>CP126891.1:114037500-114462500 GCA_030440675.1 Furcifer pardalis
CAGTTCCCAGAAGCCTAAGTCAATTCCCCAAAGCACTGATCAGCCAATGTACTGACTTAGACATCTATGAGGCATGGGAACCACTGGGCTAAAGGCATCAGGAGCCAGGCCTGGAGCAAAAGTGAACCCACTCTATTTCTTCTACTGAGACTCTGATTTACTCCAAAATTGGCTTCAAGCCACCATCCTCTTGTTCAACTGGGAATGGAAAGGAACAATCACAATTGATTGAACAGGGGCTTAAAATTCTCTACAGACCTGATGCAACTGGATTTAGCTTTGTGGCTTTCTATACAAGGAGAAATATTTTTGTAGTTCAATTATTTATTGTTTTCTATAATACAAATTAAATTAAGTGCAATACAAGCATTTTACAGTTCAATGATATTAAACCTTCCACAATAGAAATTGTGTTGCAAATCTCTTTGTCTCTTTCCTCACAACAATTCCCAGTAAACAAAGCTGGCTCCCAGGAACAAATGATTAGCAAGGAATTCACATATGCATAACTGATCCCTAAATGACTGCAGCATCATGGGACTGTTCTGAGGATAATCCTTTTATCACACATTTAGCCACATATGTGATGTGTGGTACAGTATATTTATTTCCTACTTAGCACCAAGTGCTAAAAAGTGAGAATACAGTATAATTATTCCAGAATTATGGTTGCTTATAATTTGGCCTATAAGAAACAGATGGGGGGACGGGGACGGGGATAATGGAATTTGCTGTGAACACACCTGGCCTTGTATGGATGAGAAACCACTAGGGACGAGCAGTAGGGCCTGAGAAAACTGTAGCTAAAAAAAAAATACTTCAGGCATCTACTGCTGCCAGTCAGAACTTGACAATATAGGCTAGATAGGCCAGTAGTCTGACTTAATAAGCATCTCCTTATGTTCAGATGCAGCAATCAAAACACACACACACACACACAGACCCCAGAACATCACAAGATCATTAAAATAAAAACACATTCTAATGGATAACAGTCATAAAGGCAATGTCAAAGTTTGGTGCATGGGTGGCTGACTGGCAGGTAACACAAATGTCAAGACATAGGACAACCAGGTAACAGGCAGAACAGTAATCTTATCTCAGTCCAGAGTCCACATCCAAGTGAAGCCAGAAATGCAGGATTAATGCAGATGACAGAAGCATAGTCCAAATGAGCTAGAAGTCAGGTGACCAAGGGAACAGTGAAGGCAGAATACCTTCAGGGGTTGAAGCAAGGCAAGAACATAATTCCAGGAATAAAGATCCAGGCAAGGCACAACAACAGTCTACAGGATCTGGGCAGAAGTCTGCTGAAGTGGGAATGAGGAACAAGGCAGGAGATCTTCTAAAATCCAGGAACAAATCAAGAAGTCTTCCAAAACAGAAAGAAGACAAGAGATCAAAGAACCAAGCAACTGCAAGTTCTCATAGAAGGGACCCCCTTTTTAATGGTGCTTTTTCTGTTAGCTTTGTACCTACTTAATTAAGTGGCTCAAGTCACTAAGATGCTGACTGGGAGACGGAAGGTCAGCAGTTCGATTCCCGAGTACTGCAGGACGGAATGAGCTCCCGTCTCTGTCCCAGCTCCTGCCAACCTAGCAGTTCGAAAGCAAGAAATTGCAAGTAGATAAATAGGGACCACTTCGGTGGGAAGGTAACAGTGTTCCGTGCACTCCGGTGTCTAGTCATGCCTGCCAAATGACCATGGAAACGTCTGCAGAAGCAGACAGCGCTGGCTCTTCAGCTTAGAAACAGAGATGAGCACTGACCTCTAGAGTCGGATACGACTGGATTTCGAGCAAGGGAAACCTTTACCTTTACTTTAATTGCATTTTAGTACACTTAAAATGGTGATTCTGGATCTGGGGGAGAAAGAAGAATTCAAAACAATTGAACCTCATGAAATCGCAAAAATGAAAGTGAATATGTGATTGACATGCCTTGCTGTAAGATCATGGGCTGGAATCTCTAAGGAGGAGGGCCAGAGGTGTAACCCAGTGATACAGGGACATACAGAGACAGCATTTCATTTCCCAGGAATGCTATGCAGCCATTCTGCAAAATGTGAGACTTGTGGAGGGGTGGGGGTGGGGAGTGCTTTCCTTGGAACCTTTAATGGTTAATTTCTGCTTTGAAATGCTTGCTGGTCTTTTGATGAACTGTATCCTTTATGTTGCAATGCTTTCAATATATTTCTTGAAGAAACTTAGAAGTGGTTATCTGGCCTAATGCTACTTTTTCTACACATATCAGAGGCCTGGGTTGTCCAACCAGGGAACTGCAACCCAGAAGAACGTTGCAACCTACCCAAGAGGCAGGTCCCTTCTGTTACATAAGTCCACTGATCTTTATTGCTAAAAGCAGCCTCTGGGAAGAAGGGATGGCTAAGCCATCCAGGATTTCCAGGTGGACCTTATTATGATCCAGAACCTTACCCAGGCCTCTCAAGTGGGGCTTAGCAGTTGTTCTCAGGCCAAAGGGTCCAGTCCTGCAGGACTTAGAGCAAGTGTTTCCAGGCTGGGAGCTCTAGTCCTGCAGGACTTAAGGCAGCAGGTACAAATCCTGATAGGCAATAAAATTCATTATTTAACTCCTTTGACTAGTTCATGTTTTCTGGGGATGACATACTACTTGGAATAACATTTTGCAACCAAACGTCTATTTTTTCAATTTTAAATGGTACCTGTTGAGAGTCTGTTTGTATAAATGGATTATGCTAAATGCTTGCAGACACCACTAACAATAGGATATAAACTAATGTAGGTTTTACTCTTTTAATGCTTTTTCTTCTTTAATTAGGCCTCCTGAGTTTCTGAGATACCTAGCTTTCAAAGACTATAGCTTTTGATTCATCCTTTTTTTAAAAAAGGAAATACTATTCACAGAGAGAGAGAGAAAAATACACTATTGAAGGCATTTGTTTCATTCCTGCCAAGCATCTGACAAAGAATCAGCCAGTTCTTCCTGTTTATGCCGTAGGAAAAGTCAGTTCTAACAGTGCAGCCCTTCAGAAATGTTGGGAGGTACACAAAATATGTCTGTGCACGCACACCCCTCTGGCAAACCTACATCTATTTCACAACCCATCCTATTTTTTCTCCAAAAAAGGATTTTTAAGCTGCAAAGGTTAAAACATAACCTGAGATATCAGAAATTGTTATAGCAGTATATCAAGATTCATTCTCTCTCAAGACAATTTTTTCAGCCAAAAGATACTCAGCCACCTGCCTTATCCAATTAAACGAACAGATTAAGTTTTTGCCCATTAAAACCAATGCTTACTAATCAAAAAAGAAAAGACCAACAATGCAGCCAGAAAGTTGTATACATTATAAAGAATTACTCTTCCTAGTAGGCAAATTGTAAAACCAGATAACTTAAGACTGATTAAGCAATAGGTGTGTGGTAGTACTGGGACTGCTATGGCGTAGTGGTTAAGACACTGAACTTGATGACTGGAAGGTCGGCAGGTCAGAAGTTAAAGACCAGAATGCTACACAACAGAGTAAGCTCCTGTCTCTGTTCCAGCTCCTGCCAACTTAGCAGTTTGAAAGCTTCTGGGAATTGAAATCCAAAAATACCTGGGACACCAAGGCTGGCCTCCCGACCTAGTCTTTGAACAACGGAACAGGCTCACGTTACATCAAATTAGAAGATGAGGACTTGACTAACCATCAAAATACTGCTAATGTCAACTACCACATGTACTAGAGCAGTGATGGCGAACCTTTTAGAGACAGAGTGCCCAATCTGCAAACCAAAAACCCACTTACAGTATTTATCGCAAAGTGCCAACATGGCAAAAAGGGAGGGAAGAAACACTCCCATTGGGCTGCTGTGCAGAGGGGCGGGATGAACTCTGTGCCAAGGGGAGGGAGGAAGTGCTCCCATTGGGCTGCTGGACAGAGGGGCGGTGCAAACTCTATGCTGGGGAGGAAGTGCTCCCATTGGGCTGCTGGACAAAGCAAGCGCTGTGCTGTGGTGATCACATGGGTGCCCACAGAGAGGGCTCCGAGTGCTACCTCTGGTACGCATGCCATAGGTTCACCACCACTGTCCTAGAGAGATCTTTTAAAACCAGTTTTGGCATGCATAGATAAATTAAGAATATCATTTAAATATCTATTAATCATGTTTTTGTAACATTATCAGGGGAAAACATCAATTAATTTTGAAGAACTGAATTAAAAAGAAAATGAATCTATTTCTAAGAATAACAATTATTTAGGTATTTTTAAAAGATGTTAATGTGATAATAAAGTGAGACTAGAAGTGTATTTCCTGTAAGCTAATAAGAATGTGAAGGCATCATAAGAACTAAACCAACTGTATCATGGGTTTAAAATGTTTCTAGGCCATTTTAAGGGTGAAAAACATCTCATGACAGTCTCCAACAGACAATAAGCAAACTTTACAGCATAAAAAAAGCCTCCCACATAGAATTAACCATTACAAACACCAGCAGTTACAAAATATTAAGCATCCAATATACTAGAATATGACATGTCAAACATCTGACAAATATTTAAATTATTTCATCTAAAACCAATTGATCTACGTCAACAGACAGAGCTCCTGCCCTTCCGGAAAGGCCTTAAAACCTGGCTGGCAGGACAAGTTTGGGGATCAAAAAATACCGGATCTCATGTTGGGTGGCTTATCAGATGAGACAGCCACCCTTTGCTCTTACCTCCTTACTCCTGTCCTGTTTTTTAACAATTTTTTGTAATTTTTGTAATTTTATAACTTGGAATGTTTAATTCCTTTTAGCTTAATTTTTAATATTGTATTTTTAACTGTTAATAGGGTATTGAAATTTGATCTGTGGTCTCCAACTATGTATTTTTTAAATTTGTTATGTAAGCCGCCCAGAGTTGGGTTTTTACCCGATTGGGGCGGGATAGCAAGTTGGAAGAAATAAATAAATAGAAATAAATTTTAATTTAATGGTCCATAAATCACACCTAAAGAAAAAAAACTAGAGAAAACAAATACAACTCTAGGAGTCTTTCAAAGGTTTGTACAGCACACCTAATTCAATGCATCCCAGTTGGCAGTTTATCATTTGTGAGACATCTGTCTCTTCTACTCTCCAGTTTAGTTAATTCACACTATTAGACATATAAATAAAACTTTTTGAAAGGAACAAAAGGTAATAAATGTAAGGAATAACTTTAAAAGTTACTTTTTTAAAACAGCAAACATTAACAGTAGCAATTCCTTTAACACAGGGTTTCCCAATCTTTGAGTTTTGGACTTCAGTTCCCAGAAGCCTAAGTCAATTCCGCAAAGAACTGATCAGCCAATGTACTGACTTAAACTTCTGGGGATTGAAGTCACCCTGTGGGGTATGGGCTCCACACTGGGAACCTCTGTTTACAAGTTCTTTGTAAGTTCTTCATATACTAGAAGAGTGGTTCCCAACCTTATTTTGCCATGCTTTCCCTAAGCATCTCTAAAATTCTGATGCCCTTCCCCCTTTGACATATAATTCTTATTATTCAAAAAGTGAACTCCGATTCACATGGAGGAAGTCTAAATGGCCATTAACACGGTCCAAACAAGCTTCTAATTGCCCCCCTTAAAAATCAAATTGTCCCCTGAGGGACGTGTGCCCCAGGTTGAGAAATACAGTGCAAGAGGTAGCTAAGTAAGGTCATTCTGACTTAATTTGACAGGAAATTAATGGCAATTGTTGCACTGCCATGTTGATAGAGTACCACATAGGCTGGGCATTCAGATTAGCTGCAATGTTAAACGTGTAAGACTCTTGCAGGTGAGTATTTCAAGAATAACCATCATCATGCTTAAAATCCACTCACCAGGGATTACAAATAGAAGGTAGTTGTTGTGGGAGTTGAAACATCTTGAAAAATCAACAACTATTTACTTATAAGCCTATTAATTAAATCGCAATCACACCCAATGCAAACATAACATAATCAAAAAATGTAGTGCAGCACCAACTACCATAACCATTATGATTATAACAAAATCATTCTCTCCTGTAGACTGCTACTCACTTTAGAACATGGCTTTTCAGTTCACTATCCTACATCCACAAGAATAACCCTTCAAAATGTACAGTGGGTAGCATATTCTGTGATGTTTGTTAGTTGTTACTTTTTTTCAGTGTCTAGCTCACTGAGGAAGACCTAAAGAAACTCCTGATTGGGTTGAAAGAAGAGAATGCAAAAGCTGGCTTGAGACTCAACATCAAGAAAACCAAGATATTGGCTACAGCCCCTATCAGTCCCTGGAAAATAGATGGGGAAGAAGTAGAAGCAGGGACAGACTTTACATTGATAGGATCCAAGATCACTGCAAATGGTGATTGCAGCCATGAAATAAAAAGGCGACTGATCCTTGGGAGACAAGCTATGAGAAACCTGGGGAACATAGTGAAAAGCAGAGACATCACATTGCAAACAAAAGTACGCATAGTCAAAGCAAAGGTATTCCCTGTGGTGATGTATGGTTGTGAGAACTGGACCATAAGAAAAGCTGAGCACAGAAGAATAGAAGCATTTGAAATGTGGTGTTGGAGGAGAGTTTTGAGAATACCCTGGGCAGCGAGGAGAACAAACAGGTCGATCTTAGAAGAAATCAACCCTGACTGCTCCTTAGAAGGTTAAATAGCAAAGATGAAGCTAAAGTACTTTGGACATCAAATGAGATGAGAGGATTCACTTGAGAAAGCCTTGATACCGGGAAAGGTGGAGGACTACTGATAGGGCCTGTTGCCATTATCTTGGTTTTCTTGATATTGAGTCTCAAGCCAGCTTTTGCACTCTCTTCTTTTAACCTAAGCAGCAGCTTCTTTAGGTCTTCCTCACTTTCTGCCATTAAGGTAGTGTCATCTGCGTATCTCAAGTTGTTGATGTTTTTCCCAGCAATTTTTATCCCAAATTCTGATTCCTCCATCCCTGCATTGCGCAGGGATGGAGTGCTCTGTGTATAAGTTGAATAAGCAGGGTGATAAAATGCAGCCTTGTCTTACTCCTTTTCCTATTCCAAACCACTCTGTCATTCCATATTCTGTCCTAACTGTTGCTTCTTGACTCTTGTACAGATTTCTCATGAGGCATATAAGGTGTTCTGGTATTCCCAACTCTTTAATTACTTGCCACATTTTGTTGTGGTACACACAGTCAAAGGCCTTGTTGTAGTCAGTGAAACAGAAGTAAACTTGTTTCTGATATTCCTTTGTTTTCTCCATGATCCACCGTATGTTGGCAATGTGGTCTCTAGTCCCCCTGCCTCTTCTGAACAGAAACAGAGGTCTTAAAAGCTGTAAACCTGAGACTATAGCTGTCAATTAGAAGATAATAAAAGTATTTTAAGAGCTTTGGCAGTCTTCTCTATGGATTTCCTTTGTACTTCTGCTTCCTTCCAGTTAAACTTCATATTGCTAACACTCTTCCTGGAAAGTCTTATTCCAAATGGATTTCTTAATCACTTAATCATCCTTCCTCTAGTAGTTCTACAAATACTTAGTCATCTTAAACTTTGTGCTTTACTTTCTAAACTGACTTAATTTTTCAACTAAAAGTAACAGACATTAATGCAAATATGTAACAGAGTGCTAATTAAAATGTTCTGCAGGGATCTAGAAGCTAATAAAAAGTAATTTTGTGTGGTACCATCCGGCTTCATTGAAATTAATACTGGAAATTCCCTCAGTACAAATTAAGCACAGTAATGCTTTCCATCTTTGGGAATGGCTGCTGTATGTTGGACAAGACTATTACATGACTCAAGAATGAGATGGAAACACTGACTATAAATGGGCCAATATCAACTAGAAAGATTTCTCTAATCATGCTTTGTGCTACCATCCATGGCCTTGTGTTTGTTAATATACTCTCTCCTCCAGCAAATGGCACCCACAGCAGTAACAGCAGCAAAATCAAATTAAAGCACTTATAATCAAGAGCTAAATGGAATCTTTAAAACATAATTTAGAAGATATGCATTTTAAAAAAGCATCCAACAAACAAAGCTCTCTACAGCAAAACTAAGCTTCTATATCAAAGTCTTATCTGAACAAAAATATTGCTCATCATAAGTAATTTAATATTAATACCCTTTGCTTTTAATATATTTATGTTGTATTTCTTCCTCAGTCAAATCTCTGTGTCAAGTGAACTATTGTTTATTTTCTTGCATTAATTAGGTCACAACATTGCAAAACAGTGACCAAAACTTTTCCCAAGAGGAAAATACTGTACCTGTCGACACTGGAATTTACTTAAGCCCTCTATTTCTCTGTTGAGAAAAAAGAAACTAAAACAAGCAAACAAAAAGAGAATGTAGCAATAACCTGAAAGAACACCAAGATCTATCAGACTGCAAAGCTGTGTTTTAAAACTGTGTTTAAGAAGGAAGCTGGATGAATACTGTACTAGCATTGGGCAATGGAAAATACTAGTGTAAAAATTGCAATGGGGACAGTGCAGAGTAGGTGTGTAGAGGAAAATACAGAGATAACAAAATAAGTATTATAAGACTGGAGGAGCGCACAGGTGATGGATGTCTCTTAATGGTATGGTTAAGACTGCTGAGTAGAAATGGGCAGGAGCCTGGTCCAAATCTTCATTCATCCATAAAGATCATTAGGTGACCAGGTCTCAATCACTTTCTCTTAATTTACCTTTCAAAGACAATCATCATGACGTCAAAAAATTGGGCAGGAGGGAACCTATCAAAATAAAAGTTTAAGTCTTCTTCTAAACTACTCTGCATGCTCAGAAAATCAAATTCTGAAAAAAGACATCCCTCCAATAGAAATAATGAAAAATTCAGGAAGTCCTATATACCAGGGGTGAGGATCCTGTTCTCTTCATTTTGCTACAGCCGAACTCTGGTCAAAAGCAGCTAGCATGGCCAATGTTCATGCAGAAAGTAACTGCAGCATTCTCTCTCTCTCTCTCTCTCTCTCTCTCTCTCTCTCTCTGTGTGTGTGTGTGTGTGGTCAAAAGCAGCTAGCATGGCCAATGTTCATGCAGAAAGTAACTGCAGCAGTGTGTGTGTGTGTGTGTGTGTGTGTGTGTGTGTGTGTGTGTGTGTGTGTGTGTGTGTGTGTGTGTGTGTGTGTGTGTGTGTGTGTGTGCGTGCGCGCGCAACTAAGCATTAGGAGGGGTCCTTATTCCATAATTTCCATAATTTCTGCATCTGGTGCCTCTCTGTGGAGACTATAGGCCCGTGATGGAGAACCTTGGCACTCCAGATGTTGTTGGACTTCAATTCCCAGAAATCCAAGCACCCTGTGAATCCACACAAATTGATTTACTGCAATTCATCTGGCCTGCGCTGCCTTCATCGCTCACAGAGGCGAAAGTGAAACATGCCCATACAATGACAAAATGCAGCCTTGTCTTACTCCTTTTCCTATTCACAACCACTACGTCATTCCGTATCCTGTTCTAACTGTTGCTTCTTGACTCATGTACAGATTTCTCATGAGACATATAAGGTGTTCTGGTATTCCCATATCTTTAATTACTTGCCACATTTTATTGTGGTCCACACAGCCAAAGGCCTTGGTGTAAATGAAACAGAAGTAGACTTGTTTCTGGTATTCCTTTGTTTTCTCTATGATCCAACATGTGTTGGCAATTTGGTCTCCAGTTCCCCTACCTCTGCGGAACCCCACCTGCATTTCTGGTAATTCTCTCTCCTCATGCTCCTGCATTATCTTGAGCACGACCTTGCTATCATGTGGGATGAGTGCAAGTGTTCATTAATTTGAGCATTCTTTGGGATTACCCTATTTTCGGATAGGAACATACACTGACCTTTTCCAATCCTCTGCCCTTTGCTGTGTGTTTCCAAATCTGCTGGCATATAGAATGCAATAATTTGATTCCATCATCTTTTAGGGCTTTGAGTAATTCAACTGGGATACCATCATCTCCACTAGCTTTGTTGTTGGCAATGCTTTTTAGGGCCCTCATGACTTCACTCTCCAGTATATCTGGCTCAAGTTCAATGTTGTCATCACTGTGATTATCAGGGGTGTTGAGGTCCTTTTTGTAGAGTTCCTTTGTGTACTCTTGCCATCTTTTCTTAATCTCTTCTGCATCAGCTAAATCCTTGCCATTTTCCCCCCTTATTAGGGTCATTTTTGTGTTAAACATTCCTTTGATTTCCCATTTTAAAAAAAGATCTCTAGTCCTTCCTCTTCTGTTGTTTTCCTCTATTTCTTTGCACTTTTCATTTAAGATTTCCTTATCTCCGCTTGATTTTCTTTGAAAATTTGTATTCAAATGATTGAATTTTCCTCTTCTGCCTTTGCCTTTTGCGTTCCTTCTTTCCTCCACTATTTTAAGAGCCTCATCAGATAACCACTTTGCTTTCTTTGCTTCTTTTTTTTTGTATGGTTTTACTTGCTACCTCCTGTATGATGTCCTGTACCTCCGTCCATAATTCTTCTGATACTCTGTCTTATCAAGTCTAAACCATTAAATCTGTTCCACACCTTCACTGTGTATTCCTTAGGGATGCTGCCTAGGTCATACCTATGTGGCCTAATTGTTGAAAATTACATTAACCGAATTTCCCACAGGAATGCATGTAATGAAATTTTCCATATGAATGCATTGAAAACCAATTAAAACATTCTGAAAACAATTCTGTAAATTGAGCCACTATTTTCTATGGATTTCCTTTTGTTATCTGTGATTTTTATGTTAACCAAGACGTTTGTTAACTGAGGTGCCACTATAAATTATAATTTTACTAAGTGGCAATGGTTTATGTTTACATGCCCCATCTCTTTAGAACCATGTGGGCTATCTGTTCATACTTTATATGTACATTTTATACAGAAAGCCAAACTAGATTCAGACAGTGGCGTCGGCGGGTTTCAGCTGCTTGGGGAGAAAACCAAACTCGCCACCCCCTCCATCTAAGGCTCGCCACTGCTGCCCTTCCCCTCCTGTGGGACCCAGTTAACCCCTCACTGCCTGTGCCAAGGCCCCCTGGGCTCAGACCCAGGGCAGGAAGAGCCCCCAACAGCCAGCTGGGCAGGCGGGCGGGGGCGAGCAGGCGAGACGAGGCCAAGCCAGGATGCCTGCTACACCTCGGCACCAGGGACATGGCCAGGACAAGGCATGTGGTGGGCGCAGCGGTGAGAGCACGTCCAACTCTGGGCTGCCTATGCCAAACATGGCGGGGAGCAGCATACTAGCTCCAGAGTTGACGGCGGCAACGGCAGGAGGAGGAGGACGCGGAGACGATCAGAGCACTGCTCCCGCTGCCGCTGCCCTTCCTTTCCTGTTGCCATGCATGGGGTGGTCCTCAATATGGTGGTCCGCCAGCCGGGTCTGCCTGCCTGCCTGCATTCCCGGACTAGGCTCGGCAAAGCCACCCTCCCACCTGTTGCCTGGCTCGCTCCGCTGGCTTCCACAAAGTCCTGGTTGGCACCCGTCAGGGGCAAGTGGCGGCGGAAGCAGAGCAAGGGCAACCACGGTTGGTGGGAGGCAAAGAAGGGACGGGACGGCCACCGGCGCAGCAAAAGGGCCTCTTTCTGCTTGGGAAGTCTGGCTCCCTAAGCCCAGGCAGAGTGTGGCCAAAGTGGTGGGGAGATTTTGCCACCTCCTGAAAAGCACCGCCCGGAGCCATCCAACCCCCACCCCCCGGTGCACACACACACACCCCAAGTACGCTTCTGGATTCAGATGAAGGAGGAATGAAAATTTGTGGAAGAAATATTCATAATTTAAGATTTCTTCATGATACCAGCTTACTGGCAGACAACAGCAATGACTCAAAATGACTTTTAGTCAAAGTGAAAGAAGAAAGTGCCAAACCAAGACTGTAGCTGAACATTAAGAAGACCTAAATTATTACTACATAACAGCTACACAACTTTAATGTTTACAATGAAGAAACTGAGTAAATACAAATTTTATATACCTAGGATCAATCATCAATCTAAAATGGGAGCTGAAGCCAAGAAATCAGAAGAAGATTGCAACTTGGGAAGGCAGCAATGAAGGAATTAGATCAAATGTAAAGATGTGTCACTGGAGACCAAGACTCAGATTCACGTTATTACATTCCCAATCACCATGTATGGATGTCAAAGCTGACAAAAAAGAAAGCTGATAGGAAGAAAAATGATTTGTTTGAAATATGGTGCTAGGGAAAAGGTTTGTGGATATCCTGAACTTTAAAAAACAAGTTGGTCCGAGAGCAAATCAAGCCTGAATTATCTCTGCAGACAAAAAAAAATATGATGCTTTCATACTTAGGACACATCATGAGATGGCAAGGATCTCTGGAAAAAAACAATAATGCTGAGAAAGGAGGAAGGCAGCAAGAATCAAGGAAGGCCAAACGCAAAATGGTTTGATTCCCTTGCAGTATTTCCCAAACTTTGGTTTTTGGACTTAAATTCCCAAAGCCTAAGTCAATTCACCAAAGCACTGATCAGCCAATGTACTGACTTAGATTTCTGGGAACTGAAGTCCACCAGTGTTCCACAGAGCATAGTGTGGGAAACACTGCCCTAAGGAAAGCCACAGGCTATAGCTTGCAGTTGAACATGGATTTTAGTACAGGACATTTTGGAGATCTCCCATTCATAGGGTCCCCATATTTTACAATGAATGGGTGGCACATAACAATAACTGAGAATACATAAATACTGTAGTCCAATTAATGAAACCACAAAACATTTAGTGTCTGACCTCTTTTATTTTTTCTAAAAGCCAGATATGAATTCCCACAGGAAAAACCTAAACATTTACATGGTTTGTTAAATGGGGAAAAATATTCCCACTACCAAGAATTATGCTTACAAAGGCATAAATTACATTAAATACTTCAGTTTCGAACCAACAGATCAAGATCTACATTTAGTAACAACAGGTCTAAATTTATAGAACAATGCAAAGCAGGAGCACATATGCCTATCAGAACAGAACTAGAGTGTGTTAAATGTTTCATTAAACAAGTGTAAGTTCTTTGCAAAGACAAGAGCTCATTCCGTCCTCCAGTACTTAGGAATCGAACTGCTGACCTTCCACCCAGTCAGTGTCTTAGCCACTTGAGCCACTGCAGAACAGTGTGGAACATATGACAAATATATGTGTTGCTCATATAACTTTTTAAAAAAGCAAAAGCACAAAAATATTTAGAGATATTTTATGTTAAAATCTAAACATTTACTATAAGCCTTTTATGGTTGCACATACTGGCAAGATTCTTCCTGCAGCAATGATTAAAGTTGCATGGTTAAAAACAAAATGCTGAAAATGGTAAGAAGATAGAGAATATCCCCAACCCACCCAAATCTTGTTGGGGTTCAGCACAAATACTAAATTCAAAGAATGCCTCAGTTAAAAACAGCTTTGAAACTACCACATCACTCTGCAAAACACAGAGATGTGACAGTCTCACATTTCCCATCTCTGTATTTTACAGATCACAACAGCAATTAAAATATATCTGCATGATATATCCACACGTGTATCAAAATATTTTATTTTTTCCAAAATAATTAGTTAAATAAAATAGTCCATATACAGTATCTATACAATACACTGACTAATTCAATGTCTCTATTTTATACTCATGCAGTAAGAAGTAGTCGTGAGGGGTGGGCTACTGCAAATTAACCTGATGTTCAACAACTCATCAAAAGAATTGTAGCTGACCAAAGATATCATCTGCCACTGACAACCTCAAAAAAAATTGTATGTCAAATTCACTCACATTATTCTACTTGAAAAAGTCAAAGGTGCAAACAATTTTAAAATAAATAGACCTCCGCAACTAATATGTCCATTCCCAACATTCAGTAAGGGTAATGTAAAACATAGACCAGTGATGGCAGACCTTTTAGAGACCGAGTGCCCAAACTACAACCCCAAACCCACTTATTTATCACAAAGTGCCAACACAGCAACAGAGGAGGAAGGAAACGCTCCCACTGGACTGCTAGGCAGAGATGGGAAGGAAGTGCTCCAACGGGGCTGCTGGGCAGAGGGGTGGGGTGAACTCTGTGCTGGGGGAGGGAGGAAGCGCTCCCATTGGACTGCTGGGCAAGGGGCAGGGCTAACTCTGTGCTGGGATGACTGCACAAGTGCCCACAGAGAGGTCTCGGAGTGCCACCTCTGGCACACATGCCACAGGTTCGCCATCATTAACATAGACCTAGGACAGTGGTGGCGAACCTATGGCACTCATGACAGAGTGGCCAGCCCCAGGCCTCTCTGTTGGCACATACACTGTCACCCCAGCCCAGGGTTCGCCCTGCCCCCCTGCCCAGGAGCCAAAGGGGAACACTTCCTCTCCCCCCAGCACAGAGTTCGCCCCTCCCCTCTGTTTGGGCACTTGGTCACTAAAAGCTTTGCCATACTGCCCTAGGACCATAAATTTGTAAAAAAGGGGAAAGGATGGGACAAAAAGAGAGAAAGATTACATGGAATATATTTAGGGTTCTTTAAATAGTATCGGGTAATCAAAGCTGAACAAACAATAAAAACAGATCCCCCACCCCAGGAGTAGAAGAGGATTTAATACTGGTAAGTCTAAAAAAAAAATCTATAATATATGCATGTCTCCAATATGAAAAAACTATCAAGAAATCCTTCAAATCCATAAGAAACTTTGTTGCAATACATCATTAAATATCCAACAATCACAACACAAATGTTTGTCCTGACAGCAAATTCTTCACCTAAAACACATACTGTTCAAAGATGTTGTTCTAGAAAAGCTAGTTTGTTTGTTTAGAAAACTAACAAAACATTCAATGACCCTCTTGGGTTTTGAGAAATACTCCATTCAGCCAACACTTTTTGATAACTGCACTAGAGCCATTATCAGTTTCTCTAAGACTTAGGTTCTCACAGAAGAGGGATAAAAAGCTCACTAAAAGTTGTTGGCCACTTTTTAAAAAGGATAATGACTTCTGGAAAAGGAGGAGTTGGGAAATAACACATTAGTTAGGCAAAAGACTGTACTTACCAATATTTTGTTATCCACTTTGTCACTCTTGATTTCAAGTTTAACTTTCTTTTTCACAGAAATCTTTATCTTCTTCCCAATCACATCTTTGACACTTTCTGAAATAGCAGAGAATATAAAAATGCTGTTATAGTAAAGAAATAATGAACATGTTCAGCTATACTGTATTACTATGCTGCATGGAAATTTTCTTTCATCACTCTAGCTGATCCCCCCCACACACACACACACACACATAACCTTTGCCACCATTCTCATTAAATAGCCCAAATCCACATGCACCCAACTGATTTATATTACAAAATAAAACCCATGCTTAAGAATGAAGCAGATGAACAATGTCTACGTAATTCTTTCTCTCAGAGAAAAGACATGTCTGTAGGCAGACTGCTGTCCAGACACTTAAGAAGTTTGAGACCATGCATTGACTGAGCAGTTTATCATATCTGAAGGCACATAACTCAACTTCAAATCATGACTTTTCCATATGTATGCTGTGACTTCTCCAATATGGTAACACCTTAAATTATTTTCAGGTATTCTTAGAGATGAAGAGATTCTCCAAAGGGCAGAATTCTGTACCTCTGAATTAAACAACTGAATCTCTGATTTAGGGCCATTTCTCATAGTTTTGTGAAAAGGAGTCAAGCAGGCACCACATCTATTGTTAACCCTTGAGGAACACGTGAAATAATGTTCGAAGTGGAAACATACTATACTTCAGATTCCAAGCATGAACTGGAAATTCATCGCTGTAGCAGCCTGAGAATTTTTCTCAACAATGAGATGTCAAAGCAAATGCAATGAAGGCTACCGTGCTGACATGATAACTAATACAGTTGTACCTCGCTTAAAGAGCATAATGCATTCCACAGGATTGCTCTTTAAGCGAGTTTGCTCTTTAAGCGAAACACCATTGTAAATGACCAATTGTGGGGGGATTGCAAACCCCGATTTATTTGTTAAGCGAGTTTTTGGTTGGTTTTATTTGTTAAGCGAAGCGAACATTCAGAGAAAATTCTGCTCTTTAAGTGAAACACTCTTTAAGCGAAACACTCTTTATGCGAGGTTTGACTGTACTAGAACTGCTGCTCTATTTTGATCTCTGGATTTTGATGGCTCATCCTTTGTTCTGTTCATTACATTTCACAACAAATTCATCCTCTAAATCAGGGGTCGGCAACCTACGGTCCGCAGCATGAAATCAACAGGCCCCCGCCCTCGCTCCAATCACCACCACCACTGGAAGTAGCTGCGGATGGGTTTACAGTGGCTGTGGACATGTTTACAGCTGTCATAAATGCATTTATGACCTCAGCGGTTGTGTTTATGACAGCCACAGACACGTTTACGGCAGCATTTATGGTGGGGGTCCACCAGTCCAGCCCCCTAAACTGTCTGAGGGACCATGACTTTAAAAGGTTGTCAACCCCTACTCTAAATAATATTCAGTTGCTTCTCCCCGCCTTTCAAAACAAACCAGACTATACATCTGATGGATATTTATCGTTGTTTGAAATGGATATGACAGTTGAGCTCTACTTAGGAAATCTGCTAATGCTGACCTGCATAACTAAAATTACATCAGTGTTCTTTTTCACCCAGTTGAAGGAAAACCAATACAGTAGCAGCATCCATTCAGCTAGGGTTCATGTGAGTTACTGCAGTCAGATCTGTATCATCTCTTATGACAAGAGCAAATCATGCATGCAAATCATGAATTCAGCTACGAATGCATTTTTAAAATGAGATGTTCAAAAGTTGAGCAGTTGCAGAGGCCAGCACTCTAAGTGATCTAGGGTTACCTCTGCAAGAAACTATGACTTGACATCACCAACACAACTGCACATGCTCATCTTAGATTAAGTTCAACAAACAGCATGCCCGCATCCATGATTAGTGAAACTGATATGATTAGTGAATAATGATTTAAGGAATTTCTGTTTTTTCCACAACATTTAAAGTACAGTACAGTAATACCTCGGATAACGCTAAGAGTTGGTTCCACAAGTCTTGGTGTTATCCGATTTTTAGTGTTATCCGATGCATGTTAAAATCCTATGGGATGGATCGGATAAAGTTAAAGCTCCATAGAGATACATTGTAACCACACAGACTTTAGCGGTTGTTATCCGATCCATCCCATGTTAAGCGTTATCCGAGATATTACTGTATACTGATATATTCCAGTTGATACTGCAATGTTATGTCACTTGTAACAGCAGATACTAAAGATAGTACATTTAAACCAAGGGTTATCAATGTTTTCCTGCCACAGGCCAGACCATCCCTCAGACAGCTGAGCAGGCCAGATACGTGGTTCCCATACACACTGCCATAAAACACGTCTGCAGCTGTCGTAAATGCATTTATGACCGCCACAGGTGAATTTACAGTCCATTTTTGGCTGTTTTCGCTGCTTCTGGTGATGGCAGGTGCATTTACAGCCCCCCCCCTTCTTTTTTGC
This sequence comes from Furcifer pardalis, assembly GCA_030440675.1. Classification (NCBI taxonomy): domain Eukaryota; kingdom Metazoa; phylum Chordata; class Lepidosauria; order Squamata; family Chamaeleonidae; genus Furcifer; species Furcifer pardalis. Next base: position 114,054,947 of record CP126891.1, read on the forward strand.
TGTTTTTGTTGCCTGCAGCAGTGGTGGGAGCGAGGGTGGTGTGTCACATGAAATGGCATGCAGGTCGGTTTGCGAACCCCTGATTTAAACAAATGTTATCTAATAAACAGTACTTTAAGGGCATGAAACTATATTGTTCAAGATTAGGAAATAGTATCTCATATAGCTGTAGCTTTCTAGCATTTGCTAGTTATCTATGCATTTAACATTCAATTAGCAACTATGAAAAGGTACAACTGATATCAGGTGCTACTTCCTACTCTTAGACAACAGATTTTCTCATCCCTTTTAAAGCAACTTGTCTAATGCATCTTAGTATCGGGTCTCATGACACTTTAACCTATACTGTTGAACAGTAAGGTATCACTCTTGCAAGCTGATCTGCCCAAAGGACTAAGCTGACTGTACAAAGTGAAACTGGATGAAAATGTTCTCCATGCAAGAGGCACAGGAAGGCCCTTAGCACATATACAAATATATGTGACCATGCCTTAATTCTGAATTGAGGCCAATGTTAGGGTAAGTAGTATTATAACAAACATTTTAACTTCTAATTATGTGATCAATGGCTCTTATTTTATTTAAGTATATCTACTGTACAATAATCTTTCTTGGAAATATTTTATCCATCTATATCAAGGGTTCCCAACCTTTTCCTGCCAGGGGCCTGACCACCATACCCACTCAGTCAGCCGAGGGGTCGGTCACATGGTTCTTCCAGCACTGGCGGCAGCACATGCATTTGTGCCACATTTCTGGGTGTATTTCCCACCTCTGCTGCTTTCCTAGGAGGAGGGAGTGAAGGAGGAACATTTTTGAGCCATTTTTGAAAATGTTGCCACATTTTCACAGCTTTTTAGTGAGAAAACGTGGCAATTTTGGCACTTCCAGTGACGCAGGGCACTTCTGGCATCAACAGCAATTTGGCCCGGGGGCCAGATTCAGCTCATGGGCCATAGGTTGGGAACCCCTGATCCATATACAGTACTGCCAAGAAGAGCTGAATTTGAATAGTATGATTACATGAAATGTATCATTTCTATACCCTCCACAACTCCTTCCAGCAAAGTTTAATTTTAATGAGTTCCCTCATTACATACTTAAACCTAGGCAATCTTCTAGCATCCTACAATATTCAAACCAAGTTTCTGCAGTCACTTAGAAAAGGTGCACATATACATATGAATTATTTTCATCATCCACTGCTTCAGGTTTGCTATTTGTATGGCAGGTTCAGTTATCTGTGTATTATGAGGCTCATTCACATACACAGTTACAGTATCATCTATTCATTGTTATGACTATCACACCCCATGCTTTTGCTAAGTTGTTTCATTTTAGCTCAACTGCACCAGCGTTTCAAGTGTTTAATATACTGTACTACCCAAAGGATGTGATAAGACAAGAAACGAAATGTACAATATACATCAAAAACAAACTTGCAGGTTCTTTTTCTGTGTCACATTCCAAAATGTTAAACAAAATTAAAAGTTGAGTTATATACATGAAGGTTTTAATAGATACTATGAGACAAAGTGTGGGGGTTATTTTCAGATACATACTATACTGTATGTAACTGCTTGAGAGATCTTTACCAATATTGCTGCTCAATGGGATGCCTGAAAAAATGTAACTTTTTATCAGTTCTTATTTATTTTAGTTAAGCCCCAGAATGTTATAAGGGAACTTGTCTACTCTTGTGAATCAGGGTATATCGAATTATGCCCTCATATCCTTTTCTGCCACTTTACATATTAAACAATTCCAAAATACTTGATTTTATCTGTAAAAAATCAAGGACTAAACATTTCACAGCTACAGGTAAACTTAGACACATCTTCCATTTTCCCCCAGCCATTTCAAGAAACAATCATAATAGGCATTCTGACTAGTAGGAGCCCTGGCGGCATAATGGTTAAGCTGCCATTCTGCAACCAAAAGGTTGTAAGTTCGATCCTAACCAGGGCTGAAGGCTGACTCAGTAAAATGAATACCCAGCATGTTTGGGGCAAAATGCTAATTGTGAACTTTCCAGAAAATGCACTAAGCACTATGGGGTGGTATATAAGTGTGATTGCTTTGCAGGGGAAAATGGCGCATAGTTAAGACTAAATCACAGGCTGAATATGGAAAGAGTAAAAACTCGCTTGTTGGTTGGTGAAGTTAACATACCTGAGCCTATAATCTGAAACACACTACAGATGGAGGAATTTCTGGGCCCTACTTCATTCCAAATAAACAGCCAGAAGAGCAAGCTATTAACCTTGGCTTTCATTTGAATCAGGCAAAGGAAATGTTGACAACAAACCCTATGAGCCTTGCTAAAACTTCAGTCTTAAAAGTGACCTTGAGAACTTGATTAGATTATAGAGCAGCAGATACATGCCTGAAATAATTCTGTCCCCAAAAGGCTATTTGTCATCCTTAAGTACTGTATGTGAATCCATTTAAGGGGGGGGCGGGGGGTGTTGAAAAACCAGCAATATTGCTTCCGCCCACCAGTCACTTCCTCGCAATTCAAGCTACAGGAAGAGGGGAATTAAAAATATTTTTTAAAACCCCTCCTTCACATTCGCGCGCGCACGCAATGCGTATAGCAACAGAGGTTTGGCACAAACCCGAGTGACTCGTACCTCTTTGCTTTCTTTCTCGACTTACGCAAGAGAGCAAAGAGGTTCGCAAAGAGAATCCTGATCCGCTCTACCACCGAAGCAGCAACGTCTCAAAACCTTTAAGTTTCCCGGAAAGGGGGGGGGGGGGAGGAAATCCGCAGGCATGTGGAAGAGGACTGAAAGCAGTGGGAATAGAGACTCCGTCGGGACCCGATGGGGAAACCTGGGGGGCCCTGGGCGAACACCAGGGCTCATTTCTGCCACAAGGTTCAGCCTCCTCGAAGACTGTGGTATTTTCCAACCACAATCGGGAGAACCCTGGTAACGGAAACCTTGCGTTGCTGGTTCATTTTTCTCACACTAGGTCAGGCAAAAAGGAACTGCAGAATGTGCTCACCAAAAGGTGGCTTCATTTTGGCAGTACTGTATCATGTCTGGCCTAGACACTGAAGAAGAGGAAGTGCCAGGCGGCCAGGTGAGAAAAGAGGAAATGTTGGCATTAAGGAATCCTTCACCCTTCGCCTCCAGATACGGCGCTTTCACTAAAGTTGGTTTACAGGTGACGAACCTCCTCGGCTCGTCTAATTTCCCAGGCTTTTTTTTTTAAACTGGGGGGCGGATGCGGGTATTTTATCTTAGCAAAAAAAAAAATTTAAGTTAAAAAAAAAAGGCTACAAGCAGCTCGGCTTGAGCTCAGAGATCCCCATCAATAACAATTCCCCATCACCGTGTACCTTTCGAAAAGACACTCTCACAACACAAATAACTCCACCTTCGCCTTCTTCCCTCCCAACCCCCGGCCCCCTTTCACTTAGAAAAGGTGCACATATACATATGAATTATTTTCATCATCCACTGCTTCAGGTTTGCTATTTGTATGGAAGGTTTAGTTATCTGTGTATTATGAGGCTCATTCACATACACATGGTATGTGTATGTGACTGGTCCATAAGCAAAGCAATCACACTTCTATACCTCCCCATAGCGCTTAGTGCACTCTCTGGGCGATTCACAAGTTAATTAGCATTTGCCCCCCCCCCCTTGCTGGGTACTCATTGTAACCTCGGAAAGCTAGTCAACCTTGAATTCTGGTCAGGATTGAACTCACAACCTTTGGGTCGCAGTGCAGCAGCTTAACCACTACGCCACTCCAAACTTAACCAAAGGATCCGCACCAGGAGCTGTGGGGGTGAAACACAACCATGTCGAGCCTTTTACCTTATCCCGCCGCCCCCTCGGATGGGGTGGGAAACGACCTCAGTTACCATCTCTCCCCGCCGCCCCATAGCCATTATTAAACCGGGAACACGAAACGTACACGCTTACCTAGCAACTCTTTGGGAACGTCGGAGCTCTCTTCCGTCATGGTGGCGCCTCCAACCCCGTCTTTGCCCCCCCTTTTTTCCCCCCCGGCGGGGTCGTGAGGTGTTACACGAGTGCGAGTGTTGTGCTGTCTGTCGACGGGGGGGGGGGAGGCAAATAATCCCTCTTCTTTCGTGCTCTGCTTCCGAAGCGGGGAGGAAAATTCAAAAAAGGAGGTTTTTTAAAAAAAGAGAGGCAAGGCGGAAAGGGAAGCGCCCGGCGACTGAGGCAAATACCCTTCGTTGCCCTTAAAAGAACGTGAGGGAATGTTTTCCCCCTTTAAAAAAAGGTCATAAAGCAAACAGGGTTGCTGGTTGCGAGCTTATTGCTACATGACGCCTCTTCACTTCGGCTGCAGAGGGGAAAAAAGGGAGGGGGGGATGTTGTGGGGCGTTATTACTGCCCTCCCTGAGGGAAAGGAAGGGGGTGGATACCGCCGCACAAGCTGCCTGCCCGCCCGAGGGACTAATCCGCGTCTCCTGAGGCGCTGCCCTTCTTTTCCTCCCTTCCTGCTGGCTGAGGCGTCCTTCCCGCTTCCCTTCCTTTCCTCACGCAGCCACCTTCTGGCCTGAGGTGCCCACAGCGGAAGGCGTGGGAAGAGGAGGCGGAGGCGGCATTCCTGGCCCCCCCTCAGCGCCCAGCCCCGCGCCAGGGCTGTGCCCGAATCCAGCCAAGCGGCGGCTTCCCCTTCCCTTCGCGAGAGCGCGCCGCGCCGCCAAGAACCTCCCTCCCTCGCTCGCTCCCAGAAAAACACACACACACACACACAGGGGACTGCGGTGGCTCAGTGGTTAAGCAGCTCGCCTTGCTAGCTGGGAAGGTCGGCAAGCCGAAGGTTCGAGACCCGGGTACTGCAGGAGCGCCCGTCTCTGCCCCAGCTCCTGCCCACCTCGCCGTTCGAAAGCAAGAGAATAGGGACCACTTTGGGCGGGAAAGGAAAAAAAGCTCTTGGGGACACGAAAGGAGGAGCCTGGTGGGGGCGTCGCCGGAGCGGAGTTCCTTCAGGAAAAAAACAAAAATCATTTTAACCCCAGAAAGCACCTTTGTGTGCTTGTGACACGATAAAAAATAATAACACACAGACACACTCTTTTCAGGCCAAGCGAGCTGCAGGGACAGGAGGAGGAGGTCTTTCCTCTGGGCCGCGTTTCCTGTCAGCCTCACGCTTGTGCACAGAATCCATGCGCATTCTCCTGCCCGGGCGGAGATGGAGGAGGAAGCTCCAGAGACAAAATCGTAGCCATGCCCTCCTTTCCGCAGCCGCCTCACAAAATCCGGCGACGAGCCGGATTTTGGGAGGTGGGAGGGCGGCGCCTGCTGGCCTGAGGCGGTCTCGACCTGGGGGGAAAGGGAGGTCTCCTCCTGTTCCACCCGTTTCTCCCTCCTAATAATTAGGCCCTGTCAAGTCATTTCCAACTTAGGTAAAGGGTCGCCCTTGCTCGAAAGCCAGTCGTATCTGACTCTATGGTTCGGTGCTCATCAGAAGCGTAGCGTGCCTTGGCGGGGCCCTGTATAAAAATTTGTTGGGGGGTCCTTAGGAAGGGTAAAGATTTCTCACAAAAGAAAAAAAATTGCATAAAATTAAAAGAAATATTTATTTATCATAATTAAAATTTGGGAAGTTTTTATTAATTTTTGCTTATGCACGTTGGGGGCCCCGTATAAGTGAAACGGCAGATACGGCGGTAACTACGCCCCTGGTGCTCATGTCTGTTTACAGCCAAAGAATCAGCGCTGTCAGCGTCTGCAGACGCTTCCAGGCATGGCTTTCCAGCCGAAGCGGTACCTATTTGTCTATTTGCAATTTCTTGCTTTCGAACTGCTAGGTTGGCACGAAACTGGGATAGAGATGGGAGTTTACTTCGTCATGCAGCACTCTGGGTATCGAACTACTGAGCTGCCAGACTTCCAGTTGTCAAGTTTAGCGCTTTAACCACTAAGCCACTGCAGCCCTTCATTTCCAATTTAGGACGACCCTTTAGATGGGTTTCCAGGTAGAAAGGATACAGAAGTGATTTACCTTTCTTCTCAGGACCTAGCCAGGAAGGGACAAGGCCCCCCCCCAGCTAACACACCCACCCACCCTGGTCAAAGTCCCAATGGTGGGTGGGTGGGTGGGTGGGTGGGTGTGAGAGAGAGATTGTTGCCCTTCCTGAAAAAATCTTCCCCAGCCCCATCTAGAATCCTGGCTACAGCCCTGTTTCTTGTGGTGGTGCCCTGGGACTGTGCAGCTTGCCTAAAGCTACACAAACTGGCTCTTGGGATTCACAGTGGTGGGGAAATGGTGCTATCTAGCAAGCATCTCCTCTCCCACAAATTCAAAATAGAAAGCTATATCCTTTAGGGGAGGTATTGGCGACTGTGTTCCTCCAGATGTTTATATTTATTTCCAATTTGGCCTGCTCTCCCTATCATTCCAGTTCAGAACAATTAGTGGCAAGGGATTATAGGAAACAAAATCCAAAAGCATGTGGAGGTCCAATACGGCTCACTCTGTTTCAAGTCTGAAAGCCCATCTGTATCAGTCATCAGTCCAAATGGAGACAGCAGTGAAGAAATCAGAAGAAAACTGTGGAATGGCAGATGTGAACCTGTTTAAAAAGATCTTCTGGAGCAAAGACACATCACTGGAGACCAAGATCATGGCCATCCATACTGTAGTATTCCTGACCACTGGGGAAAGCAAGATTAGGAAAGCAGACAGGGAAGTGGGGAGAGGGGGAATGATTCATTCTAGATGTCTCATTGGAGAAGAATCGAATGGATACTATGCAGTACAGTACTAGAAAAACAAATACAGTAAGTAGATGCTAGATTCAATCAAGACTGAAATGTCTCTAGAAGCAAACATGACTAAACAAGCTGTTGTGCTTTGGACATCACATAAGAAGACATACATTAGGGGGGAGATAATGCTGGGGAAAGTAGGAGACAACAAGGAAAGAGGAGGATGGGACATAAGATGGATTGGTTCAGTAAAAGAATCCATAGCCTTTCTTTTTTCAAGACTGGAGCAGGATTGTTAATGATAAGGAAGGCACTAATTTATACAGTTCCCATAGCTTGTAAGTGAATTGATGGCATATAATAACAAGTTGATCTGTATGTAGATGAAAAGGAAAATAGGTAGACCTGCTTATCCTAAGCTCAGAGACCATCAGTGAGTAAAACAGGCTTTGATTCAGAATAAGCACTAACAGGTTTGGTCAGAAAGGTCATGTTCTTATATATATTCCTGAAAAGAAGTTATAGTTAATTTAATAAATAAACTGAAGTAGATCTACCTTCATTCTTGCCATAATTCTAATTGATGCAATGCAATGGAACTGCTGTTTTGCCAGGAGACGTCTTCATCTGATGTTTGGAGACAGAACTTACTCAAGAAGATAGTAATGAGTTGTATAGGATCTCCTGAAAACTATTACAATCAGCCCTAAGTCTGGTTTCACTTCCTGACTAACCTGATATGTACAGATAAATGCTAGCATCATGTCCTGTTGTGCTTTACTCTGGAATGAAGAGCTCAAATAAATACACTGGATTAAAAAAAAAACACATCTTGATAGTTAAAGCCTTCTGCACTTCCAGTAACATCTGGAATAAGACTGGAAATGCCAAACCATTCTGTCAAACGTGTAATACGTACAGTATTGGGATTCTGATATACCATGAACGCTCTACACTGCCCTCTGCTGGTACTTAAAGGTTGTGGTACGTCTTTGTGTAAGTCTGGAGTACTGAGACACACTGTACTGGCTTGCCTCAAACTTTAGAGATCTTCTGTAAAATCACAATTTGGAACCTTCCACGGTAATTTGTCATACATGAGATTGTAAAAGGTACATTTGTTGAGATGCTGCCAGAACAGCCTGACATCAGAGGAGTCTTGTCCGCATAGCATCCAACTGCTTAGGTGAGATTTGAATGTATCCAAGGAGATGTATCAAAGAATTCTGTGAAATCCATGGTAAAGATATTGGACAATAATTCCCATGTCACTTATTGGCAATTACGGCTTGGCCTCTAGAAAGCTGTTCAAAACATCTGGAGAATTAAAAGCTGGTAATCCCATCCCTGGCCTCCACACTGTAAAGTGAGCACTTCCTTTCATTTCTTGGTACATGAAGTATTGGAATAGGTTTTCATGTACAGTGTTAAGGTTGTATGATGGCATGAGTCGTATTGACACTATGTGAGGGAAGTGGGCATGTGTAAGCTAGTAGATATACACATGTGAGTACTTCTGCATGCAGTGGCGTGTTGGGGAATCGGGCGGTAGTGGGCTCAAAAAAAAATCACTACCACACTATGGGCGTGGTATGGTGGGCATGGCCTGTGCTGCACCTGAATTAGGACTACTTTATTTCAAAACTTGGATGGGCAGGGCCAGCCAGAATTTCTGCTACTGGTTCTGGCAAACTGGTGTGAACCTGCTGATGCCCACCACTGGTATCAGGCAATCAGACAATGTCCCACTCCACCCCAGCAATCTCCACCCCTGCGGGTGGAATTTTTGTTTTATTTTTATTTTTTCTTAACCAAAGGGTGGGAAGGGAGAAGCCAAGCCAGCGCTGCACAAGGGGAAGCAGGAGCGGAATGGCGACACCAGCAGGATGGACACCTCCCTCCTGCCTTGTCTTTGGCCATTATACATGTTTCCACCACCCTTCCTGGGGAACTGAACACCAACCTTCTGTTTATAAGTTTTAAGGCAAAATTTCAACCTCTAAACCACGGCATCTCCCCTACCAAAGGAACTGCTTTTGGCATTCTTATAACAGAGAACTCTATGATAACCAGAAAGGATATCATTGCTTTTAAAATCCGGGCTGTAGGAATCAAATGGGAATCAAACTCTGTCTCAGGAGAGACCCTTTGTTTGAAGAAAGGATGCAACATGGAATAGTCAAAAACACTAACCACTTATCCACTAAGGATTTCTCTTTCAACCTGATTTTTTTAAAGCAATGATATCCTCTCTGTTTAACACAGAGTTCTCTGTTATAAGATTACTAAAAGCAGTTCTGTTGATAGTGGAGCCACCATGGCTTAGACGAGCAGCAGTGGCAAACCTATGGCATGCATGCCAGACGTGGCACTCAGAGCCCTTTCTGTGGGCACCCATGCAGTCACCCCAGTACAACATTTGCCCTGCCCCTCTGTCCAGCAGCCCAATGGGAGTGCTTCCTCCCTCCCCCAGCACAGAGTTCACCCTAGGTCTCTGCTCAGCAACCCAATGGGAGCACTTCCTTCCTCTGTCCAGTGGGAATGTTTCCTTCTTTCCTTTTTGCTATGTTGGCACTTTGTGATGAATAAGTGGGTTTTGGTTTGCAGTTTGGGCACTCAGTCTCTAAAAGGTTCACCATTACTGGCTTAGAGATTGCAATTTTGCCTTGTAAGCAGTAGGTTGGTTCGAATCCCCAGAAGGGAGTTAAAACTGAAAGGCAAGTGGGAATATATATAATTTTTTTAGGGTTAGACACCCTAATCACTCCCTGTCCAGTGCCCTTTTAGGGTAGCCTGCATGCCCCGTCTGCATGTATATAATAATAATATTATAATAATAATAATTTACACCTCTTTTTCTGATTATTTGAAAGAGAAAACTATCCAATTGATGAATCATTTTATTTACCATATTATTATCTTACCTACTTCTGAATTCAGTTCTCTTTTACATTTATTAGAGAGAGCAACAATCTAGAACTATTTTTATAAGAGCTTTAACCACAACACTTGTGCATTTAAGGCAGGATTGTTTGCTTTTTGTCCTGAATTTTAGTAGAAACTATTAACTTGGCATTATTAGGTGGCTATTGTGACCTTATTACTATATGGGTCTACTTTAGACTACCTTTGTGTTTTAAATGATTGATGCACAGAGTCTATTATTTTCTACTTTGATGGCAAGCAGAATCTGACAGAAGACTGTCCTTTGTAATATAATTTAAATGGCCATCCTACCAGCTCCTTAGTGGTGGTATGCACACTCTCTATGCAGTAGTTGAAAGCAACATGTTAAACCATGCTAGGCATTTTCAATTCAGTCTTTATCTTGGTGCTCCATTTTGTCTGGTATTTCACTTTAATAAAATGGAAAGCAGCTTTTGCCTTGAGGGACCATTTTATCCTTATCATACTAGTCTTTGTCAGGACCAAGTCTGTATCACTCAGCAACAAATAAGTGATTATGCTCCTGATCAAAGCTACTTCTCAACTTTCTACTACTCCATTCCTGCCTGTCTTGACTGCACCTACAGTTTTCTTTCCCTTGCAACTTTATTATTCTATTTCCCTCCCCACATGTAATCTACTATTGGCAAGTAGTCTCAACTGTTTCACTGACAGCAAAATTACAAGGCACTCAACACACAATGACAATTCTCCTTTTCTGGCAATTATTCATTTGCCTCACCATCAAGGAAACATTGTCAAGTTTTCAATGAGTTCATAGTTCCTTATTGATAGGAGGCATTAAATGCTCATTCTTCGCAGGAGGTCAAAATGATTTTGTGAAGTCCTGTTGAATTTTCTACACTGGGAAATTCTCTTCACTTCTGATGTCAGCTACAGTATTTGAACAGGCAGAAAAATTATCACAGAAGAAGAGAGACACTTTTAGTAGAATGTGAGAGACACATGGGTATAAACAGATCAGTCTTTTCACTTGGTAACCTTGTCCAACATTGGTGTCATGCTAAAATTTGTTTTGATTATCTTCAAGGCTGCTAAGGAAAGTCTTAGTTTAAAAGCACTTTCAATATTAAGGGTGTTCTCATAAGAACCAGCCACTCCCTCCCCCATCCTACTATTTCAGCAAAACTGGGTTAGCCATTTTCTATAAATATCTAGGGTTTGTGGAGATGTCCTGTCTACATAATTATGACTGAAAAGTTTTCTCTTTAAAATAGAGATATTTTTAGAACTTCACAGTTATCAGAAGCCACTTAGCCCAAGAGCTGACCTTACCATTAGACAAAGTGAAGTGGTTACCTCAGGCTGTGTTTGCTGATGGGAAAAAACTAAAGTTTTGGAGGAATAATCTATGTGCCTGAAGTCCAGTGCTGTGTCCATTAAACTACTTTGCTGACCTCGAGCATGGTGGAAGATGTTTTCCACCCATATGTGCTGAAGGAAGATGGAACATTTTGCCAATTGAATCATCTTTAGTGCATAGAAAGGGGAACAGGCACCATCTGGTTGCTCATCTCAGGCAGAAGAAAGTTCTTTGGTTTCTCCTTCAGGATGATTTCATAACTGATACTCCCAGTATGGTCCCATCCATGTCTGTTTTTTAAAAGACCCACTCATATTAAACAGGTAATTCTTTGCAACATATACATCACATTGTGCTCAATATTTCACAACCGCCAAAGCTACATATGTATGATTGTGTTCCTAGCCCCAGTGGTACTAGCATCATGCATAAATGCTAACACTTCAGAAGAAATTTGATTTATACTGGAGCAATATAGGTTTTCTGTGTGTAACTGGAATTGTTTTAAGGCTCTTGGAATATATTATGCTCTCACAGAATACTGTAGCGATAATAGGATAGTGATGGCGAACCTTTTAGAGACTGAGTGCCCAAACAGAGGGGCGAGGTGAATTATGTGCAGGGGGAAGGGAGGAAGAGCTCTCATTGGACTGCTGGGGAGAGGGGCAGTGCAAACTCTGTGCTGGGGGGAACGGAGGAAGTGCTCCCATTGGGTTGCTGGGCAGATGGGTGGGGTGAACTCTATGCTGGGATGATGGCATGTGTGCCAACAGGGAGGGCATGGAATCCCCCGTCTAACAGACATGCCATAAGTTTCCCACCACTGCAATAGGACATCATCACATTCCATATTTAGGACTAGGTAACCAAGAGCTCTGTACAATTCAAAATCATTCATCTCCTTTGATGTAAATGCAAATAAAATCAATTCACTTGCAATATTTTTCTTCCTACTGTTTTTTTTAAAAAAGATTTCCTTAGTTTTCCTCAATATTCCACAGTGTGCTTTTGGTTTGCAAACCTGAACACAAATAAAATCATTGGTGTAGAAATAAAAGAGGCAGCCATATCAAGCAATCCATGTGTCTTTTTTTAAAAAAGGAAGCACAAAGTGCCCCTTCCCTTATAATGTGGGGAAATGTGCTTGGGGTAAGATAATGCTGTTCTGAGACCTCTTCAGTGATTCTTCACATCATAGTATGTATATTATCACAAGCAGCTGAGGCTTATATGTATACACATTCACAACACTTCTTATCATGGCATGTAAAGATGTCTAACATCTTAATGAGAGAACAAAACACATCCTTTTAAAAAAAAAACAATAAAATGGACACACTCTCAAAAGACTCATGAGGAACTTGCAATACACTGCTTTGCTAGTATTGTAGTGTGAATATGCATGCTTAGATGTGGCCTAATTAATTCTACATTAGGAAATTTTGATTTTGCTCCTCTCAGCCAACTGCAAAATATAGGCTGTCAGCAGCTTGAAATGAGTGTGAATACTATTAGACTCTTGACAAAGCTCATTAGTATTTCATCTGCAGCAGTGACAGGATTATTCAATAGAAGGGAAGGTTCTTCTCACAAATTTTCTAACTATGATTACAAAGAAAAGAGAGAGAAAGGGGAGTGAGAAAAAGAAATTACTGCTCTTGATTATTTATCTCTTCCAGCCACAAATACATTTGACAAACCCATTAAAATTACTAACCAAGAGAGTATTTTCAGACAAGTGAGTCTCTTAGCCTATACAATTTTCTTTCTGGCCAAGTGAAGGTGATAAAAATGCTCACAGGCACTACCATAAACATGAATATACACACATGTGCACTGGCAGAGGAAAAAGTATCAGATTTCTTGCTAGCAATGGCTTACAAGAAGCATATTTTGTTTTGAGGGAGAAAAATCTCATTCCTTAAGTGTTGATACAAGGATGCTTCCATTTCTTACTTTTTCCCTCTCTCTCCCACACAAATAATTTGGTTAGTCCCTTTAAAATCTCAGAGTATTACAACTTCATCTACAGACCCCTGATACCTCTGCGACCCCGAACTCTCCCCTGTACTTACAGATATTGCTAAACATTATTGGGGTGCAGTCATGCTTACTTGCACTTATCTGGTGACCACAGATAGGGAAAAATGCATACAAGTGTGCAAAAGGGAGGTAAAGGAAGGTGGTAGTGTTTCATCTCTCTTCTGTGGGCTATATTCACCCAAGTCACTCACAATAGAAGTGCAAGCTAGTGACTTTTGTACCTTGATCTACAGCAGGCCAGGTTCAGGTCCCAACATGGGACTGAGACAGCCTTGGTCACTCTGCTTGACAGCATTCTCAGGGAGGCTGGCTGAGAGAATTCCTCGTTGGTGGCCCTTCATGATCACTCAGCAGCCTTTGATACCATTGACTGTGATATCATCCTGGACTGACTCTAGGATTTGGGTAATTGTGGCCAGGTCTTGGCCTGACTCCAGTTCTTTCTCAAAGATTGTGTCCAGAGGATACAGCTTGGGGAGGAGTTGTTTGAGCCCTGGATACAACATTATGGGTTTGGTTATCTCCCCAATGCTGTTCAACATCTATGTAAGACCATTAAAAGAGGTGATCAGACAATCTGCAGTTTGTTTTTATTGTACACTGAAAACATGCTGTTCTGTCTCTCCTGTTCCACCTTAGCAGATAATGCTATCTATACCTTGGAAGATTGCCTGGAGGTGGTCATGGAGTGGATCAAATAGAAATGGCTAAGGATGAATCTAGGCAAGACAGAGGTCATGGTGGTGGGGAATAATCGGTCTCAGTTTGGGAGAATCTCCCTTAATTTAAGAAGAGTTGCCCTTTTACTCTGAGCATGCAAGTTGACCCTGTGCTATTCATAGGTCAGCAAGTGGTAGCTGTGGCTAATTCCTCTCTTCCAAATGCAGTGCATTGCCCAAGTTTGCCTGCTCCTGGACAGAAGACGACTTCTTCCCCTGAGCTATGACTTGATAACCTCCAAAATTAATTATTGCAATGCTCTCTACAGGGAGCTGCCCTTGAGGCTGGTACAGGGACTCCAACAGGTGCAAAATGTGGGGGCCAGATTGACTGTAAGTATTGGTTGCTTTGACAATATAATATAATATAATATAATATAATATAATATAATATAATATAATATAATATAATATAATATAATATAATATAATATAATATAATATAATATAATATAATATAATATAATATAATATAATAGATTTATATACCACCCTATCCAATGGACTCTGGGCAGTATGCACAAGTTAAAACCAATATAAAACAATTTAAAAACCCTTTAAAACATAGCAATATAAAATCTAAAAAATGTTAACATTAAAAAATTAATTACAGGAAGGGGGAGCCTCCTGTAATTATTTACTCCTGGCCAGCCTGCATTGGTAACCTGTTGTATAACATGCCATGTTCAAGCTCTTAGTACAGTAAAACACCAGATAACGCTAAAACTTGGTTCCACAAGTCTTGGTGTTATCCGATTTTTAGTGTTATCCGATCCATGTTAAAATCCTAGGGATGGATCAGATAACGTTAAAGCTCCATTGTAACCAGACAGGCTTTAGCGGTTGTTATCTGATCCATCCCATAGGACCTTAACGTTATTCGATCCAATTCTCCTCCCCAGATTACTTAATGTTATGCGATTTTAGCGTTATCCGATCCAATCGTTATCTGGTGTTTTACTGTATTAACATAGGAAATCCTATACCGGGGTGCTCAAACTTTTCTGGCCAGGAGCCTGACCATGCCCTTGGAACAGCTGAGCAGCCCAGACCAGGTCCCCGGAACACGGTGTGTTTGCCCATGCATGGCATGGATGCTTTTGAACATGCACAAAAGCAGACATTTTGTGTCCTGGTTTGGTGCAGGAAACAAAATGCCCATTTTCACACATTTGCAGAGCATCCATGCCAAAACAGGAAATAAAATGGCCGCTTCTGTGCATGCGTGAAAGTGGCCATTTTATTTCCTGTTTTGCACAGATGCTTCTGCACATGCACGAAAGTAGCTATTTTGTTTCCTGCACCAAACCAGGACACAAAATGGCCACTTTCATGCATGCACAGAAGTCTCCATACTGTATTTACTTCCTGGTTTGGCGAGGGCATCAGGGGCCAAATGAAATGACTTCAGGGGCTGGAGCCGGCCCATGAGCTATAGTTTGGGCATGCCTGTCCTATACTGTTTGGGATGAGGTGCCAGCACCAGCACCAATTTATTTGTTTATTTATTTATTTTTCCAATTTGTGTAGCCGCTCAATTCATAATGACTCTGGGCGGCTCACAACATTAAAAACAGCACATAAAACCCATAAAATTCATCTGGCCCACACCATCCTTGCTGCTCCTGGAAGCGGGAGTACGGGCACATTTTACTTCTGTTCTAGGAGCAGCAAGTGTGGCACATGCCAGATTAACTGAGGTCAGGGCCCAGATCCGGCCCCCGGCCATAGTTTGGGCACCCCTGTTTTAGGAACCTGCTGTATGTGGGAGGGTCTCTTCCTACAAAATAATCCCTGGAGGACCCAAATGATGAAACTCAAGGTGGCCATGCCGAAAGAGATAAGGAAGAGCTCTACTAGAAATTGAGCATTCTCGGCTGCAACCCTCAGGTTCTGGAAGGATTTGTCAGTTGAAATCAGTGCTACTCCCATACTTTTGGCATTTTGCAAATCACTGCAAATGTGGTTTTATTTCATCAGGCATTATCTCTATAAACAGAAGCCAATATCAGTAATCTTTGTTGTGGACCTGTCTTATTGGTTGATCTGTTATTTTATTATACAGTTGTACCTTGCTTAAAGAGCATAATGCGTTCCATGGGATTGCTCTTTAAGTGAGTTTGCTCTTTAAGCGAAACATCATTGTAAGTGACCAATTGTGGGGGAGATTGTGAACCCCGATTTATTTCTTAAGCGAGTTTTTGGTTGGTTTTATTTGTTATGCAAAGCAAACATTCAGAGAAAATTCTGCTCTTTAAGCGAGTTATTCTTTAAGCGAGGTGCTCTTTATGTGAAGTTTGACTGTACTGTCTCCAGTTGGGTTAATTGAATTGAATGGGGCACCTGCAGGTTTGTATAAATTATTTTTGTTTGCTTTCATATATTATTACTTGCTTTGTTTTTAATTTTATATTACAGTTGTACCTCGCTTAAAGAGCATAATGTGTTCCACAGGATTGCTCTTTAAGCGAGTTTGCTCTTTAAGCAAAATACCATTGTAAGTGACCAACTGGGGGGGTGGGGATTGCGAACCCTGATTTATTTGTTAAACGAGTTTTTGGTTGGTTTTATTTGTTAAGCGAAGCGAACCTTCAGAGAAAATTCTGCTCTTTAAGCAAGTTACTCTTTAAGCAAAACGCTCTTTATGCGAGGTTTGAGTGTATTTTGATTTTCTTATTATTCATGTTCTTTATTGATTGGTTGAAGGGTCAGCTTTGCTGGTTTGGCCACATCAACCGAATGGCTGAAACCAGGATCCCACGGTAGGCATGGGAGGCGTGGGTGCAAGGTACAAGACCCTAAGGCAGGCCCCGCATCAAGTGAGTTGATAACATCAAGAAGGCCCTTCATGTATATGGTAGTGTCCTGAGGCAAGCCATGGAGCTGTCCAAGGAGAGATCCCAATGGAGAGCCGTTGTGGAATTCTCTACACTCCAAGGTAGAAGAGGAGGCGATTGAGTAAATAAGTTTATTGATTGTCTCCTGTTGTTTACTGGCCAGAGTAGTGGTTCACTAAATGGAATGGAAAATCTAATAAATAAATTTAATAAATCTAATAAATAAATTTCCTATTGTCTTTGACTTTTCTTAGCACCATTGTCTATTCCAATTAGTCTTATTTTGTCATTATATGTTCAAATTCCAAAAGTCTTGTTGTTGTATGCTGTAAAGTCTCCTCTAACCTATGGCGACCCTGTGAATGAATGACATTCAAAATGCTTTATAATTATTATCCTTTCTGAGTTCTTGCAAACACAAGACAGTGGGTTCCTTTTGAGTTAACACATTCCATGTTTGGTCTTCTTTTCTTCCTTGATGCCTTCCATTCTTTTTAGCATTAATGTCTTTTCCATAAGTCTTCCCTTCTCATGAGATGTCCAAAGTGCAGCAGTCTCAGAATCATAATTTTAGCAGCCAGAAAGCTCTTTTCTGGAAGACAGGTTTCCCCCCAGTCCAGGGAGGTTGTGATAGTGTTCTTCTGTTCTGTTTTGCTTTATCTAACTTTCAGTTAATGAGAACTCATAGCTTTCATCCAACATTTTACATAGTTTTCACTCAGCTTTAATGTAGAGCCTACAAGCAGAGTTTTTCACTCAGTTTATCTTTTAGCTGAGCCCATTTCTTTTGTTTTTATTATGTCCCCAGCTACGTTTTCAGCCCTGTTTTCAAAACTATTACATTACTAATTGGAGCTGTTACGACAGTCTTTGAGCCTTGAGGCTCCATCTTTTAAAGAGTTATTTTACAGCCTGAACAGGAAAAAGACACACCAGTTTGACCTCTTTACTCCTGGTCACTGAGAACTGAACTGCTAGGTCTTGTTCTTCTAAACACTTTTTGAAGCCTGGCAGTCTGGCGACAGCAAGCAAAGGGAAAGTACAGTAGTGGGGTTAGAACAAGAGAAGCAATTTCTGGGAGGATTTCAAGGCCAAAGGATCTCAATCAATGGCTGCTGCGAGATATCAAGAGGTACTAAGGATAGTGATGTGAAGAACAGAACAGAACAGAACCAGGCAAGTACCAGCCAGAGTGATGAACCAACAATTGCAGGCAGTGGCGTAGGGCGGGTTTAGGTGCCTGGGGCCCCAGGCCAAACTTGCTCCCCTGACCTAGGTCAGAAAGTCCTACCTTCAGGAGATTTGCCAGGCTCAGAGGCAGGGTGGTTGCGTGCCTGGGACCCTGACGGCGCAGGCGAAGCCCAGGGTCTGGGGCGGTGCGGCACGGTGCGGGCCCAGCGGGGAGCCCGCTTCAGGGGTCCCAGGTGTGCGGCCGCCCCATCTTCAAGCCTGGTGGCGGCAGCTCATCCTCCTTTGGCAGCGGTGGCACCCAGGAAATGAGGCTGGCGGTCACTGCGGCCCAGTGTGCATGGCCAGAGGATCTCCCCCCGCAAGGCCTGGCTGGCGCTGCTCCAGCTGTGGAGCCACAAAGACCACTGGCCTCACCCCTCTGGGTGCCGCCGCCACCGAAGGTGGACGAGCCGTTGCCGCTGCCAGGCAAGGAGGCGGGGCGGTCATGTGCCTGGGATGCTGACAGTGGGCTCACTGCTGGGCCAGTGCCACACCGCCCCAGCCCCTCGCCCATGCCGTTGGAGTCCCAGGTGGCTCAGCCACCCTGCCTCCTAGCCCAGCGGTGCCAGTGGCGCCCAAGAAGGTAGGTTGCGGCCCAGCAGCCAGAGCAGCGCCCACCAGGTGTTGGGGGGGGTCCTTGGCCTGGCCAGCACTGGGCTGTGGCAACTGCCGACCTCGCTTCCCACCTTCCTGGGCATCGCTGCTGCCGAAGGTGGACAAGCTGCCACCACCTGGCTTGGAGGGCCCGCGGCCTCCAGCCCGGCAGTGACAGAGAGTCCCAGCACCTGCCCCAGCCACCAGGAAGTCTAGGGCAGTGACGTCTCCGCCCACCACAAAGTAGCGACCAGGGGGGTCTGCCCCTTGCCCCCGTCGCTACACTTCTGGCCCTCAGGCAGCTGCTCCCTGGGTGGCAAAGGAGACCAGAATTGGAGGAAATAGCAGAAATCAGTTTCCAACAAAAAGAACTCTGGCTTTTAAATGCCATTGTATCTTCAAACAGTGGAATAGGGAACCCACATGGTTTCCTCTGATCCCCATGCTGGATATTCTTAAACCTTTCCACTCAATTTTCGTAGCATTTACATGGGTTTCCTATCAGAACTCATTCTGCTGCCTCTGCTTACTGCACAACTTTAGGAAGGTTATTTTTCAGCTGTTCCTGTTTTCTGTGGGATTACTTGAGAAAGACAAGAGAATATCCTATAAATCCTGCTAATCTTTGTTGGTAGAAATACCTGATCGGAATGGTTCCCCTTCTCCTCAAAAGCTGCATCTACCATGTGTTACCTCTTACTGCTCAGCTTAGTGGGACTACATCACCACCATTACTTGTATGTATTTCAGTTTAACAGAATTAAATGCCATGTTTGCATTCTTAAATGGTGGGACTAATCTGAGATTTACCCTGTTTTAACTCATATGAGAGGGAAGCCATGTGTTGTATTATTGCATGAAAAATATAGAAATAACCACTGTTCAGTTCACTTTACAATGTATATCAAGCACACCGCTGACAATAACATGAACATTAGAAAGTCTTTAAATATTTGCGACAGGATTATCATAACTATTTCATTTCTAAAGATTTGAGGCTTCTATTTTACAGCAATGACAGATCCTAAGAAAATGATGGTCCTGCCATTTATTTTGACTAGTAGTTTCTAGTCTACAATTCTTAAGAATGAAGGAATCATGATTTCCTCCTCTTTGGATCAAGTCAGTTTTTTCTCCTACACACCCTGGTTGGCATTGCAGAATTTACTCTTTGGATGCCTGCCTATCAGATGTTAAGTTTCCAGTTCTCAATTTATTCTTTTACTGCCAATCTTTTTTGTATGTTAATTTTTAACTGTGCCAAGATCATCTGCATTGCATTCACGACCTGTGTTTTGTGATGGTGTAATGGTCTGCGGTGGCTTAGTGGTTAAGACGCTGAACTGATGACTGGCAAGTCTGCAGGTCAGCAGTTCGAGACCTGAGTACTGCATGATGGAGTGAACTACTGTCTTTGTCCCAGCTTCTGCCAACCTAGCAATTTGAAATCAAGAAATTGCAAGTAGATAAATAGGGACTTCGGTGTAAAGGTAAACAGCGTCCCATATCTAGTCATGCCTGCCACATGTCCATGGAAACATCTGCAGATGCAGACAGTACTGGCTCTTTGGCTATAAACAGAGACGAGCACTGAACCCTAGAGTTGGATACGACTTGCTTTCGAGCAAGGACAACCTTTACCTTTACCTAATTTTGAAGCACAGATGCTGCTCATGAAAGTCCCTATATCCATTTGAGCCCCTGTTCTCCAACTCTAAAAATGCAGGTAGCCATGCTTATCTCTATCAACAAACAGCAGTTTTCCTTTCCACCTGTAGTTAGCTGGATAGTTCAGTAGTTTAAGTATCTGGCTGGGGAGTAGTGGCGTAGGGCGGGTTTAGGTGCCTGGGCCCCCAGGCCAAACTTGCTGCCGCCAAACCCCCCCCCCCCCAGGTAGGACAGTCCTACCTTCAGGGAGTTTGCCGGGCTCAGAGGCGGGGCAGCTGCGCACCTAGGATCCCAATGGTGCACGAGAAAGCCAGGTTCAGGGACGGTGCAGCGCGGGCCCAGCGGGGAGTCCACCGTCGGGGTCCCAAGCGCACAGAAGCCCCGCCTCCGGGCCCGGCAGCAGCACCCAGGAAGTGAGGCCAGTGAGGCCAGCACGCGCGGCTAGGGGACCTCCCCTCCCCACAAGGCCTGGCCAGCGCTGCTCCAGCCACGGGGCCGCAAAGACCACCAGCCTCACCCCTCTGGGTGCCGCCACCGGGCTAGGAGTCAGGGTGGCCACACGCTGGGGATGTCAACGGTGGGCTCACTGCTGGGCCCACTCCTCCCCAGCCCATCACCCGCAGCCATTCTGCCTCCTAGCCCAGCAGCTCTAGCAGCGGTGCCCAGGAAGGTAAGAAGCGAGGCAGGCAGTCGTTGCAGCCCAGCGGCTGGAGCAGCACTAGCCAGGTGTGGGGGTGTCCTCGGCCTGGCCAGCACAGGGCTGTGGCAACCTCCTGCCTCGCTTCCTGCCTTCCTGGGCGCCGCTGGCACCGAAGGTGGACAAGCTGCCGCCGCTCGGCTCAGAGGGCCCATGCCCTCCAGCCAGGCAGTGACAGAGGGTCCTAGCAGCTGCCAGGAAGTCCAGGGCAGCGACATCGCTGCCTGCCTGCAAAGTGGCATCCGGGGCAGGGCGCCCCCTCGCTACGCTTCTGATTGCAGGAGACTGTTGAGTGCAGGTTCCCACTTCTTTCCTCTGTTTGTCCTTTTAAGGCAAGAGTTTTTAACCTTTTTAAGCTGAGGGCTGGGTCATGGTCCCCCAGACAGCTTTGGGGGCTGGATGGCCATTTTGCCCTTCTTCCACCACATGGCACTGTAGTGGCTATATCAGGCACTTCCTAGTGTGGTGGAGGTGGTGGTAGGTCCACATGAAATGGCACTGTGGGCCGCATCTGGCCCATGGGCCACAGGTTGAGAATTCCTGTTTTAAGGCAAACTGGTCCCATTGCATCTTGTTTCTTGCTGCTGTATAACTCCCCTCCATCTTTGTGAGACTGCCAGAGGTTGAGGCTGCTGAACGGTGGCCTCCGGAGTAGCAAGTTGAATTAAGGAAAAGTTTTGCTTCACTTATGGAACTCAATGGCAACAAGAAAACTATATTAGGTGAGGCTGTGTCGTGGATGAGCTAGGAAGAAATGAGAGCCTTGCCTATACCCAGTAACATCGCGTGGATTTCAGCCGTCCAGGGCTTAAGCCAAATTTGCCACCCCTTGGTGGATGTTGGCTCCCACTCCCACTAGGGCTTCTGGGAATTGTAGCCCAAGAACACCCATAGCCCAAAAAGTGCCCCCCAGGCCAGGCCGTCCCCCTGCCCCCCACCCTATGCCACTGCCTATACCTGTAGACTTTTCTGTTGTATTATCTCTTTGCCTTTGTATATTTTTACCATAAAAAGTGACCGCCTTATTGACGGATGTTGACGGTATAAATGTGGATGAGGATAAAAGGGAATTGATATCTATAATGTTAACATCAGCAAGACAATGTATATCAAGAAATTGGAAAAATGATGTGATTTTAAAGATTGAAGACTGGTATAAAGAGATGTGGGGGGCTCGCATTAAATGATAAGTTAATGTGGGAGTTGAATGTGATAAAAGGAATAACTCAAGAAAACAGATTTTCAAAAATTTGGAATTTATTTGTGGAGGCAACACTGAATAGGAAAGAAGGAGGGAGGCCAGCACCAGAGCAAATGAGTTTTTGGAATTGAAAGAAAAAAATGTTGATTCTCCACTACCTCTTGGACAATGTAAATAACACAATGGTGATTATCATAAGTTAAGCAATATCTGTGTCTTTTTTTAATATATAAGGCTGTAGTTGTAGTATTTTTATTGTTCTTTTATTATTTAGTTTTAATAGGTTGTTAGTTTTGTATTGTATTGTGTGTGAATTTTTGTTACATTGATTATGTCATTTTATATGTCTTGCAAAGACGAGAACATGAGAAATTATGTGGATCTCTTTGTAAGACATATTGTATTTTTGTTTTGTCTGAAAAATTCAATAAAAATTTAAATTAAAAAAAAGCGACCATAAATGGTGGGTAGGTAAGGTTAAGGAAAATAACTGTTGTGGCTTATATTCATTAATATGGAGTGACAGATTTGGAGTTCAAGAGAAGAAATAGTTTTTACAAGGTAAGGTTGTTAAAAAAAAAAAAACAGGGCTTCACATTGAAAGCCATCCTGAAAATCAGAAACAGAAGGTAAAACACACAAAATATAATTCCAGTTTTTTTCTCACCCAGGAGGGAAGACATAAGTGGAAAAGATCCTATAATTAACTCTGTATTAGATTGGACTGTTAATCACAGGTGTACTGTGATCAGTAATATCGAGGTGGATGTTAAAGATTGTGCATCTGAGATAGCCAGTGCTGAATTCCCTCCTCTCCCCAAAAAGTGCACAAAAACAATAAATTCCATTAAATGAATTAATAGAAAAAACATTACAGTAAAACCTCACATAAAGAGCAACTTGCTTAAAGAGCGGAATTTTCTCTGAATGGTTGCCTCGCTTAACAATGAAAACCAATCAAAAACTCACTTAACAACTAAATTGGGGTTCACAATCCCCCTCGCCAGAAGTCACAATTGGTTACTTACAATGGTGTTTCGTTTAAAGAGCAAACTCACTTAAGGAGCAATGCTGTGGAACGCATTATGCTCTTTAAGCAAGGTACCACTGTATTTGAATTAGCAATGCACATTCCCTCCTCATCCTCAAACATGGAATTTATTGAGTCATGAAACCATTAACTTGCTTGGGCATTGTAAATAAAGAAATATAAATTAAAAGCAGTGTCCAGTATATAGTCTTTAAATAAACTACCAAACTGTAGCTACTCAGGCATTTTAAACCGAGTTTAATTTTTTTAAAAAGCAAAAGTAATCCCTATGTTAATTTACTGTACTAAAATACAAGTTTTGCAGATCTTAAGAAAACTGAAAGTGTTCAAACTCATTTCTATTGTTTGAATTTAGGAGTTTCAAAATTCATTCCAGCTCGTTTAATTAGAGCTGAACCTGGCATTAAAAAGATCACAGGATGGATTTTAGACAAGGTTTGTAAATTATTTGTGCAAAATAAGCCATCTAACAGAAGAAAGATTGCCCATGATCTGCTTGGAGAAGCAAAGATCATCCAGGTGTGGAAACTTCTGATTGTAAAATATGTTCAAGCCTTTCCCAAAATCTGGATTTTCTGTCCAGTCTTTAAACATGCTATTGAAAGAGACAACCCATATTTTTAAAGAAAAGGTGTTATGCAGTGGTGGGATGTCAAAATTTTTAGTACCCCACCGTGATGTCATCACAGTGTAGGTGGAGCTGACGTCATGATGTCATGATGTCATGGGCGGAGCCAAAGAAAAATAAAAAATAAAAAATAATGTAAGAATAAAATAAAATAAAAATAAGCACACACACACCTCAACCCATCCACCCACCCACAACACAAACCCGTACATAACTTAAATAAATAAATAATATATTAAAATACATGCTCAGTGGGGGAACCAGTGAAAAAGTAAGCCACGAAGGTGGTTCTGCCCAAAAGCTGCTACCGGTTCTCCGGGACACTGGGGAAAGTTACTACCGGTTCTGGAGAACTGGCGACAACCTGTTACATCCCATCACTGGTGTTATGACATGGAAGCGCAAACGGATATACTGTTTAACACTTTTTTCTCAAAAGCAACAAAATTCCTTGTTGGTACAAATCCCTTTGACAGTTTTGTTTTCTGTAAAGTGATTTGTCTGTAACGCGGAGCACAATTTCCCATAGGAATCCATTGAATTTTTAAAAAAACGTCCCAGAGGTTAGAAAAGAGAAATAAATAAATAACTAAAAACCCAAAAAAATTCTGTTCAAAACTCTTTTTAAAGTGGCAAAAACACAGTGAAAAATTCCAAAGTGACCTTTAGAAAGAGTTTGGAACAGAAAAAAATAAGCTGTTTTAGCTTTTTAGTGAGATTCGGAGTTGGTCCCCCCCCCTTAAGTCATATTCAGCACATTTCCATCAGCACCTTCTAGTGGTCAGCCCTGGTAATTACAGGAAAAGTACCCGACAAACAGTTGATGGGCGGTGGGGGGAATTTCCAACACTTCCTGGCTGTGGGGAGAGCTTCTGCCAGAGCCGAAAAGTGACTTAAAAAATTCAAAAATGGAGTGACAATCTTCCAAACACCCTCCCACCACCCTGGGAAGTGTTAGAACACCCCCAAAAAACTTTCTGTGTCTCAAGTTTTTTCTATAAATAAGGATGCAATTTCCTCAGAATTTCATTCTGTAAGTCAAGTTTTCCGTTACCCAATGCATTGGTAGGGGTTGCATAGAAATCAAGCTACTTACTACAAACATCTAACTCACATGTAATACAAAGAGAGGTGCAATATTTGCTATCAAAGTGAACATTTGTAGAGCTAATTATTTGGATTCTATTTGTCTGAACTGTTACAGTATAAAGATTTGGAGACATGATTGTAAGCCTATAGTATGCAAGCCACTTGTTATTGATAAAATAAAGGTAAAGGTTTCCCTTGCTCAAAAGCCAGTTATATCCAACTCTAGAGTTCAGTGCTCATCTCTGTTTCAAAGCTGAAAAGTCAGCCAGCACTGTCTGCTTTTGCAGACGTTTCCGTGGTCATGTGGCAGTCATGACTAAACACCAGAGCGCACAGAACACTGTTTACCTTTCCACTGAAGTGGTACCTATTTATCTAGTTGCAATGTCTTGCTTTAGAACTGCTAGGTTGGCAAGAGGTGGGACAAAGACAGGAGCTCATTCCGTCCTTTAACGTTATCACATTAAAGACGTTTAAATGCTAAGCTACTATGTATTTTAATTGGTGTAAAAGACCAGATACTTATAGTTCTTCTTATTATATTTATATTTTATTATTATATTTATATCTTTCTATGTACAGTAAAACCCCAATTTACATTAAAAGTCAATTCTGTAGCTTATTACATAAATAGGGGTTTTACATAAATCAATCCATCCCAATAGGAATGCAGTAAAAAATTAAAAAACGGGCTTGAAATTGGTTTTCAACACATCCCTATGGAAAATTGTGCTTTGTGCCCCTAGTGGCCATCTCTGGAATTAACAGGCAATTCCCCCCTGCACCTTTTAAAGTTTAGTTGGCACATTCCCAACTAAAGCATGCCCTGGAGAAACCTTGCATGAACAGTGGAAGAGTGCAGATATTCCCCCACACTCTCCCAGTCCCGGTAGAAGCAAGCGGGGCCTGCAGAAAAGCAAACAGGAACTGCAAGCGGAGACAGCAGCTGATGCCACTGCCTCTACCACCGCCACGGTAAGTGATGTCTTGCAACTTTTGGTGGTGGGAGTAGGCAGCGTGGGGTGGAATTTTAGATTTTAAAATGGTGGCATCACCATTTGTGGTACCTAGCAGGCTTAATGCCTGACTGGACCCAGCACTGGCATGCTTCCACACCATGGAAGTTTATGGTACCTAGCTGGCTTAATGCCTGACTGGATCCAGCACTGGTATGCTTCCACTCCAGCAAAGTTTTTGTGAGGCCTTGGCTCCTAGAGGGTTAGACACCTAATTATATTTCAGTATTGGCATGCTGCCACTCCAGGGAAGTTTTGGTACATAGCAGGCTTTGATGCCTAGCTGTACTGCTACATTGCCATGTTTCCACTCAAGGAGGCTTAGGCTCCTGGCAGACTAACACCTATTTATATTTTAGCATTGACATGCTTCCACTCCATGGAAGTTGGCACCTAGCAGGCTACGAAGTTTAGCGGGCCTTCTAAATTGCCACACTTCCATACTATTGTCATAATATAGTATACAATATTTTCATATTGTATACTATATTATATTGCCTTCAGCTGAGAGGACGTTGTATTTCTGATATCAGACCATATTGCTATTTTGTATTTTGTATTTCTGGATGGGATTTTCTTGACATTAAAAATACTAAGGAAATCTTGGCTCTTCAGCAGGCTCCGCAGCTGGCTGTACTGCAGTATTTCCAGTGGTGGGATGTCAAAAATTTTACTACCCCACCATGATGTCATCACAGTGTGGGCGGAGCTAACATCATGACATCATGACACCATGGGGAGAGCCAACATCATGACATCATGATGTTGTGGGCGGTGCCAAAGAAAAATAATAATAAAATAGAAATAAGCACACACACCTCAACCCACCCACCCACAACACAAACCCATAAATAAATAAATAAATAAATAAATAAATAAATAAATAAATAAATAAATAAATAAATTAAATTAAATTAAATTAAAAATATATTAAAATACACCCACACACCCCAAACACAAATCAACCAGAGTTTTTAAACCAGAGCTTAAAGCTTATTTTGGCTAATCTTTCTCACACTAGGTCAGATGAAGGAACTACAGAACCACAAGATGGCTTCATTTTGGCATTTTCCAACTTTTCAACAGTTAAAGAAGTTAGTTACTATGTCTTTGCCAAACCAGTTCTCTGGGATAATATGCCTTAATGTAAATGTAAAACAGCTGTACCTCCTTAAGGGTTGTCCAATTGGAACAGCAATTGGAACAGCACAGGTGTAGCTTATTGATGATGTAACTCCAAGACTTTGCTTAAAAACCCCAGCCACCAGGCCTTTTTAGGAACTGTGGTAGTACATCAATATAGGTAAAGGTATTAAATACACATTAAAATACACACAGACACACCACATCCAAAAGTGAGTCACTTACCCTGGGGAGCAGGCTATAGGGAGCTTTAGGCTAGCAGCTTCTCTTCCTCCTCCATGGTTGAGTGGACAGCAAGGAGGCCGTGCATACGCACCAAGCACTGTAGGTGTGCATGCACACCAAGTGCTTGGTGTGCATGTGCAGTGGGGGAACCAGTGAAAAGGTAAGCCCTGAAGGTGGTTCCCCCCAAAAGCTGCTACTGGTTCTCCGGGACACTGGGACAAGTTACTACTGGTTCTGGTGAACTGGTGCAAACCTGTTACATCCCATCACTGAGTATTTCCATGTTTCCATACCATGACGGCTTTGGCTTTTGACCAAGCCCCAACACATACCTCAGGAAACTTCTGCTCCTAAGCTGACTTGTCGCCTAGCAGTACTTCAACGTAGACACACTTCCACACTAGGGAAGTCTCAGCATCCAAGCAGGCTCAATGCCTGGCTGTATTTCATCATTGTCATGCTTCCGCATAATCAAATTTTTGGCTTATCGGCGCGTTTGACACCTAGCTATACAGGACACCCAATTCAGAAGGCCAAACCTATCATTGTCGCTGTAACTGTCTTCTGCCAGAACCAGACGTGAACCCTCCACCCAGCAAGAAGCTTGCTACTCACCCAAACATGTGGATTCACAGACGTCTCGAAGAAGAAGAACGGGTTACTTACCTGTAACTTTGGTTCTTCGAGTTACGTCTGTGAATTTACACGTGACCCACCTGCCTCCCCTCTCTCACATCTGTGAGGTAACCTGGTGCTAGCTGAGAAAGGACTGAGGAGGGAAAGGGCTGGCACCAGGGTTGTGAAGGGGATGGGCACGGCCTCCTCTAAGCAATTTCCCCTCCTTTTTTCAAAGCTCTGGTATAGTCCGAAATGGAGTTCTGTGCAAGCGCAAACCCAAACGTGTGAATTCACAGACGTAACTCGAAGAACCAAAGGTAAGTAACCCATTCTTTTCATCAATCTGAGACAAACATGTGTAGCCACACCCTCAAATTACCTTGGGAAATTCTTCAAATTTTGAGTATGGGCTATAATTTTACCTTTCTGTCTCCCCCCACTCAACAGTATCTTTTTATTGGCAACCATGGAGGGAAGTAGCATTTTGTTTTTATCCTATTCTCCTCTAACTAGGGAAAAACAGAAAGTAATATTAAACAGTTCTTTGTGTAGGGAAGGATTGACACCTAGTGGACTAATATGGTGAAAAAAAAATTTTAAATGAATATACTGTACTATTTTCCCAATGTTTTTAATTTCTGTAGAAACAGCCTGCCAATTGTTTCTCATTTAGAGGAAGATTAAAAGTCTGACAGTTAAGGAATAAATTATTAATTTTTTTTATGCAGCAGTAAAGTGGGGCAGATGTACAAATAGATTTACAAATAGATACAGTGCTCTGCACACTAGCCTAGCAATTAAACTCTCTACACAATGTTTAAACATACTGTATATGAAAAGTAGTTCATATATCACAGCCTGGCTATGGTAAGAGAGTAGACTATACTGCCAGTGACTCAATACCAAGTTTCAGGTGGTGGTTAACTAACCTGACCACCTTGAGGACAAATAGCCTTGGGTGCCAAAGTCCACAGGGAAGGATGATGGTCTCCAAGTGGATTAAATCCCACTTGAAGCTATCTTGATGGAAGGCAGCAGCTTCATCAATGCTGGCCTGGGACCAATGAGAACTTTGAGTGCCAAAAGGGCTCAGGACCAGAAAGTGACACACGGAACTGGATCAGTGGTACTGGTGTCATGCTGCGATGCAGAAGGCAGATGAAAGGCCACTGCATTATATTCTCAGGACAGTCTTCATGGCTGATCACAATGGGGATCGCCAATATTCAGATTCAGATATGGCAAAACAACAACAACAAGAAGAAGTAGCTTCAGAGATAAACGTGCTTTTTTAAAAGAAAGTTTCTCTACAGTAAGTTTCCATGTGTTAAATCAAAACAGTTTTCTTAAACAGACAGCTCTGCCTCTTTGGCTATAAACAGAGATAGGCACTGAAACCTAGAGTTGGATCCAAATGGCTTTCAAGCAAGAACGACCTTTACCTTACTCTTGCTCCTATTTAAACACACACTTTGCCTTTTTCAGAATTGACAGCACCTGATACCCACTCATACTTGGCTAGAGGAATTGTTGTCCTATTTATCCAGCTAAGCTTGGACCAAACAAACAAACTTTATTGCGGTCAATGACCAGTGCAGTATAAAGGGTTTAAGTGCATGAGTTACTGTACTATCAAAATGCACCCCTACAAACAGATTCATTTGAATTAAAACAAAAGAGAGTAAAATCAGTTTTTAAATATATGCTACATTTGGGACAGGTATTTGATTTAAAAAGAATAAGAATAAGCTTGGACCAAAGAAAAGAAATAGGCATGGGTCACACTTTTTTACTACACACCATTCCACTTTCTCATCTGGCTCTTTTTAGATTTCCTTTCCCCTTTTCAAAGGATAAGCACTAATCTTCTTGTCCCAAAGTGCTTAAGGTAAGTGGTGCTGTAAAGCAGAATATACAATAAACAGCTGCCAGAGTTCAGTCCTGACTTGATTTCTATCTTCTTCCATTTCTTTGTTGTGTATCCATGGCCTCCATGTAGATTGTCTCATAAATACTAATAAACTCTAATTGGAGCTGGGAGAAAGCCATTTTATAAAAATGTATAAATTAAAGCAGAGATGTATCATCTTGACCCCTGCTACTGCAAGCTGGAAATCTCCTAAAAAATCTTTGGTAGCCATTTGAACAATCAGCAATATAAGATGAGACTTGATCAGTAATCAGCAAGCTTCTCAAATAAGACCACACATATCTAGATAAAATGTACAAAATTTATAGAAAGACTGCTATTTTTGTATGCCATGGAATGTCTCATAAAACTTGTTTTCTCTGTCTATAAAAGCTAAGTTGAGGAGCTTCAGTTGTCTTCATTCCTTTTTTATAGTTTTCTGGTAAATTTCTTTTGTAAGTAATTTTTTTACCCTTCAAGCAACCCATCTGGCTATTTCCTGTATCTTAAGGTGGCCCACAAGACTGAGCTGTTTGTTTTTTTTTTTTGGGGGGGGGGGGAGTGGTTTTAGAGTGACCTTAAAGCTATTCCCTTTAGAATCAGGGCTTATCAAATATTTTCAATTGAACTAATTGGAGTATTCCTTTGCTCATTTCTCATCTTCTTTGTGGATATAAGAAACCTTTCATGAGATATAACAAGTTGTGCGTTTTCCTCCCGTTGTCTCTTTACCTCTAGATCAAAACTATATATGAGTATCTTTCCTTTTTTCAATCCCTTTCTATTTTCTCAATTCTCACGTTGCTCACATCATGCTCCCCCCTTTCTGCTTGTTTTCACACTCTACTCCAGGGATTCTCAACCTGTGGCCTATGGGCCAAATGTGGCCCATGGCACCATTTCATGTGGCCCCCAACTACCTCCGCCACACTAGGAAGTGCCATGTGGTGGAGGAAGGGCAAAATGGCCATCTGCTCCCCAAAGCTGAGGGAGTGTGACCTGGCCTCTGGCTTAAAAAGGTTGAGAACGCCTGCTCTACTCCTACCACATCTTCATGTTTATAGCTGCCCACTTATTTAATGTCGTGGCTTTGCCAGTGGTTTAATTTTTTTTAACTTTTCTTTAGTTCTTCCACAATACAGTACATCATTTAATGGATGTTTGCTTTTGGAGGAAAATATCCACTAAATTAAAACCATTTTCTCCCATTATCTCTCCTCTGAGATTGTCCTCATAGACTATGATGCTACTTTGGCAGCACTATGTTTAAAACATGTCCAACACCATTTCCAACTCATATTTCTCCAAAGTAAAACCCTAACCTTACCATACATTTTTAAAAGCCAATGGCTGAAATTGTGTTGCTTGGCATAATCTAACTTTCATACACTGGACACCAGCTCTGTGCACTGAAAAGGTGGGTAGTGATAATCTTCAAGGCCAACACTAGGCTAGAGAGATTATATTGATCAAATATAGTGAAATTGGAATTTGTAGCTGGAAGGCACACATTTCACAAGAATTCTACAGGACAGAAATAGGATAGTAGTTCTCACTGATGCCATGGAGCTTCCTTTATCATATAAAATCTAACTAAATATTCTCTCTGAACTCCCAAAGAGTTAAAAATGGTATAGGGCAGTGGTGGTGAACCTATGGCACACATGCCAGAGGGGGTACTCAGAGCCCTCTCTGTGGCTTCGTGTGCCTTCATCTCAGCACAGAGTTCAGCCTGACCCTCTGCCCAGTAGCCCAATGGCAGTGCTTCATCCTTCCCCCAGTACAGAGTTTGCCTCACCCCTCTGCCCAGCAGCCCAATGGGAGCACTTCCTTCATACTCCAGCACAGAGTCCACCCCCCGTTTTGCCTAGCAGTCCAATGGGAGTGCTTCTTCCCTCCCCCAGCACGGAGTTGTCCTTCCCCTCTGCCCAGCAGCCCAATGGAAACACTTCTTCCCTCCCCCAGCACATAGTTCACCCTGCCCCTCTGTGGCATGGATAGCAGGCTGTTGAGTTTGGGCACTCAGTCTCTAAAAGGTTCGCTATCAATGGTATAGGAGAAAACCTATGCCAGCTGAATAAGTTAAGCATTAAGCACAATGCATCTCCACCCTGAGGAGACAGGATGTGAAAGAAGTGACCACCTATATCCTGGCTGTAACTCAACCCATGATACCTCTAATCCCTTTCAAGTTGGGAATATTCTAATAGCTGATCTTGTGAGATGTGACCCTAGTTAATGGTAAGGCCAGCCTCTGTGGCCAGGGTGAGCCAGAACAGGTCCATGATCTGAAAAACTCGATAACTTGAAAATTATTTATTATTATTTATTAGTTCAAATTTATATTGCCGCCCACTCGCCGTGGCGACTCAGGGCAGCTTACAAATAATACATTACATTAAATACAATATGTTGGTGTGGGCACAGGGGGAGGGGCGGCATGGTTCTCAACCTGCCGTGGCTTCTTCCTCCCCTGGCAGTTGGTGTAGGCACAGGGGGAG
The DNA here is from genome assembly GCA_030440675.1 of Furcifer pardalis. Classification (NCBI taxonomy): domain Eukaryota; kingdom Metazoa; phylum Chordata; class Lepidosauria; order Squamata; family Chamaeleonidae; genus Furcifer; species Furcifer pardalis. The sequence continues at coordinate 114,087,087 of CP126891.1, forward strand.
GGGAGGCACGTGGCAGTTGTGGCCAAGAGGGATTTTGCACAACTTTGTGTAATACGCTCACTTCTAGACCGGGACTGGGACCTGCTCACCTCCAGACTGGATTATTGTAATGCGCTCTGCATGGGGCTGCCCTTGGTGACCATTCGGAGGCTCCAGCTGGTCCAGAATGTGGCTGCCCGGGTGGTGATGGGGTGTGGGTGTTATGCTTACGCCTCACCATTGCTGCGGGAGCTGCACTGGTTGCCAGTATGCCTCCGGGTGCAATTCAAGGTGCTGGTTATTACCTTTAAAGCCCTATATGGTAGTGGGCCAGGATATCTAAGAGCCCGCATCACCTTAAGGACATCTGTCCCTCCCACCAGAGCAGATCAGAGAGGCGCTCTGGTTGTACCATCAGCTAGAGAGGCGCACCTCTCTAGCACAAGGAGGAGGGTCTTCTCTGTGTCTGCTCCAGCCCTATGGAACCTCTTACCAAGTGAGCTGCATCTCCAGATGGAGCTGCTGCCCTTTAGAAAGGGGGTCAAGACCTGGCTGGCAGAGCATGCGTGGTGTATGGGCCAGACAGTTGCCCCAGTCTGTTGGCTCATTTGATCCCCCTCTCTCTGTTTGTCTTGTTTTAGCTTTTTATTTTTAATATTTTAATCTTGATTTTATATTATGTTTTTATTGTGTTTTAGGTGTTGAGAGTTGTGTTAGCCGCCCTGGGTCCTTTTGAGGAGGGTGGTATAAAAGTTTGCATAAACAAACAAACAAACAAACAAACAAACAAACAAACAAACAAACAAACAAACAAACAAACAAACAAACAAACAAACAAACAAACAAACAAACAAACAAACAAACAAACAAACAAACAAACAAACAAACAAACAAACAAACAAACAAACAAACAAACAAACAAACAAACAAACAAACAAACAAACAAACAAATGTTCATGGCTGACTGGAGTTTCAAATCTTGGTCTTCCAAATCCTACTTTCTCATTCATCCACTATTACCACACTGGGAATTCCCATGTTTACTGCATTTCCAATCAGGCTGGAGTGGGTTTTACACACTTCTTCTTCTTCTTCTTTGATTCCTCTTTTACTGGGAAGTAGAGGAAACTTTTACATGCACCCCTTTTATTTATTTAATTACCTATTTTGAAGTTTATTCCCATATGTTGCTGCTCCTGTCTCCTAGTTCTCTCCACACACTGCCAGGTGTGGGGGGACTCTGGACCTGCCCACTTTAAATGTTATTTATTTATTTATTTATTTAATCAAATTTCTTTTGCCACTCAACTTGGCAACAACTCTGGGCGGCTAACAACAATTAAAAACAACAAAACTAAATAAAAACCCTTAAAAACCCAATTAAAAAGTCAACATAATCTACCCCACACATCCAATCCATTAAAAGAGAGAAATCTTAATTATATAATCCAGCAGGCAGGGGTTACTCCTCCATCGGTCCCCCACACCGGCCCTGTCAGCCAGGTTTTCAGTTCTTTCCTAAAGGGCAGAAATTCCATCTGGAGAAGCAGCTCAAATGTTCCCAGTGGTATTGGGAGGGGGGGTTCCTTGTCCCGTCTCCCCCAACCCCACTGGGATACTTGCGGCTACACCAAAGCACTGTTGCTCTATGCAGGCTGCAAGGCCTCCACAGGGTCTTGCTGAGGCAGGTAAGCTTGTAGCTATGTGCCCATTCCCACTGTTTTATCGTTGTGGCTGTGCCACCATTGCCATCGTTGTATCTGCATGGCTGTTGCCTCATGTAAGTTGCCTCAGCTCTCCTCATTTGCACCATCCAAAAGAATACAGAAAGCAGGAGGGAGAAGACTTTTTAAAAAGTCTTTCTCTCCCTCCTCCTCCATCCAAATAGCAAGCCCCCAATTGGGGCCCTCCCACTGAGGGGATATCTGGAAAGGGGCACCTGCACACCTCAGGGATGGGTGCCCTTCTCCTGAGAGTTTATCACAACTTCAATTAATTTTGGAGAAATATCTGTGGCTTTTAGCAGAGACTTGAAAATCAACCGTTTTGGTTCTTTCTTGCCCTAAGAACAAGTTACAGTACCTTGTTCTAACAAGTTTTGTATTTTGGGAATTAAGGTCTGCAGGACAATCCTAGGGTGTGATCACACAAGGAAATACATTGCATTTTCAACTGCTTGTGGTGTGCTCCAGTGTGTTCTATTTGATCTAGTTGTAGGGCTACCTTTGTAGTTAGGCTGGAGTGATTCTCCAGCAGACAAGAATGGTCACTCCTGTTAAAATAACCCTTTCTGATGCAATGAAGTACTGTACAAGCATTTCTAACCATCTCATTGCATCCTTAGTTAACATATCTCTACTGTCTCTATTCAGGCTTAATGGTTAAGGCCCTTTGGGTGATAAGATTAATGGTGCCATCTACCTTGCGGTAACTTAGTGGTTAAGATGCTGGACGTGATGACTGGAAGGTCGGCAGGTTAGCAGTTTGAGACCTGAGTACTGCATGACAGAGTGAGTTCCCATCTATGTCCCAGCTCCTGCCGACCTAGCAGTTCGAAAGCAAGAAATTGCAAGTAGATAAATAGGTATCACTTCGGTGTGAAAGGTAATGGTGTTCCATGCACTCCGGTGTTTAGGCATGTCTGCCACATGCCCACAGAAAATACTAAAAACGCAGACAGCGCTGGCTCTTTGGCTATAAATATACATGAACACTGAACCCTAAAGTTGGGTACAGCTGGCTTTCAAGCAAGGGCGACTTTATGTTTACTACTGTCTCTATTAGAGCTAGTTCAAGAATCAAGATTCCTGCCTAATTAAAGGTTTTAGAGCTCATTTTCACATTTTAGCTCAGGAATTCAGGGAAAGCCAGACTAACTTGTGAGTTCTGAATGAATAGGTTTTAAAATTCGGAGTTCTTTTCATTGGGGCTGAGAAGAAAAGGAGGTATAAATTGGTGCAAGTAGGTGTTTTCTGCAGGCTTAGTGAATACAGTAATACCTCACATAACAAGCATCTCCCTTTGCTTAATAAACAGACCTTTTTGAACGAGCAAAAACTCCTTTAATGAGAATTGTTCTCTGGTTCGCCTTTGGCTGGAGCAGCCCTTTCTCCTTGGGAAAGGGCTGCTCCAGCAAAACACCAACCAGCGCTGTCAGCGAGAGGGCTTCACCTTGCCCCCCCCATTGTTGCAGCAGGGGGGGGTCAGGGTGAAGCCCTCTTGCTGACAGCGCTTTCACTAATTGCGGAGGGGTGCCTTTCACCGAAGAAGTGCTTCCCCATGGGAAAGGCACTGCTCTGCAATTAGCAAAAGGCTGCCTCGCTTGTCCACTTGCCTTTCGCCATCAGCGGAGGGGGGCCCTTCGTTGGCGAAAGGCACTCCTCCGTAACTGGTGAAAGCATCGTTACACCGGCTTTAGGGTTAAAGCATTGTTAGGGTTAAAGCATCATTACAGTGGCTTTATATACAGCCTGACAGAGGGCATGTGTGTACCAGGGGAGGTGGGCAGCCGAGGCAGCGAGCGCACAAACACCCACTCACATGCAGAGAAAACACACGTGGGTGCTCACAAGCAGGGCCGTTGCCATCAGGGGCTCTTCCCACCCTGGCCGGGCCCCAAGGACCTTGGCATGGGCAGCGAGGGGTTAACTGAGTCCCACCGGGGGCGGCGGCAAGCCTAGATGGGGGGGGCAGTGAGTTTGGCCTGTGCCCCCGGCGGCTGAAACCCACGTGACGCCACTGACTATACAAACATGTGGTACAATGATTGTATCACTTGCAAAAACATGGTACTACCACTTCATTGCTTAAAACCGGTTGCTGTGTAAAGGTTTCCATTGCTTGAAAGCCAGTCGTATCCGACTCTAGGGTTCAATGCGCATCTCTGTTTCAAAGCTGAAGAGCCAGCGCTGTCTGCTTCTACAGATGCTTCTGTGGTCATGTGGCAGGCATGACTAGACACGAAGCACAAGGAATGCTGTTTACCTTCCCAGAAAAGTGGTCCCTATTTATCTACTTGCAAGTTCTTGCTTTCAAACTGGTAGGTTGCCAGGAGCTGGGACAAAGATGGGAGCTCATTCGGTCCTGCAGTACTCGGGAATTGAACTGCTAACCTTCCGCCTCCCAGTCAGTGTCTTAGAAAATAGCCACACCTATTGAACCACTCCTATGAAAATCTTCCAGTTTTCAATCTATCATTCTGTACCAAACATTCCCACTTTTTTTTCATTTTATTTCCTTGTATGTTCATTGCTGTGGCTTTCAGCCACTGTGGATTATCAGCTTTTAATGGAATAGCTCTCAAACTCTTGCCTTCTATCTGGCTTTAAAGTACAAGGTCATGTTTAAAGAACAGCCTGTTATATTCTTCGTGTGACAAAATAAAAGTCAATTACTTAATTTTTGTTGCTGGAAATTCAACATTTATCTCTCCGCTACCTTCTGCAGCATCATGGAAAAAAGGTAAGAGTAATATATTAATTATTTTTTTTATTTGTATTTATGGTAATATGTTATCAGATGTGCACAATGCTAAAAAGTATCATTTATGTAACCACTTCCAAGATTGGAGGTTTTGAACTGTGCTACAAGTAAGTCAATTTCACAAAAGTACCTGAGACATTTTCCAAGCCATTCTCAGTTCTTTGCTACACACAATGCATTTTTAAAGATGAAAAAAAGGAAGATTCTCCTTCCCTATGAGAAACAGTAGATTTTTTGTATCTGGTGACAGTTGTACATACATGAAGATTATTTGAAATGCTCAGCCAAACAAACTTTGGTTTATTTTTGCTTTTTATGTTTCCACCTAGATAAATGTGGATTTAGAACGATTCATATGCAAGCAAATATGAAGGTTAAAAATATTTGGGAAAAGGCTCCATCAATGAAAAGTTTGTTAGTTCATCACAACTCACCTTGGTATTGAGATGTGATATATTTTTGCCTATACAGTACAGTGGCACCTCGTATAACGAATGCCCCCATAGCAACTAGATCGCATAACAAATAGGTTTTTAAAGAAAATGGTGCCCGCATAATGATTTTTCCTATCGGGGGAAAAAAACCATACAACAAATTTTCAATGGGAAAAACCACTTAGCAGAAAAAATTGTTCCATAGGAAAAATTGTTGTATGATTTTTTTCCCATAGGAAAAATCATATACTGTACAGTCAAACCTCACACAAAGAGCGACTCGCTTAAAGAGTAACTCGCTTAAAGAGCAGAATTTTCTATGAATGTTTGCTTTCCTTAACAAATAAAACCAACAAAAAACTAGCTTAACAAATTAATCGGGGTTCCCCTCCCCTCCACAATTGGTCATTTACAATGATGTTTCGCTTAAAGAGCAAACTCGCTTAAAGAGCAATCCTGTGGAACACATTATGCTCTTTAAGCGAGGTACAACTGTAAAGACAAAATCGCATAGCGAACAGACCCATAGAATGAATTAAAAGCATTACATGGGGTTTTACTGTACTCATATGTTTTTTCTATCTTTGAAAATATATACAATAAACATACATACAAATAAAAATACATACAGTAAACTATTATCTATCTTTAAAAATACATACAATAAACTATTAATAGATACTGTATATGTAAATTCATAATGTCTCCTACTTTACAATGTGTGCCATATAAAGTGTAGGTGTTCAGAATAGGTATTATGGCAATGTTAGGCAAATTTCTGTAAAGCTACCTAACAATGTCTGATTAGTAGTTTGAACAGGAAGACTGCATAAAGTTTGGATTTTTGTACACACTCCTTTGACCATGGAGATATAGGCATGCCTCTTTTTTTTTCAGAGCTTAGAAGAAGTCTTTATGGATTACAGTTTCTAGACTTCCCCAGCCAATATGGTGATAGTTATAGTTACAAAAAGGAAGCTTTTCAAAGCTCTAGAAACATAGAGGTAGATAGTTGCAAGAGAAGGTGGTGTCTCTTAAGGAACAACAACAACAAAAAAGCCCTGTATATTTCAGAACCTCATTAGGAAAATGTGTTGTAAAGGTTGCTATAAAACCATGCCATATTCGTTTATGAAGAGGGGTACACAGAAAGAGCCTCCTCAAAGATTTTGGTATTTTTGAACCACAGTCAGGTATACCCTGGGGTCAACAATCTTGTGTTGCTGGCTAAACTATCTCACACTAGGTTTGGTGAAAGGAACTGCAGAATGAACTCACCAAAAAGGTGGCTTCATTTTAGCCATTTCACATCTGGCCTGGACATGTAAGAAGAGGTTTATGAATAGTTTTTCCTATAAACTCTATAGCCTATATAACTTGTAACTCATTTGGTGTGGGGTCCATGCAGCAGTGCTTCTGGGCCAATTGCTTGTGGGGAAAGGCACATAAGGAATCTAGATGAATGGACCCAGACGCCAAGCAAAATCCAGCTAACCTGGTAGTAACTAGTTGTAGCGTTATTTATTAAAAAGCCCACCTTAGAAGGCAGGTACAGTTGTACCTCGCTTAAAGAGCATAATGTGTTCCACAGGATTGCTCTTTAAGCGAGTTTGCTCTTTAAGTGAAACACCATTGTAAGTGACCAATTGTGACTTCTGATGGGGAGGATTGTGAACCCTGATTTAGTTGTTAAGCGAGTTTTTGGTTGGTTTTATTAGTTAAGTGAAGCAAACTTTTAGAGAAAATTCTGCTCTTTAAGCAAGTTACTCTTTAAGCGAGGCACTCTTTATGTGAGGTTTGACTATTTAATTATCACCAAAAGAATAAGGTGCGTTAATGTTGCATAAGCACAACACATATAGAAACACCTTCATATGGCGGCCATGATACCCAGAGCCTGTTGAAAATGGGTGGTAACTAGTACAGTATGTCATAATTTTCCTTTTGTAATGGCACTCACTCTGAGATATGTCCCCAGTTGGAGAACTCCAGAAGCACTTGAGACTCCAGCTAGTACTCTGTGACCTGTCAAACTTCTTATTTGTGTAGAGTAGTCATGAGCATCTTGGAAATTATAATTTTGAGTTAGACTCCCAGAAAAAGAAATATGGACTCTAAGCAAGTTTCTGGGAACTCTAATACTTCCCCACGTTCTGGTAAGGAACACCAAAAGATGCAAAAACATCAGGATTGACCATACCACACTGCTTGGCAAAGTGGCCTGCTTCTGGCAGCACCGTGAATATTGTCATGATCCGGGTTAAGATCAGGAAGGTAGAATAGATAAAGCAGACTTCTCATTCTTAAATGCCCTCTGAAATTGCTGCCTCTAGAAAGTGTGGGTCATGTTTGTTTGTTCATTTGTTTGTTTGTTATAATTATTATATTATTATTATTATTATTATTATTATTATTATTATTATATTTCGATCTCTATACCCCCCTACTTGGTAGGACCAACTCAGGGCAGTTAACATGTAAAGTTACAAGTTCATAAACACAATATGTCAATAAATCATAAATAATAATTATACCCCAACCATCTCAGAGATTTTCCTAGGGCTTACTGGAGACAGCAGTGGAAGAACATATTGGAATCCTATCTGCACCCCCAAGACTCCTGTATTATATCATTACCTCTTCTTCTTCTTCACTCTTTGGTTTCAAACAGTGTGGAACAAACGAGCAGAATATTGCTGTCCCTCACAGTATCTGAAGTTAATGATCTCAAAGAAGGAATAAATTTCCTAAGGAACAAAGAAGATGGAAAGAACTACATCTTATTCAAAGATGGAGATGATATGCGAGCGTGTAAGAATGTGTGCAAACACCAAGGAGGGCTATTTATTATGGATATTGAAGACCTAACAAGAAAGTAAGGATAGATTTATGCTTCTTTCTGTCCTTTTGTCCTTCTGTATTTTCTGTTCTGCAGTAATTGTGCATTAAAAATGATGACCATGAAAAGTAGTAAGAAGAACACGTACTCGGTTAATAATCACTTTTAAAGAATTGTTAATGATATATAACATCATTTTCTAAGGATGGAGTTGAATGCCCAGTCTTGGCAATAAAAGAACATCACCCCCTCCTCTGGGCCCACAACAACAGCCTGAGGGGAGTTAGTCTGTGTTCTGGTTTGGTTGTATTTTGTGAGGTTATATTTTATAATTTTTATTGTACTGTTGCTGTTTTGACTGTAAGCCACCCTGAGTCGCCTTGGCGAGTGGGCGGCAATATAAATCTGAATAAATAAATAAATAAATAAATAAATAAATAAATAAATAAAAGGCCTCTGAAGAGGAGCAGTAAGGCCTACCTGAATCATTGGTCTGATTGAAGCAGAAAAGCATATACCTGTACTGTACTCCACTTCTACTTCACAGATTGCTGATTCAAAAGCATGACCCAGCCATTCTGAGAAAGGAAGGAGTCTAAATTCAATTTGCAGATGTGAGCTGCTTGTACAATAAATCTTCCGGGAACTCCAAAGTCCACAAGATTGGTTCTTGGCTCTTCTTGTTCTAGGACAGGACAATATAGCATTGTCCTTGATGGAAAAAAATCATGCCATGCTATAGAATTAACAGAAAAACAGTACTGGGCTTCATTTTAAAGGCAGAATACTAATGCTTTAAAATGAAGTAAAAAAAAAAGACAAGATAGTTGATTCTAAAGGAAGTGGTGTTTTTTTGGGGGGAGGGTTAGGTTCAAAGATTTCTGTTAACAATACATGGAACTGGCCTTTTTTTGTTTTGTTTTACAGACTCTTATCTTGTAATGACAGCTATGGTGCTTTTACAAGTGAGCTTCAACATTTTAGAATAGAGAGACACATAGTCTGTTTTTTCCTCGGTGCATATAGTGAGTTCTAATAGTTAAGACGTCGAACTTGATGACTGGAAGGTTGGCAGGTCAACACTTTGAGACCTAAGTGCTGAATGACAGAACGAGCTCCCATCTGTGTCCTTCCAACCTAGCAATTTGAAAGCAAGAAATTTCAAGTAGTTGAATAGGAACCACTTTGGTGGGAAGGTAAACAGCATTCCGGTGTCTAGTCATGCCTGTCACATGATCACAGAAAAGTCTGCAGATGCAGACAGGGCTGGCTCTTTGGTTGTAAGCAGAGATGAACACCACCTCCTAGAGCTTTCAAGCAAGTGCAACCTTTCTTTACCATCATACGTATAACTCTCTATCTCTGATAGGTAATATAATCAATAAATTAATGCAATTGTTTTGAAAAGAGTATATAAGATGCAAAGAACAACGCACTGGGGTGCCAATTCATGCAAAGACCCTTTGTTGGTTCCTTTGGAATTGGTTCTGCCTATTTGTTGTCAACAAGTCAACTTTTAAGTTCAACTCTGGTTTTTCTACTCCCTTGTTTTATCTCCACTCACTGAATCACTAAAATTTTCGTAACAGTTCACAAAGTCTCAAGTTGCACTTTCTTAATAATTGTTCTCAGGTGGCCTAGACCAGGGGTGCCAAAACTACAGCCCGGGGGCCTGATCCGGCCCCCGACACCAATTCATCTGGGCCATGGAGCCCTCATCGCTCCCAGAAGTGGAAGTAAAATGTGCCCCAATGGGTACGTTTTACTTCCACTTCCGGAAGCGATGAGGGTTTTGTGGCCTGGATGAATTGGCATCGGGGCTAGATCCAGCCATAATGGCCAGCCCCCTGAACCACGTGACCAGCCCATGGCGCAAAAAGTTTGGGCATCCCTGGCCTAGACAATTCCATCTTTTTGTTGCTTTCTTTCTGTCACAGTGGGGGCCAGCGTTTGACTCTCTTGTAGTACTAAATATAATAATATTACTTGCAGAGTTTCACATTCAAAAACTCTGTTGGCTTCTGCTGTTTTGTTGTTGTCGTCTTTTTAACTTAGATGTGTACGTTGCACTAAGCATAACTGGAAGCTGGATGTGAGCAGGATGAAATATGTTAACCCTCCAGACAGCTTCTCTCAAGATGAACTAGGTAAAGTGATGTCTGTGACTGCATTTGTATGAGAATGGAAGGCTTGGTCTTTTTATAGCCTCTTAACTTCACACTACTATTTCTTTATCACAGCTTAAACCCTAACTTCTGTTATCTTTTTCTTGAATCTAGCATTGACCTTTAAATTTTTGCCGTCCATGTTGTTCAATTTATTCATTTATTTATTTAATTATATTTATACGCCACCCTTCTCACAAGTGACCCAGGGCAGCTAACATGACCTTAAATCAGCAATAACACAGTGCATCAATAAAAACCTATCAGTATAATAAAAACAATCTCAAGTAAAATTAAAATTTAAAAGTTTAAAAAATTTAAAAGATTCACAGAGAGATGGAGTCAAGCCAACAGGATGGGGTGACTGTCTGACCCATACCCCATACCTGCCCTGCCAGCCAGGTCTTAACACCCTTTCTGAAGGGCAACAGCTCTGTCTGGAGGTGCAACTCAATTGGCAGGAGGTTCCATAGGCCCGGAGCGGACACAGAGAAGGTCCTCCTTCTGGTGCTAGAGTGATGTGCCTCTCTAGCCGATGGCACAACCAGAAAGCCTCTCCAATCTGCTCTGGTGTGGTGAACAGATGTTCTTGCGGTGATGCAGTCTCTTAAACTATAAAGTTATAGTTTGTTTACTTCAAGGACAGCAGGATGTGAGCTTAAATATCCAACTAGAAACCTGTCAGGTAAGTGTGCTGAAGCCAAATAAGAAGCTCCTTCCTTGTTTTATTGTAGTCATTTCAAACCAATTTGCTCAGGGCATTTTTAAAAATGGCTTTGACTATGACAGTCACCCTATCTATTTCAGTGGATTTAATAGGAGAATGTCTTCAATCTGGAATATGTTGTATCCCTTTTTACCATGAGTTTGAACTTTATGATGTTTGGACTGGGAGTAACCCATTGGCAATTGGAAAAGATAAGAAAGTGTAGAGAGAATGGGGTGGAATTATGGCTGGGAAGATGGCAGGAGACTCTAAATACATAAGTCTTTGGTGGGGGTGGGGGGTGGGGAGAAGAATGGGAAGATACAAAAACGGTGATGGTGAACCTTTGCACTCCAACTGTTCTTGGGCTTCAATTTCCAGAAGCCCAAGTCTCTCTGAATCCACATGAATGGGTTTACTGCACATACATGCAGTAAACCCATTCATATGGATTCACATTTTGGAAATTCACGCTTTTGGAAATTGTGGTCCAAGAACAGCTGGAGTGCCAAGGGTCATTATCACTGCACTAGAAGCACCGCCATCTTGTTTGGAATAAGCTTCAGTTTGTTTGCCCTCATCCAGTCCATTACCAACATCAGTTACAATTTAAATCAGCTGCTACCAACTCTACATGTACAAAGAGATCATATAGGGGCATTCTGAGCACTCAAAAAGCAACATAGCTGAACATGTGAACCTCTGCCACCACCAGCCCTAGCGAATTAATAGTTTATTTCATTATTCCTTCACAGTTGTTGAGAGAGATACTCTTAACGAACTACTGCTAATTGAACTGAATCCTCCAAATCCTTGGGATACAAATCCAAAGAATCCAGAAGATTTGGCTTTGGGTGAAATGCAGGTAATCAAAAGATTCAACACTTTTTGGTGAAAAAAGGGCTTCTTACAATGATCCAGTGTATTCTAAGACCAGTGCAGGCTGGCCATTTAGGGCAAAGAGGGCACTTGTTCTACCCCCAAGCTAACTTTTCTTTTTACTCCATCTCAAATTAAACGCAGCCATCACTTCACTCTAATATGTAAATTGTCCTTCATTGCATTTAAATGTAGGTGTCCATACAGTGCTTGCAAAATACTTCTAGACTGTCACATTGTCAGCAATTGGCCCAGATTCTTTAATTTGTCAGTTTTGAAGCACTGACTAAAACATTTCCTTGTTAAAAAATCTCCCATTTCTCAGTGTACTTAATCAAGGGCACCTCCTACCTCACCCTTGTTTGAAAGCCAGTTGTAGCCAAAGAACCATCACCACTTATAGCCAAAGAGCCAGCGCTGTCTACACCTGCAGACGTTTCCGTAGTCATGTGGCAAGCATGACTAGACACCAGAGTGGATGGAATACTGTTTACCTTCCCACCAAAACGGTACCTATTTATCTACTTGCAATTTCTTGCTTTCAAACTGCTAGGTTGGCAGGAGTTGGGACAGAGACAGGAGCACACTCTGTTGTGCAGCACTCTGGACTCGAACTGCTGCTCTGCCAACCTTCTAGTCATCAAATTCAGTGTCTTAACCACTAAGTTGCCACAGGACAAGTGGCCATTAATCTTATCACCCAAAGGTTTTTTTAAAAAAAACACTGCTTAAGAAATGCACATAGGTAGCTTTTGCTATCTCTTCTTTTTTCCAACTTTGAGTTAAGTTCCTGGCAAGAGATGCTGCAAAACAGTGTTTGTTTGTCTTTTGCTGAACCCTGCAGTGTTGTTTAATGGGTGGTGACTTTCATTCAAATAGATTTAGCTCTCCTTCTCCCCCATATCCTGTATCTGGAAGCTACTTGCTACGGAAGGAGCCTAGTTGTGAGGAGACAGCTGCCTTCGTGAATGGCATGGCAGGCAAGAGGAGAATACAGAGACCATGTCTGTGTCTGTATTTACAAATGGTGTTCTTGTGCCATTTTATGTCTGTTAGAAACATGTCCCACTATTTGCTCCTAGGATGGTATCATAGTTCCCTAGTTAAATAAATGTTATATTTTCATTCTCTCCTTCCACATCTTCTCCCATTCTTTTTTGGTTAAGAGAGAGGGGAAATAGTATGCGTGTTTCATTAGCCTTAGATCATAACTCTGCCTTCACTGGTTTCTTTCTGAAGTACAGTGAAAATATTATGGTAAAGCTTGTAAATCTGTAATGCTGTTGACCCATACCCCCACCTCTTATGGCGGTTCCGTGGGGTGGTGGTGGTAATGGGAGGTGGTTTTAGTGGGTAAAAATCCTACATACTGTGAAGCAAGGGCTCCACAGCGTCTTTTGAAGATTTCCATTTGTCCTAATAAAAGAAAACACACACACACATCTAGTCCTTGGCAGAGGATGCAAAACCGGGGGAGGTTGAGGACTTTGCCTCCCCTCCCCCTGTGCCTAAACCAAATGCCAGAGGAGGAAGAAGCCAGGGCAGCTTGAGGACTTTACCTCCCCTCCCCCTGTGCCTAAACCAACTGCCAGAAGAGGAAGAAGCCGGGGCAGGTTGAGGACTTTCCCGTCCTTCCTCCTGTGCCTAAACCAACTGCCAGAAGAGGAAGAAGCTGGGGCAGGTTGAGGACTTTCCCACCCTTCCCCCTGTGCCTACACCAACTGCCACGGGAGGAAGAAGCCGGGGCAGGTTGAGGACTTTGCCGCCCCTCCCCCTGTGCCTACACCAATTGCCAGGGGAGGAAGAAGCCGGGGCAGGTTGAGGACTTTGCCGCCCCTCCCCCTGTGCCTACACCAACTGCCAGAGGAGGAAGAAGCCGGGGCAGGTTGAGGACTTTGCCTCCCCTCCCCCTGTGCCTACACCAACTGCCAGAGGAGGAAGAAGCCGGGGCAGGTTGAGGACTTTGCCGCCCCTCCCCCTGTGCCTATACCAACTGCCAGGGGAAGGAGAAGCCGGGGCAGGTTGAGGACTTTGCCTCCCCTCCCCCTGTGCCTACACCAACTGCCAGAGGAGGAAGAAGCCGGGGCAGGTTGAGGACTTTGCCGCCCCTCCCCCTGTGCCTACACCAACTGCCAGAGGAGGAAGAAGCCGGGGCAGGTTGAGGACTTTGCCGCCCCTCCCCCTGTGCCTACACCAACTGCCAGAGGAGGAAGAAGCCGGGGCAGGTTGAGGACTTTGCCTCCCCTCCCCCTGTGCCTACACCAACTGCCAGAGGAGGAAGAAGCCGGGGCAGGTTGAGGACTTTGCCACCCCTCCCCCTGTGCCTACACCAACTGCCAGGGGAGGAAGAAGCTGGGGCAGGTTGAGGACTTTGCCTCCCCTCCCTCTGTGCCTACACCAACATATTGTATTGTAATGTAATGTATTTTTGTAAGCTGCCCTGAGTTGCCATGGTGAGTGGGTGGCAATATAAATTTGAACTAATAAATTATAAATAAATAAATAAATAAATACTTACACTCCTTTACGAGTATGGGGTAGAGGTGTTACCTAAAAATCGCTATCCCTTTTTAATGTGGAGATGCCTTTTAAAATTAAAAAGTTCGTCTGCTGGTGGAGCCCCCCAAGAACCACAGAGATTTTAATTTCAGACAAAAACAAGACTAGCAAAAATTTCTTCTCAGGACACCTAAAGGGTACAGTCTCTATTAGCAAAAAATAAATAAAATGTTAATTTAAAATAAACAACTGCCATAAAATTTTTGCAAGAAAAAGTAGGAGCCCAGGTAGCTGTATTTTCAGGGACACAGAATATGATAACAATGACCATTTTGGTTCCTGTTCGGTTCTTTCTGCTTCCAGATAACGTACCTAACTCATGCCTGTATGGAACTTAAACTCGGAGATAAGATAATGATTTTTGATCCATGGCTAACTGGCCCAGCCTTTGCACGTGGCTGGTGGCTACTTCATGAGCCCCCTAGCAACTGGATGGAAAGACTTTGCCGTGCAGATCTCATCTATATCAGCCATATGCATTCTGACCATCTCAGGTATCTGTACATACAGTACATGATAAAAATCAAGGAATGCGGTGAGCATGAAAAGTAAAAGGTAGCTATGTCAGCCATAGGAATAATGGTAAAAAAACCTCACTAGGATTAATCTCTCTCTATTAGACCAATCAGTGTGTCACAAAATAGTGTGTAAATTTCAGAACTCATCTGCCTTCTGCTTGTAGTTCTAGTGTACTGCCTGTGAGTGTCTTGCTATACTCTTGTAAGTGATGTGGTTCAAAGCCTTAAGAAGGCTTTTTTTCTTTCTCAATTACTCCTTTCTACATCTTGCCAATGTGAGAGGTTACTAAACTGTAATGAAATAAAAGGATTTCTGCCCATCCAGGAGAAGCAGTTAAAATATAAAAGAAGTATACTGAGAGAGATGCTTTGTTGAGAGAGGTGGGTGTTATGCTGCTACATATGTGTGTGTGTGTGCACATGCATGCAGGTCCTGAGGCACCAGATAAGGGGGAAGGTGCTTTGCCAAAACATTCTGCATTGGTTCAAGTGATCACATGCTTTCAATTGGAGAGAAAGGACTTGACGGTTTAAAAAAACAGAAGGGTCTCTGGTGGAGAGAATAAACTATGGATTGGGGCTGTGGGACTCTAGTCCTGATTTGCATTTCCTGTTGTGCCATGTGATCAATTAAAAATGTAAATCAGATGACCCCAGACCTTTAGTAATTCTCAACATTTCCCCTGTGTAATCAGGTTCTGATACAAACACTGTGGGCCAAACTCTAGTTGGAAAAAAACAACAATTATATGGTAGCTCTTCTGTCCCAGTGGGCTCTTCATTGTGTGACTGGTTTTGCAGTCAGTGTGAACTTGGGTGGCACTTTGCAACCAGTGGAAGATCAGGCACACAAAGCAGATTCTACAGGCACACAAAGCAGGGGACTTAGTATATTGCTTTACACCAGGGATTCTCAACCTGCAGCCCTTGGCACCATTTCATGTGGGGGGGGCCTGCCTCCACCACACCAGGAAGTGCCATGGGGTGGAGGAAGGGCAAAATGGCTGTCCAGCCCCTGAAACTGTCTGAGGGAGAGTGACCCGGCCCCCTGGTTTTAAAAGGTTGAGAGTTCCTACTTTACACCATCACATAAGTGAATAAGATTCTGGTCAAAAAACTTCTCCCTTTTTCCTCCCTCCTGTTTATTTATCTTTTAGCATCTGACTAAATAATAGCTTTTAGCCTGATGAATTTCTGGAGAATTAAAAAAAAACATGCAGTTTTATGGCATTTTAGCAATAGCAATTACACTTATATATAGCCCATAGTGCTTAGTGCACTCTCTGGGTGGTTCACAAGTTAATTAGCATTTGCCCCCCAACATGCTGGGTACTCATTTTACTGATCTTGGAAGGATGGAAGTCTGAGTCTACCTTGATCCCCATTCACAATTGAACTCACAAGGTCAGCAGAGGTTTGGCTGCAGTATAGCAGTTTTAATCACTCCATCATAAAGGCTCTATTTTAGTACCAAAACAATTTAACGCTTAATTTAACCATGGTTTATGCTTTCATCTTAACTCAAGCTAACTGTCAATCTAGATAATACTTTCATACATTTTTTGAAAGAAAGAGGTACTAATATAGGTTGTGGTTTTCCTTATTTTGCATTCAATCTTTCCTCTTGAATAGTCAACAGTTGGCACCTGTATGTCCAGTGGTGGGCTGTCAAAAATTTTACTTTCATACTGTGGGTGGAGCCGACATCATGGGCGGAGCCAACGTCAAGATGTCATGGGCGGAGCCAACATCTCCCCCTCCCCCCCCGGCGATCTTCTCCAGATTTCTGCTACCGGTTCAGCCAAATCGGTCTGAACCGGCAGCAGCCCACCACTGTGTATGTCACAACAGAACATAAAATTATGCAGACATAACTTTGTGGGATATTATACCAGGCAACAAAGTTGCATAAGTAGATTCATGAATAGCACTTCTGCCTTGCTGCTATTATAGCCACTACCAGCATAATTTTAAGTTACACAAGTGTAGGTACTTAATAGGATTTCAGCCAAGTAGTAAACATGGACTTAATTTGCAAGTCTGTTTACTAAGGCACTTTGACGAGATCCTATTTTGAAGGGAAAGCCGTTTAATTGCAGGAAATTTACATGTCCTCTTTATGTCTACTTTGACTTTGAATCACACTTATTACCAGGGACATGAATATGACAGAGGTTCTGACATGTGGCTCTGCAGTGACATAGTGGAAACAATTATTTATGGATGACAGGTGATAAGAATCTCATTGGCAGATATACCATAAACAAATTCTTATTGAGCACTAATTCTACTTGATCTTTCCAATGGAGATTGAACATCACCATTAATATACAGTATTGTACTGGCATTTGAACAGACAACTCCAATGATTTGCTGCATCCAAATTAATCTCCAAGGTTCATTAGCCAATGTACTTTTCTCCTTCCTGTCCCTTTTCTCCCATTTATTTTGCCTAGAGCAATCAATCTGTCCTTGTCATTACATGACCAAAGGCTTAAAACTTTTTTCATATTATATTTTATGATTTCTTGATCTGTATTCATTGGCTTTATTACTTTTCAATTGATCACTCTCTTGAACCAGGAAATTCTTAGCATTCTCTAGTAAATTCACATGTCAAATGCTTCTATCTCTTTTGTATTTCCTTCTGTTAAAGTGCACCATTATCTGTAGGTCTGCTGAAGGAAGCATATACAGTATTGCAAAATACACTGTGCATTCTCAAAGCTAATTTCAGGTTTTCATTACTTGTTATACCCTTCTGATTAAAGAAAGTGCTTCCAGCTACAGCATCTCTATTCTGATTTCTGTTGTATGGCTTTACTCTTGCTATTTATTCATTCAGATTACAAGGGACTTCTATTTTGCCTCTTTAGCTGGGTTTTTGGGCTGCTTGCTTTTTTCCCCTGATTATCAATAATTTGTTTTTCATAAGTTTCATTTTGAGTTAATCACTTACTTTGTTATCTTTACTTAAAACAGCTACTATCCTTTTCTGGACAAAGTAGTCAGCTATGTCCACAAAAACACTTGCTAAATAAAATGTCTCGTGTTTCACAGTGCCACAAGACTGTTGTTTTCACATAACAGACTTGGTTAGTTCCTCGAATGTCTTTATCAAACAACCTTTGCAGACCACTTAAGCTATCAACCATTAATACAGTACTGTATATCATATATCGTTGGTAATTTCTTCACCAATAAGGATGCCATCGTTTGAATGAGAAATGATTCCCTAAACATGTTTGTAGTGTACAATCTGAGAATCAGTGATGAGACCAAACATTGTTGTCTTTCTCCTCTTAATCTCACTCTGTCATCTGATCTTCATGCTTTGCTGCCACTTTTTTGTGGCCAGAACTGTTTGTTGATACCAATATCTCTTCAATCAAGACTTTCGTTTTCCAGCAACTTCATTTGGCTGCCATTTTGCACTTTGTCAAAGGCCTATGGAACCCCACTTGATGGCTTTCCACTAGATCCTGTTTACACAAATGTAAACTTAAGAAACTTGAGGATGAGGCTAGGATATTGGTTTTACTTAGTCACCCTTATTCATGTTCCTCCTTTCCTATCCTTCAGTTACCCTACATTGAAGAAACTTGCTGAAAGGAAGCCAGATGTGCCCATTTATGTTGGAAACACAGAGCGACCTGTGTTCTGGTACCTCAACCAGAGTGGCATAAAGCTGACCAATATTAATGTTGTTCCATTTGGAGTTTGGCAACAGGTGGACCAGAATCTTAGATTCATGATATTGATGGATGGTGTTCATCCAGAAATGGATACTTGCATTATTGTTGAATATAAAGGTACATGAATATACAGTAATTATATTTTTCCATAGCTATTGGACAAATATGCAAAAGATGAACTTTGTGTTCCTGAAAAACTACAAAAACTGATGTTCTGTGTCTGTCCCCATCATGTGGTTCAGCCCTACCTTACCAACACATCCTGTGATTAAAAAGTCAGGATAGTTCATATGCTATTTGAGAAAATCACAAGGAGCACAGTAATACTTGATATTACTGTAGCAAAGGCCAGTCCTTTGAACTGTGATATGGAGCATATCTATATGGCTTTCCTTCTTGAATAAGAATCATGGAGTGCTGACTTTTTGGGAGTCAGACTGTGTACCTTTTTAGATATGTGTACTTATTAGATATGCTGTTCTTGTGGCTGAGGTTAATGACAGCGTGAAGCCAATCAGATCTACTGACAGCTCCAAATCCTCAGCCTTCTCAACAGAACATTTCCAGGTGGTGCTACCCTCCGTCCCACCTTAACTCTTGTAAGTACAAGCGCCAGAACAAGATTATTCTTTCCTTCATGAGATTACCCAGTATTGGGTCCATCTGCCAAAAAAGGTGTTTGAAAGGAACAAGATGAGATTCTTGATTACCAGCTCAAGAAACATTGTTGGGCAGAACCAAAACATTAGAAATCTCAACTGAGTTATCTTCTGTATAGGGCATAAAATCCTAAATACAGTGGATTGCACCCGGCCTAATGGTGGAAGGCTCCCTGAAAAAGTTGACCTTATGATGAGTGATTTTGCAGGAGGAGCTTCAGGATTCCCTATGACATTCAGTGGAGGGAAATTCACAGGTAATGAAAGAACACAATTTCCACAAGGTATTCATAGGTATGTTGAAGTAATTGTCCAAAACTTCTACTCGGAGCCCACCTTCTCATTTTTCGAGCAATAGGGTTGATGGGCATCTCCTTGGTCATTGCTCAGTGAATAATTTCTTGAAAGGAGTTCAGACATTTCCTATGTTGTAAAAACAGTGACCATGCATTCCACCACATGTTTGCCTGGCACGTAAAAGGTTTGTACATGAGTACTGCTGTAGAAGCACAGACTTTCTCAGGAGGGAGCCTACTAACTAGTCCACAGACCCTGTCCTTTGTGGAAAATCTCTTTCTACACGCCCTCAGTATCCACATAAAATCCTTTTACATGTCAGCCAAACACATGCAGGACAATGCATGGCCACTCTGCACATCTGTGGTAGGGTAGAAAACTAATCACTCAGGGTTCCTTACCTGTTATTTCAGTGCATGGATTAGTCATCTGAACCACCAGTCCTAACCAGTAGCTGAATGTATGGTTGTCTTTCACTAAAAACATGGCAATTTGAAATTGGGAGGGGGGCATTTGTACTAGTAGAAATACCAATTTTACTGAAAACTTTACAGGACTAAATTCTTGGAACTAAATTACAGATGTAATTAAGAATCTCCTGCTTAGACAAGGAGAGAGATCTGTTTAGGATTTGCACTAAGGCTGCATTTCAACCTTGCTGTTCAAGATGTGCAACCACCTCATCAACAAAAATAACCTTGCGGGGGGTGGGTCCTCAGCCTGACTGGCACTGCTCTGGCTGTGGGTGTTGGACCACAACAACCACCGCCCTCACTTCCCGCCCTCCTGTGTGCCATTGCCGCTGAAGGTGGAGCCGCCGCCGCCGGGCTCGGAGGTGGGGCAGCTACGCGCTTGGGACACCGATGGTGGGCTCTTTGCTGGGCTTTTGCCATGCCGCCTCAGCCTCTGGGTCTCAACCTGGGACCAAGGATGGCCCCGGACCCTGCGCAGCACTGCCCGGCACCACAAGCTGGCCATAAGAGGAAGCCTGAATAAGAGGATGATGAAGGCGGAGGAGGAGAAAAAAGCACCCCCTGGTCCCCACTGCGCTGTCAGGCCCACGCCCTCCTAGCACCCTCCAGCCTGGGGCAGGGCCCAGGGCGCCAGAGGTGACGGAGGGTCCCGGCACCCATCCCGGGCCGCCAGGAAGTCTGGTGCATCGCTATCGTCGCCCCTTGCAAAGTGCCGCCTGGGCCGGGTTGCCCCTTTGCCCCCCCTGCTACGCTAGTGCTAAAGGATAACAGATGGACCTGTAGGCTAACAGACGGGAAACCAAGGTACCACAAAAGATCACTAGACAGACCCCGAAAATGATGGGATGAGTGGATGGTAAGCTGTTTTTGCCAAAGATAG
Source organism: Furcifer pardalis (assembly GCA_030440675.1). Taxonomy (NCBI): domain Eukaryota; kingdom Metazoa; phylum Chordata; class Lepidosauria; order Squamata; family Chamaeleonidae; genus Furcifer; species Furcifer pardalis. Next base: position 114,107,652 of record CP126891.1, read on the forward strand.
AAACAGAAGGCTAAAGATAGAACATTTTGGATTTTGGTTGATTTGCACTTAAATAGATAGGTGAAGACAAATCGTTATTGGATTGGAAATAATCCTTACTTGTCATCTACTGATACTGTTACCTGACATTTAGCTTTCATCCAGATCTTACTGTTTCAATGTGCAATATGTGAGTCTGCAACTGAAGGTTTTCTGCTTGACTGTCTTTCTGCTTGTTCTTACTCTGCTTAGGGAATGAACAGGGTAACAAAAACAATTAACTACAGTCAAACCTCACATAAAGAGCACCTCACTTAAAGAGTAACTCACTTAAAGAGCAGAATTTTTTCTGAATGTTTGCTTTGCTTAACAAATAAAACCAACCAAAAACTCGCTTAACAAATAAATCGGGGTTCACAATCCTCCCCACCAGAAGTCACAATTGGCCACTTACAACGGTGTTTCACTTAAAGAGAAAAACTCACTTAAAGAGCAAGGTACAACTGTATAAACATTAAAATTCTTGCTGAATGATTAAGATATTTTCCTGATTTAGTCTACATTTAGTAAACGCTTTTGTTATTTCAGAGAAATTGAAAGCCCAGTTTATTAAAACTGAAAGGAAGAAACTGCTGAATTACAAGGCCGAGCTGGTTAGTGAACTGAAGCCAAAAATCTTTTGCCCTTTTGCGGGATATTTTGTTGAAGCTCATCCTTCTGACAGGTATTATTTCCTGATGTACTCGTAACACACTGGATTTATGATGTAAGAGTTTTGTACAAACACTAGGGAGGCACACCTAGGCCAACAAAACAGGAATTAGGATTGTTTCCAGTTTTGAGTCATTTTATTATATAAAAAACATGGGCGTGGACAGCTAGCAGATAACACAAACATCCAGACCCAGGACAACCAGGCCAAACAGTAAACAAATCTCAGTCCAGAGTCCAAAACTAAACCAAGCCAGGAAGATAGGATCAGTCTAAACCAGAGGAGGCCAGCCTTTTTCCATCGCAGCCCTGACCACGCCCCTCAGAAGCAGAAGTGGGCGCATTTACGGCTGATGTAAATGCACCCACTTTTGCATTTACACCAGCCATAGATGCATTTGCACATGCATGGGCATGTTTTACAGATGATGTAAATGTGCCCACTTCCACTTCCAGGTGTGGTGGAGGCAGTGATGGGCTGGATGGGATGGTGTTGGGGTGCCATAGGTTGGGAACCCCTGGTCTAAACAATGAAGGCATAGTCCAAATGAGACAGAAGTCAGATGACTAGGAGAACAGACAACAGAGAGTATCTTCAGGAGCTGGAACAAGACAAGGACATACTTCCAGGGGCCTAGCAAGGCGCAACAATAGTCCACAAGTAGTGGGAACAATGTAGGAAGTCTTCAGGAACAAGGTAGGAGATCTTCCAGGAAACGGGAACAAAGCGAGAGATCCAAGAGCCAGGAAACTGCAAATCTGCTGACCTTCATTGCTGAAGGAGCACAACAGTCAGCAGGGAGCAGGCAGGAGTCTTCAGAAGTGGGAATCAGGGACAAAACAGATCTTCTAGAAACCAGGAACAAGGTAAGAGATCCAGAACCACAGCAACTGCAATCTGCTGGTGTCTGTTTCTGAAGCAGCTTTGGGAAGGAAGGATCAGTTCTTACATAGCAGTGGTGGTGAACCTATGGCACGTGTGACAGAGGTGGCACTTTGAGCCCTCTCTGTGGGCACCTGTGCAGTCACCCCTGCACAGATTTTCCCCTGCCCCCTGCCCAGAAACCCAATGGGAACACTTCCTGCTTCCCCCCAGCATGGAGTTCACCCCAGCACAGAGTTTGTCCTACCCCTTTGCCCAGCAACCCAATGGGAGTGTTTCCTTCCTCCCCTGTTGTTGTGTTGGCACTTTGTGATAAATAAGTGGGCTTTGGGTTGCAGTTTGGGCACTTGGTCTCTAAAAGGTGGAGCTAATGAATGTCCAGGATCGTCCCCTGGACTCTCATGTGGAGTTTACCATGTACAGCAGGGTGAGGTCTCCAGTCCTGCAGGACTTCAGGGAGCAGCTGCAAATCCTAACACATTTGTTTCCATTGTTTGGGTAAAAAAATACTGCAAACATAAGGGGTACAAGGAGTGATCATTGGGATGAAGCCCTCAAGGAAGCGGAGTGATGAGGCTCTGCTTTTAGGATATTCTCCCCCATGAACTCTATAAGACTGGGAATTTCCATTGGTAGTGTTGCCCTGGGGCAATAGCTCCTCCTTCCCAGCCTTTGTTCCCTGATAGACAGATCACACGATTTTCAGTAGTCTGGATGTTTATTGAAAGGCAAAGATGTCACAGAGCATACATAGGCAGAGCGTGTAAAACAATAAAATCTAGCTAGAAGCCAGCAGGGCTTCAGCCTTACTTACACCTGGGCACCCCCCTCCCAGGCTGAGGGGGGGGGTGCATATCAACACAGCATAGGAAGAACAGAAAACCTAGGATAGATACAGCCTTGCACACAAAGCAATATAGTACAGGTACATGCATTTTTATATTGTTACATCGCTCCAGATCCCATTCTCCACCTCCCCACCAGATATTATCCAACCACCAGGCAGTTTGGGGTTAATTAGTGTTGTCACTCATCTTGGGGCATCCCCGCCCCTCTTTCTCACTCCCAATGGCCAACCCCCTCCTTTGGAATGCCTCCATCTTCCTTTCCCGGGGCCTCCTAAAAGCAGAGGGAAAGAGGGAAACTTTCTCACAGTGGGGGGGGGGGACTCACTCTCTGCTCTTACAAGCTCCCCATTCACTGTGGCACTGCCTGAATTCATGCACAAAGAAACTATGTTTGATGTATATATCACAGGGTGATGAACTGAGAATATTATCAAGATGACACTGATTGTATTAGAAGGAGTAAATAAGGGTAGAATACAAAGATGTTATTGGTTTATTAATGTGAAATTCATTTGTATTCTGTATGTTTTTATATTTCCTTTGCATATGTTACACTCTTTTTTCTTTGAAATTGTACTTGTTTTTTTCCTTTTTCTTTGAAAATTAAAAATAATTTTAAAAAAAGAAACTATGTTTGATTTTGGTTAACTTGTACCATTTTTAAAATCCTTCAAAACAGTTGATTGTTTGTTTCTTTATCTAGTTATATCAAAGAAACTAACCTTAAAAATGACCCAGATGAGTTGAACAGACTAATTAGGAGAAAATGCAGTGACATTTTAACATGGACACCAAAGCCTGGAGCTACCTTGGATATAGCAAGGGTCCTCAGAGATCCCACTGACAGGTAACACTAGCTTTTAAAAAGTGTTTATTGGACTTGCACGATGATTTTTCAAATGTATGCATGCAAACCAATGGTTTAACCAGTTCTGCTGAACTTGCTGCTGGTGGATGAGTTGGAGCCAGAGTGACCTTTAAAACAGAAGGACTCTTTCATTCATCAAATAAACTGAAATAGAGAGTAAATGTCTGACAAAGTGAACTTGATCCACTAAAGCTAACATGAAAATACAGCAGTTCATCTTTAAGGTGCTACAATGTTTTTGTCTTGTTTTGTTTACTCTCTGTTATGCTTACACAGACTAACATGTCTATCACTTCAAAAAAATTGAAACAGAGAGCAGGCCCGTGGTGGCCATTTGGGACACAAGGACAAGTCCTGGTGTGCCTCAGTGACTGGCATCCCCCAGAGGTGGGCAGAAGTATGTCACCTGGCGACTACAATCCATGACATCATGCAGCAGCACCCCCAGCCACCGCCCCCTCCTTCCCTGTCCAGCACCCTTTTAGTGTAGCCAACACGCCCCTGATAGAGAGGAATCTTCAGCTGGAGTAAGGCGGAGAAATGATCACTGGTGATTTCTCATTTCCCTCAAAACAGAGCTAGGAGAGTGGACAGTGATCTCAATTGGTAGACTCTTTTTTAAAAGGCCCACCAAAGGAACTACTGAGAAGTTGCTCTCAATCAGGATGAACATTTTTTGCATGTCTTAATCTGAGCCATGTTGCAAAAAACTATCTGTTTGTTGGAGTCTGGCCCCGACAATTGGCGCGAAAGGATTGAGACTGCAGTCTTGGATCTGGTGCAAAATCAGTGATCAGCCTGACGTCTCAGTCTGATCTGTTTGGTTTGAACTACATGCAGCACCCAGCATGGCATATTTATTGAGTCACACAAAAGAGGAGGTTACATGTAAAAATGGAAGGTACATCAGAGGGTGGTTACATTATAAGGGTGGGAGTTATTCAAATGGATGTTTACCCAAAAGAGGGTGGAAGAGGGGTGGAAAGTGGAAAACACCTCTATAAGAAAACACACTCATAATGGCCTCACTGTCTTAAGGGAATATATAGCAAGCTTATAATATACTGTGGTTACAACTTTCTTCTTCATGGTTGGACGCTATCACTTCTTGAACATCTGTTTGCCTCTGAAGAGGCCTCTTGTGGTTAAGCGTATCCTGACTATAGTCACACAGAATCTACAGCAATAACAGGGCCCCAATTGTATTTCTAACACAGAGACACAATTTAAGGCCCAAATGAATTCCTACATCTGTTCTGTCCAGCTCTAGGGAAAGTAAGAAGGTGTTTTTTGATCACTTCTGAGTTTGGCCATTGCAGCAGTCTGTTCTGGAAGCAGAAAACCTAGTAGGTAAAAGAACTGAAGATTTTGCTAAACATATGTCTTGTCGCTTGCTTCTAATAATTGCATAGAGTAGCATTTAACTTCTGTTAACATTGTACACAACTATAAAGGAGGGGACTTACAGTACTGCATTGTGAAAAGAGTGAATATGCCAGTACCGTATTGGTAATATCTCCATTTGTAGTACTGAGGCAGTTAATGATCAGATATGATTGTGGTATTTTTGAACCACAATCGGGTGTACCCTGTTAACAGCAACATTGTGTTGCTGGTTAATGTTTCTCACACTAAGTAAGGTGAAGGGAACTGAAGAATGGATTCACCAAAAGATGGTTTCATTTTGGCAGTTTCATGTCTGGCCTAGGCACGGAAGAAGAAGAAGAAAAGTTCAGTTCAGGTAGGATGCTCTTTGATCATGTTATTATTACCCGCAAATTCTGCTTTATCCCTTTTAGTATGGGAATTTTGAATCCACCAGCAGAGACAAAAGTTTTCAAGGACTCATGGGACTTTAAACCATACATAGATACTCTCAGTGCTGCAGTTAATGATGAGATATTTAGCTATCCCTCCTGGGTGAAAGAATACTATGTTTGGGCTGGATTTAAAGGCTACAACCTTGTGATAAGGGTAAGTTGATTCCTACAAGTATTTTACAAAGGTGGGGTAAAATTTACTTCTTCGGGGACAAATTCCATAACAATCCTCATTTTACAGTGGTTGTAGCAAAAACAGGAGACTAACAAACATACCGAATGTGATGAGGAAAGTACACATTATCCCACATTTCATAAAATGCCTCACCTAGTTGGTCTGTGGTAGTGTTGAGGATAATATATGTATGAATGTATGAAAATGAGTAACATTGATTCTAGCAATTTCAGATTAACTTTGGGAAGCTGAAAAGCAAAAATATATTTAACTACTTTTGAATTATATTCATTAAAAATGTCAGTATAATGTAAATACATTTTAAAACATCTCAGGAATGCATGCATTTAAGCCACTGCACACTGTGGCAAAGACATCAAGTTTACTATCTGTCCCAGCCATCACCTCGCCATAAGGCTTCCATTGGGCCCAATGGCTGAAAATAAAACAGTGGATTTAGTTAAGAGACTGTTGTTCACACACAGATCTGCTAGTATTTGCACTGAGAGGTTTTTGAGACAAAAACTCTCAAAGTTCCTCCAAAATGAACTCAGAAACAGTTCACACTGTATATGGTTTGCATTCTTGGAGAAGGAAGACATTCCCTGGACAAAAAGAATGGGAGGGGTAGAGAGAGGGGGAGGAGAGGAAACAGGGAAAGACACAACTCAGGCAGTGAGGTTGGTACACTCAGTGTGGATCTTGATTTCCAAATAACTCCATTTATACATTGGCTCCCAAGTAAAGATCAGGAATTACACAATGCACAGCCAAAATCAATTTATTTCAGTTGCCAAGCAGTTTATCTAAAACTGACAGCTGGGAGTCATTTATTTTACCCTGATGCCTAAATCTATGTAAAATAGTTTTATTTAGCTTTTACACCTGCTCCTGCCAATGTTTATCCAGGGTTTTCCAGATAAACATGTGGAAGGAGATGTCACAGGCTCCAGCTGATCAGTGGCATTTCCCTGCCTTCAGTCAGATGATCTGCAGAGAATTGCTTTCAGAATCCATGGAGGCAGTGGAGATGCTATGGATTAGCTGTGGATGTTCTCCCCCATCAGCTGGGCCATGTTTCTGCTGATCAGTGGTTGTGATCTGCCCTGACAATAGAGACAGGCTGATTTCACCACAATTCAGCTGATCTGCAGTATCTCCTGGCCACCTGTCAACTGATAAGTGGGAATCACTGAAGGGGAGATAAGTGGGAGATACTGCAAATCACCATGAGGACAGTCTCTCCCTTCAGTTGGAGCCCATATCTACTTGCAGTTTCTTGCTTTTGAACTGCTAGGTTGGCAGGAGCTGGGACAGAGACAGGAGCTCACTCCATTGTGCAGTACTCGGGTCTCAAACTGCTGACCGGCTGACCTTCCAATCATTGAGTTCAGCATTTTAACCATTAAGCCACCACAGTCCCACTATGGATTATGATACAGAAGACTACAGTATTTGGAGTTGTCTTTACTCCTATTTCTTGATATTCCATGCTAGGTGATTGAAACTGACGATGATTTCAACCCTTTTCCTGGAGGCTATGACTATTTGGTGGACTTTTTAGACTTATCATTCCCATTAGAGAAACCAAACCGTGATTGTCCTTATCTGGAGGTAATTGCCTGCGTGTAATGATAATGTATAAGAACCAATGCGACACAATTGATAAACTATTGGAAATAGGACTCAGGAGACCTGGGTTAAGATCCCCAGTTGACTGTGGGAACTCATTAGGGGTGAGGGAATTACAATAGTATGAACAACAACAGCATCAACATATTACTGTATATCTTTGCATGTTCTCAAAATTATGAACTACTTGCTAGTTGCCTTGAAGATGCAGACAAAAGGAAAGCTTAAAGCAGGGGTGACAAAACTTTTTGGGCTGCAGACGACTCACATAGCTGTGGGTGCATTTACAGCAGCATTTTGCACATACGTGGGCACATTTAACTTCCACTTCAGGAATAGTGAGGGCAGTATGGGCCAAATTATTAAGCAGTGTGGGCCAGATCTGCCCCATGGGCCATAGTTTGGGAACCCCTAGCCTAAGGCATACATCTTCACTTATGTATATTAGAGAAACACTTTTGTTCCATTGTGAGATTTTTTAAAAAAAAATGCAGGAAAGGGGAAGGAAAGAGTATCGTATACACTATGGGTTCTCAACTTTACTGCGCCACAGGCTCCCTCAGACCATGCTGTGGGCCAGACAAAATGGCAGCATGCACATTTGTGCGTGTGCAAGCATGTTTGCACATGTGTGGGCGCATTTGTGGATGTGCGGCTGAATCCGCTTCCAGGGTTGCCACCATGGGCCAGATGGAATGGCAATGGGGGCCGGAGCTGGCCCATGGGCCATAGATTGCGAACCCCTGGTATACACAGTTGTTTTGTTTCTTACTACAGATCAAGGCCCGAGTTAATGTCATGAGGTATATAGTGAAGCAGGGATTGCTTTGGGACGATCTGTATATAGGATTCCAAACTCGACTACAACGGGATCCTGATATATATCACTATCAGTAAGTTCACTATTTCCCTTGTTAATTATAATTCATCATAGCAAGTAATTTATTATCTACTACAGTATTTTTAATTTCTTTCTAAACAGTTTATCTAGGATTTAGGCTTGTGTGTGCTATATCTTTTTAAAAGGCTTATTTCCACCTTGATCAAAATCACATTTTTTAAAGTATAGAAAGATTCCCTTTGTTTTCAATAATGTTCTCTATAAACTGACATTTCAGCCATTAAAATGATACAAAATGCAGTACAGGTATGCCAATTTCCATTACAGATTTTTCTGCAGTATGTACACATTATTTGGCACCTAATTGTTTCAGAATTACATAAGCAATCAAAAATAGTCATATACAGTGGAATCTCGTATAATGAATGCATCATACAATGAAAAAACTGTACAACAAAGAGTATTTGGGAGAAAAAGTTGCATCGTACAACAAAAATCTCTATGGGATGCATCATACAACGAATAGTTTTCTTTTTGTAATTTTTTTTCCATAGGGATTTTCGTTGTATGATGCATGCATCATACAATGAAAAAATCATATAACAAAGTGCCTTGTGGAGCCAGTTATTTTTGTTATACGAGGTTCCACTGTATGGTAAATCCAGGCTAGAGCTAGCAGTGCTGTCCTGTGAATGACTCAGTTTCATTTGCTTTTAATTGTTTTTTAAAGGTTTTGGAATCATTTCCAAATAAAACTTCCTCTGACACCACCTGATTGGAAGTCTTTCTTGGCAGGACAGTAAAAAAAAATCTGAAGTAAAGATGAGAATATATGCTGAAACAATATGGAAATTGCATTTGTTTAGATGAAAAAAATCTGTAATTTGAGAATTAAGAATAATTTGTTGAAAGGAACATTAAGACTACAGGATTGGTTTAAGCAGAAATTGGTTCCAAATGTTTCTCCAATTATAGAAATGTCTGATGTGAACTCTTTTCCTGTTAAAAATGGAAAATTGAAAGAAATATTACAGAAATACGGAATAAGTTTACTTAAAGAATGGTTATGTATGTGTGAGGATAGAGAAAAAAAAGATGGAACTAATATAACTGAAGATTTAATGTAACTTTAATAGAAGAAATGCTATCTATGAAAAGTTGTATTCTATGTATTCCCCTTGTTCACATTTATTCACTTTTATCACTTGTAAATGTTTTTATTTACACTTAAATTTGCTTTATTGTAAAATTATCAAAATTAAATTTAAAAAGAAAATATATGCTATCAAAGAAGAAAGGTTATTCAATTTTCCGTTGCATCTTTAAAGGGAGAATGCAGTCGATGTATACAGCAATTGAATAATTGTTACTGATTTTTAAAAATAATTTAAAATCCAATGACAGAGAGAACATGATACAGTACTGAGTTTGTCTTTTAGTAGTCTTTGAAATATGCTTATTAAAACTTTAAAGTCTATTTATGTAATAAAAATTCATCCAAATCTATTTATCCAATAAAAGTAAATATATGTTCATTTATTTCGTTTCTCTTATTCTTTGCAAGATGGATACAAAAAGACTGAAAACCACTATTTTTATCATCCATTTCCATGAGGTAGCTATAGAAAGTTGCTAGAAGGAATGGCAATTGAATGGCAACTAGTTGGGAAGTAATTTTGATTCATGCTTTCAATGCATTTTAAACACTGTTATATTAATAGGCTTAGAGTTTGCATAACTTGCCATGGCTAATTGCAGGTAACTGATAAGGAACACACACACCTTTTCTCTCCCTTTTGTTTTCCCTTAAGTGAACATTTCCTTGCCCTCCTTCTCCCCCACCTCCTTCTCTCCCCCTCCCCAATTCCCTAAGACTGAGATTGTGTTAATGGAGGTTGTTTTTTTTTTGGGGGGGGGGGAATAGTAGCCCTGTTACTCTGTGGTTCAGGCATATCAGAAAACAAAATAAACAAAACAAAATAAAAACACTGTAGCACTTTAAAGACTACTGCTATATTTTCCCACTCCATTCGGCTAAATATAGTTTATTTTACAATATTTTGTTTTGTTTTCTGATATGTCTCCAGAGGGTCCACTTCGCGCCTGTCCTTTCCCGTTTTCTTCTTCTTCTTTGCCTCGCCTGACTGTCATCTCCCGGCGCTCAAACTCCAGCAAGGGGAAGGGAAGGTGCCGTGTCCTTAATTCAACAGACCCAAGCAATCCAAAGCCAGGGAGGCAAAGCGCAGCAAAGAGAGGAAACACTGAGAGAAAAGGAGAAGTTATCCCTCCCCTTTTCTCTCCCCCCATAATATTTATATTTAAAATTAAATGAGTAATCCAGAATAGCTGGATTCTGAAATCTCTCCTGGACTCTTGATTTTGCTGTTTTTGATATGCATCCCTGCCTGGGTTGAGGAGGATTTGCCTAATTTGTGTCCATCCCAGGAGGAACTTCTCCTTTTTCCTTCTATCTTTCCCAGCATCATTACCTTCTCTAGTGAGTTTTCTCATTTGGTGGTCAAAATATTTGAGCTTCATCTTCAGTATTTTGTACCTCTAATGAGCAATCAGGGTTGACTTCCTTCAGGATTGACTGATTTGTTCTCCTCAAAGTCCAGGGGACTGTCAACAGTCTCCTCCAGCACCACAATTCAAAGATGTTAGATATTCAAAGGTTTTTAGGCGGGAAAACCGCCAAATTTCATTGGTTAGTGGGCTGGGCCAGACCGGGTATAAAACCCAGTCTCCCCAGCCGTTTGTTGTTGGTTGTGTGTTGTGCTCACTGTGAATAAACATGACACTTGTCTTGGCTACCTGTGGCTACTGAGTCCTCACTCCCACGCATGGGTCTCCGGATCTAGCAAAAGACGTCTAATCTTATGCACTCAATCTTCCTTATGATCAAGCTCTCACAGCCATATATTACTAGTGGGAATACCATTGCTTTGAGTATGCAAACTTTTGTTGGCAGGGCTATGTCTCTACTCTTTATTATACTATCTAGGTTTCTCATTGCTTGTTTCCCAAGAAGTAAACATCTCTTTATTTCGTGGCTGCAATCATCTTCTACAGTGATCTTGGATCCCAGGAAAGTAAAATCTGTTACAACTTCCATTTCACCCCCTTCTATTTGCCAGGGAGTGATGGGGCCAGATTCCATGATCTTGGTTTTTTTTATGTTGAGTTTCAGACCAGCTTTTGCACTCTCCTTTTTCACCCTCTTCAAGAGATTCTTTAGGTCTTCTTCACTTTCTGCTATTAAGGTAGTGACATCTGCATATCTCAAGTTGTTGATGTTTCTCCCTGCAATATTAAACAAAACAAAATTAAAAAGACAAAAAACATTGTGTCACCTTAAAAACTAACTCTTGTATTTTAATGTTAGGTTTCATGGACCAAGTCCACTTCATCAGACATTATGTCTGAAGTAAAAAATGAAAAGATTTTCATTGCAGTCAATAAACAAGATTGTTGATAAAGCTGATCTACCATAGCTATTCGATGATTTCTCTTTGTTTCATATGCTATTTTGATCTTCCTCTATGCACACTTCTATCATTATTATTTTTCATAAAGCAAGTGAACAACATGGTTTTAAAACATTTTGAGCTAGTTTATCTAATAAAATGCAGATGTCTTCCTTCCTCCATTTGTCCTTTCAGTTAACTGAAGCCAGCCATGTCATTCACCACTGCTCAGCTTGTGGGATAACTGAAGTAAAGCCCTATAAATGACTGCTCATTCATTTTTTACCAGCACAAAAATGAAGGCTCATAGGGTACATGTGATTACATACTGCACCTTATGAAGTCACACTGAGCATGATTCATGTAATGGGCACCCTCTGGATTTGAAAAAAACAACAATTGAGCCATTGAGTACTGCTTTGCGCTCCATGTCAAAGATGAAAACTTTCTTTGGCATCTCACCATTTCTTAAACCCTGGGATTCTTTATTTAAGTTTTCTGCCTTGTTTGAAGTCAAATCCCACACAGCTCATTCTAAAATCAGTAATTATTAGGCTTACTTTAAGCTTAAAATGTCTACCTTCTGTCACTGATGTCCAATTGGGGCATTTGGTATTGACCAAAAATGCATTCTTGAGACTTAGTTAGAATGTTTTGCTGGTTCCTGAAGGGAAGGGATAACAAAAACAAAATAAAACAAACAAAACAAAATAAACTCAACCTTATTTGATTTTTTAAAAAATAAAAATGAGAGAATGAACAACTATGGTACTATCTGCTGATGTGGTCCTTTAAAAGCAGTGTCCCTCCATGTTCTGCATAGGATAAATAGGACAATTTCGTATGCTAGTAAGATTTTAAAGTGCCTTAATCTCCCACCCCTAGAAATGTCTATTTTGTTGTGATGCTTTATAAAAGGACAATCAGCCAGTAGGTGGCAGAAGAACAGTATGTGAAACTAGAGAAGTTGCAACTCAGGGCAGATTCAAGAACCTGTAATATAATTTTTTTCCCTCCCAGTCTGTTTTAAATCATGTAAAACAGAGAGAAAGTACACATTTAAGTTGTCTGCATAGTCTTAGATGCCTTTTTCAGATACCAATAAGTCCAACTGAAGTAAATGGTGCTCACTTCATAAAGTATCTAGACAAAACTGAAAAATAAAAAGCAAAAACATTGTGGCTTGTTAAAGGCTGATGTACAACCAGTGATGGGATGATAAAAATTTTAGTACCCCACCCTGACGTCATCACAGTGTGGGTGGAGCTAACGTCATGACGTCATGGGTGGAGCCAACGTCATGACGTCATGACGTTGTAGGCGGGGCCAAAAATAAAATAAATAAAATAAAAATAAAACACACACACCCCTCAACCCACACACACAAAACCGTTAATAAAATAAATAAATAAAATAATAATTAAATAAAAATACACCCAAACACCCACCCACCCCAAACACAAACCCCACTTACAATGGGGACCGTTGGGGCTGGCCCCGAGCCTCGGCGCCCAGCGGCGGCGCGCCTAGCCCGGTGGCCCAGGGCTTCCGGCCGCAACTCTCCACGGGCTGCCCCGAGCCTCGGCGCCCGGCGGCGCTCCTAGCCGGGCGGCCCAGGGCTTCCGGCCGCAACTCTCCATGGGCTGCCCCGAGCCTCGGCAGCGCTAGGAGCCAGGAGCGCCGCTGTGGAGAGTTGCGGCCGCCAAAGTCATCGCTGCTGCAATCTCCGCCGCCGCCATTATCGTTGCCATTAGAGAGAAGTATGTGTGTGTGGTGTGTGTGTGTGGGGGGGAAAGGGGTTGAGTGGGAGAGAAAAGAGGCAAGGTTGGTAACTGTCACAAGCAGCAGATGAAGCGGCAGGGAGGAAAGTGGGTAAGCGAATCTGAAGGGGCCCCCATGGGTTCGCCCGAGGCGTTTCCAGGCCTCTCTGTTCTGTCATTTAAGCGACATGGCGCTGGAATGATTGCAACATGAATATTTGATGCCCTGGAAAGGCAAAGCCCAGACTCTCTGCCAACTGGCTTTCTTACCCAACTCCACCTCAACCGGTCAAGCCCACCCGCCCAGGGTCTCCGGGGAGGCTGGGTGGGCGTCCGTGCCGGGTTTTGAGGGGAACTTTAAAGAGGAACAGCAGATTTAATGGCTCCAATTTAGTGCGCATGTGTCAGATTGAGTTTCTGCGCATGCGCACTAAATTGGAGCCATTTTTGCTCCAATTTTTTTTTTAATTTTCCTCCCGGTGAGGCGTCCGATCCGGACGCCTCAAAAACGGTTTTGCCCCCACGGAGAGCCCTCCGGAAATCCTTAAAACGGTTCTGTGGATCCGGTCAGAACCGGTGTCATCCCATCACTGTGTACAACCGACTGTTGTATTTCTATGTGAATTTTCGTTAATACAGCCACTTCTTCAGGTATATTAAACAGATGCACAGCCATATGTTATATACAGGCTAGATGCAGGAAATAGATCAGCAAAGTGGCAATAGCACTACTGACCCCAGAAATTAACAGTAAGAAATTTGTTTACATATACATTCTGGTTTCAGTGGGTACTCCGATATTGTCTATAAATTGTGTTGTGTTGTTACCGGTTCGCACTGGTTCGCCCGAACCAGTAGCAACAATCACGGGTGGTTCTCCGGGAAGGGGGGGGGTTAGTAACCACACAGGATTTTTTTTTTTAGGCATTCGAACCGGACGCCTCGCTGGCAAATTTTTTTTTAAAAAAAAATGGAGCCAAAATGGCTCCTGAGTACTGCACATGCGTCAAACCTTCATTTGGCGCATGTGCAGTTCTATTATTTTTACTGCTCATTCATCAAGTGGATGTTTGACGCATGCGTAGTTCCCGGCAGCCCTTTTGGAAGGGCGCAGGGAGATCCTGAAGAAGTGGCGGTGGCCTTTCTGCATCAGGCCGTGCCGCCCCACCAGGCTGTTGCGCCATTGGTCGTTTCCGACAGCAGTGGTGTGGTGCCGCGGTTTGCTGTCACGCCGCCGTGGTTTGCTGCCACGCCGCTGCCTCTGCTGCTTCGCAACAACCAAGGGTAAGTGACAGGTTTGTGTTTGGGGTGGGTGGGTGGGTTGATTTGTGTTTGGATGGGTGGGTGGGTGTCAGAGGCGTAGCTACCGCCGTATCTGCCGTATCAATTATACGGGGGCCCCGGGCCACGGGGCCCCCCAACGTGCGTAAGCAAAACAAATCTTTACCCTTCCTAAGGGCCCCCAAACAAATTTTTATATGGGGCCCCGCCAAGGCACGCTACGCTTCTGGTGGGTGTATTTTAATGTAATTTTTTATGTAATGTATTTTATTTATTTAATTTATTTACGGGTTTGTGGGTGGGTGGGTTGAGGGTGTGTGTGTGTGCTCATTTTTTATTTTATTTTTATTATTTTATTTTATTTTATTTGGCCCCACCCACAACATCATGATGTCATGACGTTTGCTCCGCCCACACTGGGATGATGTCACGGTGTGGCAGCAAAATTTTTGACAACCCACCACTGCTCAAGAGCCTCAAGCAGAGCCTGTTACTCTGTACAATGAAGCAGCAATTGATCAATTTGAGTCAGCGTACAGTTCAGATGAAGGGTTTTGTCCATACATTATAGAGAGAACTATTAATATATAAAATGAGCTGAACATATCTGGTCACAATTTCACCCTTTTGACATGCTTTGGCATTTCTTTCTATATCTTAGCTGTCTCTCTTTCCAGTCTCCTTTTGTAGCTACCTTTCTCCACCACAATCATAAGCACATCATTTATAGAAGATCTAGGGAGATTAAAATGTTCTGAAACAGATTTTTGTATGTTGCCATTTCTGATCTCAGATTTATGTCCACTAATTCTCTTTTGTCCAGTCTGGCCAGATAATCTGGCTGTGGTAATAGAGTAGACTAGTGGTGGTGAACCTTGGCACTCCAGCTGTTCTTGGACTTCAAGTACCAGAAGCTCAATTTAGTACACCTGTTGATTAGGGCTTCTGGGAATTGAAGTCCAAAAACAACTGGAGGACCAAGGTTCACCACCACAGAAGTAGACCATACTGTCAGCGACTCAACACCAAGTGTCAGATGGCAGTTAACTAACCTGACCACCCTGAGGACTAATGGCCTTGGGTGGCAAAGTCCACAGGGAAGGGTGATGGTCCCCAAGTGGATCAAATCCCACTTGAATCTATCTTGATGGAGGGCAGCAGCTTCATCAATCAGCCAGGGGCTGATGAGGACTTTACATGCCCAAAGAGCTCTGGACCAGAAAGTGACTCGAGGAACTGGATTTGTGGTATGGGTGTCATGCTGTGATGTGGAAAGCAGATGAAATGCCACTGCATTATATGCTCTGGACAGTCTTCATGGCTGATTGTCGTAACGATCACCAATATTCAGATTAGGATGTGGAAGCAGCAGCAGCAGAAGAAGAAGAAGAATGCTCTTGTGTAGAGATTGTCCTGTTTGTCCTATGTAGAGTCTGGTTAGGATTGCTGGAAAAGAAGATGTAGATCACATCAGCAGATGAACAAATAAACAAGCCCCTGATGTTGTGGGTTCCCTTGTAATCATGGTGCCTGACTAAATGTTGCAATAGAACTGACATCTAGTGTCAGGAAATGAACCTATTTCCTAAGACTTGAAATTGCCAATTTTCAAATAGGCCTCAGAAAAATCCATTTTTCTCTCTCTGAGCCTCAAGGCTGTGTAAGAGCATGTTTTTCAACCATGTTTTTCAGTATTTCTTATCTTTTGTAAGCTAGCTGAGAGCCTAGCCGTGTTGTGTCTTTGCATAAAGGTAAACAACTATTGTTTTGAGAAAGTTTTCTCTGTTCTGTTTGCTGATACGTCATTGGCTGAAGCAGTCCCACCTGACTGCAAATTCTCCATTTTGGAGAGAAGAAAGAGTTGGTCTCTGTTTCTTCATGGATTAAGACCTGTTTTTGATTAGAGAGCTTTTGTTTCTGCATCCCTATGGGCTAGAAATCTTTAGCCTAGGAGCTATGCATTTTTGCTCCTTAAAAATGGTTACCTAGCTTTGCCTGTGGACTTTATTGGACTGACCTGTGCTACTGACTTTTATGCTTTATGAACCTGATCAATAAATCTTCATCATTTTTCTGAACAACGTGTCTTCATTGGACTAAAAAGGGTAAGAGCTGCCTTTCACACACACAAATCTTTGAACACGCTACCAAATAAAAACCCCTTAAGAGCTGATAAGCAGCTGAGAGTTGGATCTCTGTTCTAATTAGCCGTCCAGCTCGCCCTGTGTAGGTTTGTTTTGGTTTCCAGGGGTTTTCCAGACGTGTGGGGGCCGGCTGGATCGTGACATGGTGGCAGCGGTGGGATCTACGAGCCCTGAAGAAGTTTTTTTGTGTGTGTGCATGCTCCACGTCTCGGCCCAGCAAGAAGCAGCAGCCTTTGTTTGTTTTTGGCTGAAAGCCTGCGTGTGTGCGTCTGCAACAGAAGCTGAGAAACTGCATCCTTGGAATGTATTTTCCTGAGATAAGGGTGCTGAAAGGAAAGCAGGATCGCAGCTGTTTGCTTCTTCGTTTTGAGTTTTGAGTCGGATTCTCAAACTCCCAGATCTGAGGGCCGTGGGCCGAGGGCCGTTTCCAGTGCTGGCAAGACTGAGACGTCTTCCAAGCCTACAAGATGGAAGGTAAGCCAGTGGCTGATGAATGTACCCCCTCACCACAGTTAGCACCCCAAGACAGACTCCAATCTAGATGGGATCTTGGAGAAGGTGCCCAGATGATGTTTAGCAAGAAGGAAGGGCCCAGGGTGGGTGAAGCTTGTCCAGATGACTTCTGAGACTTCCCCAGACGCCCAGCAAGCCCCAAGCCCTAAATAAGACTCTTTTGTGTTGAATTGGAGTCAAAACTCCACAGAGTGCCTATTTCACTCAGAAGCAGTTCCCTGAAGTAATTTTCCCCCAAAGCCAAGAAGAGGGAGTGGAACCCTTCAGATAAGATTTATTTTCCTGCATTGAAGTTCCTAGTTGCTGATTACATGTGCTGTTTGGTCTTTGAAGACCTGGAGAAGTTGCTGATTGCCTCATTGTGTTTGAGATACCAGCTTAAAGGTGGAAGAGCTCCAACGGACTCCTCCACGTCCACGTGTCCAAGGAAGAAATGTTTTGCTAGAGTGTGTGGGCCAGAGCCACCACTCTGAAACGTGTTATCTACAGGCTGTTACACTACGCTGTTTTGGTCAGCTAGTGGGAAGTGGGAAATAATTGCCGGATGCAGTGTTTCCCTGAGTTTTACTACCCTTCGAGAAAGCTAAGAGCTGAAGAGGGGAGTAGTCCGTAAAGATGGCTATGGGAGAGCCCAACTAGCGGTTTCAGCGATAGCAGAGGCCAGATCCAGATCCAGATTCCCGACGTACTGAGGAGAGTGAATGGAATTCTGCGTGCTCTTGAGTTGAGAAGCTAGTCAAGCCATCAATTCTGTTGCCTGTTTAGTTCCCAAACCTCACTGGGATGAGGATGCGGGGTTGTTTGATTGATTCCTTTGGACTGTGTTCTGATAAATACCTTAAAGGTTGTTTCTTGAGTTTGTTTTCTAGGAGATGCACATGTTCCTGACGTCTGAAAGAAGAGCTGATAACGGAACTCTAAATGGACTTTGTTCAACTGGTTGTTTAATTGTTTGCAGGTGCAACATCGAAGAAGACGAAGAAGGGGGGAAATGTTATTGTTTCTTGCTAATCATCTGTTTATTTTTCCAGAGGCTCGTACAAGCGGCCTCTGTGACATGTGTGGTGTTACTGACCTGTTTCCTGATTTAAAGATTGTTCTGTTTGGGCAAAATGTGTTTTGGAAAGGGAAAACCTTTGGTACCTGAAAATGCCCAAGTCATTTGGTCCAGCAAGGTTTTATACCTGAGTTTGCTTGCAATGCAGAATGTAACTTATGTAACGTGTACCTCCAGTAGCTAAAACTGGAAGAAGCTTTAACGCTTGATATCCTACATATATAAGGGATAGCTTGTTTGCTCAATTGCTTTGCTCAACATTAGTAAATAGTGCCTTTTGGTAAAGTCAAACCCCCGGTTTGCCTTTCCAGAAAGGAGGGCGTGTCAGGAAATGAACCTATTTCCTAAGACTTGAAATTGCCAATTTTCAAATAGGCCTCAGAAAAATCCATTTTTCTCTCTCTGAGCCTCAAGGCTGTGTAAGAGCATGTTTTTCAACCATGTTTTTCAGTATTTCTTATCTTTTGTAAGCTAGCTGAGAGCCTAGCCGTGTTGTGTCTTTGCATAAAGGTAAACAACTATTGTTTTGAGAAAGTTTTCTCTGTTCTGTTTGCTGATACGTCATTGGCTGAAGCAGTCCCACCTGACTGCAAATTCTCCATTTTGGAGAGAAGAAAGAGTTGGTCTCTGTTTCTTCATGGATTAAGACCTGTTTTTGATTAGAGAGCTTTTGTTTCTGCATCCCTATGGGCTAGAAATCTTTAGCCTAGGAGCTATGCATTTTTGCTCCTTAAAAATGGTTACCTAGCTTTGCCTGTGGACTTTATTGGACTGACCTGTGCTACTGACTTTTATGCTTTATGAACCTGATCAATAAATCTTCATCATTTTTCTGAACAACGTGTCTTCATTGGACTAAAAAGGGTAAGAGCTGCCTTTCACACACACAAATCTTTGAACACGCTACCAAATAAAAACCCCTTAAGAGCTGATAAGCAGCTGAGAGTTGGATCTCTGTTCTAATTAGCCGTCCAGCTCGCCCTGTGTAGGTTTGTTTTGGTTTCCAGGGGTTTTCCAGACGTGTGGGGGCCGGCTGGATCGTGACATCTAGATTTGTAACCCAGTCTAATTCGCATTTCTGTCTCCATGTTGTGTATCAAAAGTTATTTGATATTGCGGGAGTTGTCTATAAGCAAGTACAGGCCAATCACCAAAAGTTGGTGAGATGAAACACTGTTGTCTAGAATGGGCGGTCAATCAATGTGTGGTTTTAATTGTGAGCTGAATGTGACATCATATGGTTTTTAGCCATTTTCTCCTCTGAATCTGCACTGTAGTAGGTTTTACTTTCTTAGGATCAAAGCTCACTGCAGATGGTGATTGCAGCCATGAAAAAAAAGGTGACTGATTCTTGGGAGGCAAGCGATGAGAAACCTGGGGAATATAGTTAAAAGCAGAGACATCACATTGCAAACAAAAATTGGTATAGTCAAAGCAATGTTATTTCCAATGGCAATGTATAGTTGTGAGAGCTGGACCATTAAGAAAGCTGAGCACAGAAGAATAGATGCCTTTGAGATGTGGTGTTGGAGGAGAGTTTTGAGAGTCCACTGGACAGCGAGAAAAACAAATAGAAGAAATCAACCCTGACTGCTCCCTAGAAGGTCAAATAGTAAAGATGAAGCTAAAGTACTTTGGACATCAAATGAGAAGAGAGGATTCACTTGAGAAGGCCTTAATGCTTGGAAAGGTGGAGGGCAAAAGAAGAAGAAGGTGGCCAAAAATGAGATGGCTAAATGGTATTGTGGATGCAGTGGGCACAGAGCTGGGCGGGATGAGAAGGATGGTGGAGGACAGAGGTGCCTGGAGGACAATGGTCCATAGGGTCGCAAAGGGTTGGAATCGACTGTGCAACTGAACAAGAAAAAGATTCTTTGCCACCCCAGGCCCCCCCCCCCTCACACAAAGACACAAGACAACTCTGTGGAATAAAATTGGCCACTTTATTAAGTGACAATAAACTTTACAACCCTAACCGCAGGGGCCATCAAAGCACGGGGGGGGCAAACTCCGGGGGGAGATTTGGGTTGGGCCAAATTAACATAACCCCGCCCTAACCCAAACTCCTCCCCCTCCCACAGGGCTCAAACACCCCCAAAATAACACCCACACCCCCCGTGCTTTCCGCCCTACCCGACAATGCTGTCGCCCTATACCCTTACTCATCGAGATGAGGCAGGCGAAAAAGGTCACCAGCAAAGCCAATCAGCCGTGACCCAAAAATTCCTGCCCGGCCCAAAATATTGCGACCAACTAAGCCACCTCGATTTTTAGGGAGGGTGGGCGGGCGACCAAATCCCAACCCACAAAGAATTAACTCGAACACAGGACACAGATCCCCAACAAATACCACGCCCCCAAAGATCAAATCCACCAATCCCCAGCTTCCACACAGTTGTCTTCCGACCTGACCACCAGGGTGGGGCGGGGCGGCAAAGACCCTTCTCGAACAACAGTCGCTGTCTCAAAGGTGCCCTTGCCACCCCAGCCCCCCCCCCCTCACACAAAGACACAAGACAACTCTGTGGAATAAAATTGGCCACTTTATTAAGTGACAATAAACTTTACAACCCTAACCGCAGGGGCCATCAAAGCACGGGGGGGCCAAACTCCAGGGGAAGATTTGGGTTGGGCCAAATTAACATAACCCCGCCCTAACCCAAACTCCTCCCCCTCCCACAGGGCTCAAACACCCCCAAAATAACACCCACACCCCCCATGCTTTCCGCCACACTCCGGGGTTCCGCTGGAACTCTGGACCCCCCCCCCTAGGAAAGACAGGCAGCCACCCCCCGGCGAATGTCCTTGACGAAAAACGAGAAACCCTCATCCAAGAGGGCGCTCCAATTGTCCAAAAAACACGCTGTATTCGCCTTCAAGATGGCCGGATGGGAAATCACCCGGCCCCCCATCTTCAAGAACACCCTGGACAACCGGTAATTCAGGTACATTCTGACTTGGTCCTTGGTCTCAAACCCGGGTTCCAATCCATCCTCCTCCTCCCAGTCCTCGCACATCGGCAGGATTTCTGAAAAGATAAAATTAGCACCGGGCCAAGCCTCTCCCAGCCGGGAAACAGCCTGGACCGCCCCCTCCACGATGTCTTCCACCCCCTTCCTGCCCAATTCGTCCCCCCCCCCACGTGCAGAACCACAACGCGTGGCCAAAAACCCCACGGCCTGGGAAACCAACGCCAGTCCAACCCCCCAAAACCTATTCCATGCAACCCCGTCCAATGTACTGCACAATCGGAGAGTCCGATGCGCCTCCCCCAGACGGATCGGGTGGCCCACTCCGCTGCCCCAGCTACATGCTGATCCCCCATGATCCACACGTCGCCCCGCCACGGCGGTCTCCAACCTGCAAAACATAAACTCATAACAACATCAATAACTTAACACTCCCCCGGCAGGTCCCGAACATAAGACCTGAACCTGTCCGAGGTCCATCTCCCTGCTTTCTTAATATCCTCCACCCTATAACCCAGGGCCGCCAACGTGGAAGCCGCTCCAATCCTAAAAGAGTGCGAAGCAAAGTTCCAGCCCACTATCCCCGCTGCCACCAATGCCCTATTAGTGACTGCCTTAAACTGGAACATGGTTAATGGAGCTCCCCCCTCATGCACAAAGAAACAACCACCACCAGCCCCCCTCAGTGCCAAGTACTCTCTAGCCCTTCGCACCGGACACAACTCCCCAATGTGACAAGTCCCCAGCACCAGACACTTACCCAAACCTCCTTGGTCCGTCTTAGAGCACCGCACAAAGATATACACTCTACCGTTCGCTACCACCACGTCCTACAATCCCAAAGCTCTGCCTGTAAAGTCCTCCCTAGAACGCGCCACCAGCTC
Source organism: Furcifer pardalis (assembly GCA_030440675.1). Classification (NCBI taxonomy): domain Eukaryota; kingdom Metazoa; phylum Chordata; class Lepidosauria; order Squamata; family Chamaeleonidae; genus Furcifer; species Furcifer pardalis. The sequence continues at coordinate 114,129,484 of CP126891.1, forward strand.
GCTAATCCGCAACGCCCCGAAAAAGGCAAACAACGCCGCCGCCTTGAATAAAGCCGTTTCAAAACCGTCCACACACACCTTCCCCCACACCCCGTCAAGCCGAAGTAATATGCCCGGGGAAAAGGGGGTGCGCCTATCCCCCCCCTCCCCGCCATCCTTTCCCACCCCTCTAAGACCTTCTTAACTCTAAAATCTCCGGACTCATCCCGAAACCCCCGCGACTTGGCATAAAACGCCACCGCCGCCAGCTTTCCCCTAATGGTATTGGAAGCCAATCCCTTGTTGTGTAGCCACACACAAAACTGGAGAGTGTGCTCCACCGGGACCGGCCACACCTCCCCCAACCCCCCCTCCCGCCGAAACTCACAGAACTCCTTACACGCCGCTGCGTAGGACCTTCGCGTGCTCTCGGCAATGGACCCTCTGAGAGCCTCCGCTACTTGCACTCTCCAAGAGCCCACACCTCGTCCGGCAACCTCCTGGGCCGAGGAACCGCCGAAGGCACCAACTCCCGAAACCTGTCCAATTGCTGCCGGGATAAAGCATCCGCAATGCAATTGTCAACCCCCGGGATGTGCTTCGCGACAAACAGCATATTCAACTCTAAACATCTCTTCGTCAATGCCCTGACTAAAAACATCACCCGTTTAGACTTGGAAGTAAGGCTATTTATCACTGTCACCACCGCCATATTATCGCACCAGAATATCACCGTCCTGTTCCTCCACCTGTGACCCCAAATCCATACTGTCCCAACTATCGGGAAAAGCTCCAAAAACGTCAGATCCCTTGTCACCCCCGTCTCCACCCACCTAAGGGGCCACGTCCCACAACACCATTCACCACGAAAGAATATCCCGAAACCCCATGCTCCTGACGCATCCGTCTGCACTTGAAGCTCTTCCCGGAGCAACAACCTCTCCCTCCAAAAAGACACCCCGTTAAAACCTACCAAAAATCCCTCCCACACCCCTAAATCAGCCCTGATCCCTTGCGTTAACCGAAGCCTGTGATGAGGTCTCTTTAACCCCTCCATGGCATCGCACAACCTCCTCAAAAATGCCCTACCCGGGGCGACTACCCTGCAAGCAAAGTTAAGGTGACCCACTAAGACCTGCAACTCCCGCAACAACACCTTTCTCTTACTCTTCATCACCTTGATTCTGTCCTTCAAATCCACCAGCTTCTCCTCCGGCAACCGGGAGCATTGCTGCTCCGCGTCCAACTCTACCCCCAAAAAGGACAGCTTACGCGCCGGCCCCTCCGTTTTCTCATGCGCCAGCGGTACCCCCAACTCTTCGCATACCTCCTGAAACAACTTCAGTCGACCCAAACAATGCTCCTCCCCTTCTCCAGAACATATCCAAAAATCATCCAAATAATGAGTGACAAACCCCCCCCCCCCGCCTTGGTAGAGTATACCCACTGTATGAACGTACTAAACTTCTCAAACAACGAACAAGAAATCGAACAGCCCATCGGCAAGGCCTTATCCACATAAAACCCCCCTTCAAAAACGAAACCGAGTAATCTGAAATCCTCAGGATGAATAGGCAACAGTCTAAACGCCGCTTTCACATCACATTTCGCGAGAAAAGCCCCTTTTCCTGCCTTCCTGATCATAGCCACCGCCTCGTCTAACGAAGCATATTTGACAGAACTAAGTTCCCCTGGAATAGCATCATTCACCGACCCCCCTTCCGGGTAGGACAAGTGATGAATAAGCCGGTATTCCCCCGGCACCTTCTTCGGCACAAACCCTAGAGGCGAAATGTGCAGCCCATCCAGAGGACATGACCGAAAGGGCCCCACTATCCTACCCAAAACCATTTCCTTTCTGATCTTCTCCCTCACTTGTTCCTCATTACCCTTAACCGACTTCAGATTCTTATCAGCCGATGGGCCCTTCACCCCCCCCAACCACCGGAATACGAAAACCAAAACGAAAACCGTTTGCCAACAGCTCCGCGTCCTGCCTCCTAGGGTAAGACGCCAGCCAATGATCTAAGCTCTCCAAGTTAATTGGGCTGGGGTAAATTGAACCCAGGAGGTCCTTGCCCTCCAGGCCTACCCTGGTTTTGTACCCCTCTCGTCTGCCCTCCTCTCCCCCGGCCACAAGCTGTGACCGGATGTGTGCCGCCACACTGCGAACACCCATGTCTAAACCTACACTGCTTGCGGGCACAATATCCATGCGAGTTAAACTCCCAGCAGACCAACCTGGGTTGAACCAGCTGCCCCCCAGAAACCCTGGGGGGCGTCAGAGGAGGTCCACGTAACACCATATGCCCACTATCGTGCCTCTCCCCCAACAGCGGCCTGGCCGGAGCCAGATATTGCAACCAAAGCATGGAATGAGGCTCATCCCACCTAATATCCGGCTCCTGCTGAGCCAAAGATCGAAAGAATTCATCATATTTCATCCATGACCCCCCCGCAAAATCCGTGTACGCCCTGTACACTATGTCCAAATATTTCAACAACGAAAGCGCCCTATCCGGCCTTTCATAAATAATGACCCCCATGTAAATCAAATAAGCTGGCAGCCAGCTCCCCCAATTTCTAATAGGTTTCTTTCTCTTCACCAACTCCTTCTCCCTCTCATCCAACTTCTCCGCTTCCTTCACATCCACCTCCCGGTTAAGCAAGGAAAACAAATCCACGTATTCCCCTTTTAAAATCTTGTCTTTTGTAGCTTGAGACAAATGATCCCCAAACGGGCAGCGCCTCTTGCGCGCAGGCGCTCCCAACCCCGCATCTCCTCCCGCCAAAACCTTCCCGCCCAACGGCACCAACCCCCCCCCACTCTTCTCAGCCACCGCAACTGCCGGGGTCTCCACCCCCTTACCACCGGCCCCACTCTCCTGTCCCCCAATCGCCACGGGTCCAGGACCCCGGGCCCCTTCCCCCTTGTCCTGTCCCCCAAGAGTAGCTGACCCACATGCATCCGCTCCCGATTGTCTCGCACCCGCCCCCCCTGGGGGTACCGCGCCCATCCCCCGTTCCCCTGATGTCCTACCCACCCCCTCCCTATTCCCACCACTCTGGGGGCCGCACGAGCAGCCCCACGGCCACCCCCAATCACTCTGAGTTGCTCTGGAAGTCCCCGAGCCCCCAGACTCACCTACTCCCCGCACGGACATCTCCTGGCTCTGCGCCAACGCGCCCACTTCTGCCGCCGCGGCCGAACTTTTCGCGCCGCCTCCCAGATCGCTCGACGTTTCCGCCGAGGAATCCCTCAAGCCCGACTCGCCACGGCTAGGCACCACCGGGCCAACCGCCCCGACGGCCTCCGCCTCCATTTCCACATTCGCAGGCCCCAATAACTCCTGTGACTGAGGAACTTTCTTTCCCTCGAGCAGCAAAAGCCTTTCTTCAAGCTGCCTGATGGCCTCCCGCCAAGAACCTTTCCCTTTCCTGCCTCCTCGTCGGGTGCCTGAGCTCTGCGTACGGGGAACCTCCATTCCAACCCCGCTTCATCCTCCAGGGCCCTCACCCTGTCGTCAAAGGTCCCTAATTCATACTCCTCCTCAGACGACTCCTCCACCGCCTCCCTGGCTCCCTTTGGCTGTGAAGCCAGCTCTTCAGAGCTGACCGCCGCTTGCCCCCGCTTTCTGGACATGGCCTACAAAGATTCCCCGAAACAAAACACGTCCGCACCCGACCAAATCCCAACCCACAAAGAATTAACTCGAACACAGGACACAGATCCCCAACAAATACCACGCCCCCAAAGATCAAATCCACCAATCCCCAGCTTCTACACAGTTGTCTTCCGACCTGACCACCAGGGTGGGGCGGGGCGGCAAAGACCCTTCTCGAACAACAGTCGCTGTCTCAAAGGTGCCCTTCTCAGTATCTGTTTTGCTCTGTTGACTTGCTCTTTAATGGGGAGGGGGGGGAGAGAGAAAGCAAAATTTAATAATATTTGGTAGATTTAAAAGAAAAACTTAAGATTTATCAAGGGGAAAGGTATTAATCCCAGAGAGAGAAATGTTGTGACTTGGTAAGTGTTTTCTTTGTTTATTATCACCTTGAAGATTTGTACTCAGTGAAGGGATGACAAAAATTCTACTACCACGCCATGACGTCACGGACGTCATGGGTGTGGCCAATGTCATGACGTCATGATGTTGTGGGCGGGGCCAAAAATAAAAAATAATAAAATAAAAACGAACACACACACACACTCAACCCATCCACCCAACCAGACAGCTACAACACAAACCCGTTATTAATTTAAATAACTTAAATAAAGAAATAAATAAAAATTAAACGAAAATACAACCACCCACCCAAAACACAAATAAATCACTCACCCACCCACCCCAAATACAAAACCCTCACTTACTTGCCTCCTCCTCCAAAGGCTGCGGCCCCAGCCAGCCCCTTCCGCGCTGTCTTTCCTCCCAACGGGCGCCCGGTCCAAACCTGGCCCTGGGAGCGATCGGCACTTTGCACAGGCTCAGAGGCAGCCTTGCCTGCCTCCGCCTCCCCGCAGGGGAGTGGCTCCGAGGCTCTACCTGGATGTGGGTGGGCGCGCGCGCAGGGGCGCGCTCCCGGCTCCTGCCCAGTCAGTCCTTCTGCTCCGTCCTTCCTCCCAACCGGCGCCCAGTCCAATCCTGGCCCTGGGAGCGATCGGCATTTTGTACAGGGTCAGAGGCAGCCTTGCCTGCCTGCGCCTCCCCGCAGGGGAGCAGCTGCGAGGCTCTGCCTGCCTGGGTGTGGGTGGGCGCGCGCGTGCAGGTGCGCTCCCGGCTGCTGCCCAGCCAGTCTTTCCGCTCCGTCCTTCCTCCCGACGGGCGCCCGGTCCAGCTAACCCAGGCCAGCTATGGGGATCTCCAAGCTGGCTGATCTCCAAGCTGGCCGATCTGCCCCAGGCCGTGAGCTCCGTGGGTGGGGGTGGACCGCTACTGTGGTGAGCGACGACAATGCTGCGCCCAGGCAGGGCCGCCCGAGGGGGGCAGGCAGGCTAGTACGGGGCCTTCGGAAGGGGTGCTGGCAGGGGAACCGTGGGACCAACCTCCCATCACCCCCATTCCGGTGGGGGCTCAGCGGCCCCGGGGTAGGTGCCCTCCTCTGAGGGCTGGCTGGTGCCGCCGCCGCCGCCGGAGCCGCTCCGAAAAGGTGCAGCTCCGGCTCTGAAAGAAAAGCATTTAAAATTGGAGCCAAAATGGCTCCAATTTAATGCACATGCGCAGAAACTCAATCTGACGCATGCGCAATGCATCAGATTGAGTTTCTGCGCATGCGCACTAAATTGGAGCCATTTTGGCTACGATTTTTAAAAAAAAATTCTTTCGGTGAGGCGTCCGGAACCGGACGCCTTAAAAATGGGCTACCCTCTCGGAGAACCCTCCGAGATTGTTCTTACCGGTTCCAGGGAACCGTCTGGAACCGGGGACATCCCATCACTGTTTGTACTGTGTTTATTCCCATCAATTATTATTTTATACATGGGATTGTTTTACTTATTATTTTACCCTGATGGGCACTACAGTGCAGTAAATACTGTACAGTACATTGAAAAAGAGTTGGAGAAATAACAACACAGAGAAGTTTGAAAAGCTTTGGTATTTAACAAGCCAAAGTTTTCAGCAGTCAATTTGAGTTCCAGAGGAACATTGCCGGGTGTGACCTGGATCAGCAGTTTGTATTTCTACTGTATAATTGAAAGTCTCATTTGCCACAGGGATATTTAAAAGCAACCCTATGGTGAGAAAACATGCTGGTATTCTTTCTTTTTATTGTGACATTTTACATTCTTTTATGGAAAAATGAGTTGGTGGCAGCATAGGAAAAGAAACAGGCTCACACAGTCAAGCTTTCTGAAATTTCATTTTGTGCTCTAGAACTGTGTGGTATTTCATGCAAATCACCCAGAAAAATCCTTTGTGTTATTTTTTTAAGACTATTAAATGACTAGGGTTCTGCATAAAATCACTATATTTTTGTGTACACAAGTACAACATTTCAAAACCACTTTATTCTATAGCTTGATGAGTTTGTAATAAAAGAACTTGTACATCTTTGTTTACTCTTTTACCCCACCAGTGTGAAGGGAATAAAAGAACACAAAGCAAAATAAGACAACAAATATTAATTAGTGAGAACAACCTAAGAATGACTGCATCACACTGAGGACTCCGTAATACCTTTGCTGAGTCAATTGTAAACAAAAATTGTTCATTGTAAAGCCAGTGGGCAATTTAAAGCGTTATACAGCATTCAGGTTGGCAGGAACTGGGGCAAAGATAGGAGATAGGAACTCATTCCGTCCTGCAGTGTTCAGGTATCGAACTGCTGACCTTTCACCTTCCAGTCAGCGTCTTAGCCACTTAACAGTGTTCTGTGTTCTCCGGTGTCTAGTCATGCCTGTCACATGACCACAGAAACATCTGCAGAAGCAGACAGCTCTGGCTCTTTTGCTATGAAACAGAGATGAGCACTGAACCCTAGAGTCAGATATGATTGGTTTTTGAGCAAGGGTGACCTTTACCTTACTGCATTAAGAAAAGGGATTGTTTTCCAAAATTCTCCATAATGTATAAATACATACACACATACTACAGAAATGGAGTAGTCTGCTGTAGTTCATCAGAATTGTTTCTATTTCATATTTTTTGTCTATGCAAAAGGTGATTTAGCACCAAACTAATACAGTATAGCAATTCAGTGATAAATTGATCTAGTGCTAAACTTGGTGGTGTAGGTAGGTAGGTAGGTAGGTAGGTAGTTAGGTAGGTAGGTACAAATATCCTAGGGTTGGATGTTTCCACTGTCTAAAACGTCATGTCCAACTTAGAACACGACCACAATACCACTCACATTCACAACCCCCATCATCATTCTGGAGAACAAAACAACAAATCTCATGGAGAAAACACAGTTTGAATTGCTCCTACTTGAAAAAAAGCAGTAGTACTTATTTTCGGGGAAACAGGGTAAATATGGGAGATGGCTATGTCTTTGGGTGCTTCTTCTCCTACCCAGATATTCACTGTATTATTGGGCTCGATGCAATTGAGAAAGTACTGAGAGTTGGTATCCCTTTGAATACAGAAGTGGAAAAAGACCATAGTTTTTGCATCTTGAGGTGAAACAGGATACTTAAATCTGGTCCTGAAAGTCAGCAGCCTCCATCTTGGAAATTTTACTAAATATCCTGGAGCCACAACATCTGGCCATGATTATTTTTGGACTTTTCTGTCTCCCACTTCGCTCCTTGTAACAAGCTCTGCAACATCCAGTTTGATTATGAGCCATGCAAGACTTGCAAACTCACCTGGCTTTGACCTTTCAGTGGTCTTACAAAGGTATTACCACCCATCATTTTTTATACTCATACAACCCCACCCACCCACCCCCGTTTCCATTTAACTGTGGAAAATCTGGCTAAAGTTCCAATTGTAATAAGATAGTTATACAGTACTGTATGTCAGGAAAATATAATGCAAGTTGTGTTGTACTAATATACACTACACACACAACTATAAACCCAGTCTTACTGTTCTGTTTTCAAATCTTTCTTTGGAAAAATCTCTGGACAGTTATGTTGAATACAAACTGAACTTTCTTATCAGAATTGTCTCAGATGGTAGAGACAGGTCTGCTTGTGCACAACCAAAAATTATGTAATAGCATAATTACAGGGCTATCAATCTAGCAATTTAACACTTTTCTTTTTAAAAAGTGTTCAGTATCTTTTTTCAGATACAGTAAATCAAGAGTTTGTGTAAATTAAACATAGAAATGGGGGCTTCAAATGATGCAGGAAATTGTTCCCTACAAAGGGAATGAACACCTTTCCACTTTCAAAATGAAAATTCTGTCTGGATCACTGTCTTCACAGAGAATCTCACAGACACAACTTGCCTGTAAAAGTTCTGCCAAGCTTGGCAACTAGCGTGTCTATGATTGACATGATAATTGTTGATTTTTAACTCTAAAGGATACAGCCATAGAAACATAAGGACCTGTCTAATTACATCACAACCATTGATCCTAGACCAGCACTGTCTAACTAACTAGCAGCAACCACCCAGATGGAATGTTTCCTAGATTCTTGCCCCCTGGAGATGCTGAGGGCTGAATACTGGACCTTCTGTTTTAAAAAAAGGACATCCAAATCTATTGAAAAACAGCCTTCTTATGTATTTGCTGTCAGTGAGACATACATTTGAGAAAACAGCTTGCAAAATACATCACTGGAATTTGCCTTCATTGTTAGCAATAATAAGCCACAATTTATCATTATGTTTCATTTTGATATGTTTGAAATGCCTGCTTCTGGATAAATTTAACCTCTGTCAATAAGAAATTGAGGACTATGAAGCAAATTTCCAACAATTTAGCTGTTTTAGTAGAACAGACCATAGTCTTCATAAGCCATTTTGTAGACTAAAAACACTGCAACAACATAACACCATACTAAATGTAAACTTTACAAAACTACAATGAAACACTATTTTAAAATACTGCTATTGCTTGAAAAAGGAATACTGTAGTGGTGTTCTGTGGGTACAAATACACTTGTACCTCGCTTAAAGAGCATAATGTGTTCCACAGGATTGGTCTTTAAACGAATTTGCTCTTTAAGCAAAACACCATTGTAAATGACCAATTGTGGGGGGGATTGTGAACCCCGATTTATTTGTTAAGCGAATTTCTGGTTGGTTTTATTTGTTAAGTGAAGCGAACATTCAGAGAAAATTCTGCTCTTTAAGCGAGTTACTCTTTATGCGAAGTGCTCTTTATGCGAGGTTTGACTTGTAATATTAAAATGTGATCAAAGGATATCAGATTTGCTTTCTTCAAAAAATAATAAGCAACCTTCAAGATGTCACTAGATACTTTGTTGTTTTAACTGTACATTACAGTCAAACCTCACATAACGAGCGTTTCGCTTAGCGAAAAACTCGCATAACAAGCAAGTTTTTTGCTAAGCAGTCCGACTCACATAACGAATTTTTCGCTATCTGAGTTGGACTTTTCCCTATGGAAAACCTCGCATAATGAGCGTTTCTATGGGCAAAACTTGCATAGCGAAAATTTTTCGCTCTGCGAGTTTTCCCCCTTGAAACACTCATTATGCGAGGTTTTCCATAGGGAAAAGTCCGACTCACATAGCGAAAAATTCATTATGCAAGTCTGACTCACATAGCGAAAAACTCGCATAGCGAGCAGCCTCACAGAACAAATTAAATTCGTTATGCGAGGTATGACTGTACTTTATTACTGGTTGTTGAACAGTTCAAGATATTCATTTCATTTGAATGCTCTAGCATCCAGATATATAAACAGATTAAAAACTAGTTCAGATTTTAAAAAAAATAGGCAAAATGTTATAATGTTAAAACACAATTAAACAACAGTGTGGCAAACAAACTGAAAATACAGTTTACAAAACACGTACTCCACTGACACATTAAAATGTCCTTCCTCAGCAGCTAACATGTTCATCATCATCCTCATCTTCCTCACACAGAGGCCTGTAATGTAACAAACAAGTGAAGCCAGTGGCTGAAGTCCAGTAGCAAACTGCAATTAGAGTAGGCCCTTTTAGTCATGGTATTGACTCATCAAACCCTCACTAATTCCATGGAACTAACACAAAGCTTGCTGTAGTCAGCCATTATATGGTAACTTAACTTGACCATTGCTGGTCCAAAGACCAGATGATAAAGGAGGAAGGTTGGGCATCAGGTTAGCACCCCAGCCCCATAAAACCTTGTTGCTGAAGAAACAACGAGGAAGAGTCTCATTGCCTGATATGCTGTAGTACTACATATGGTAACTTGTTTCATTGTTCTTACCTTCCTTTCCTCTGTTGTCAAAGGCAGCTCAAGATCAGAGCTGATATCTCCCTCAAACATAAGCCTGAGATAACCTCCTTCCTCAGTATATGTAACTGTAACTGTTTTTAAAGAAAAATTTTATAATATGAAAGAAGAACCATCCCTGTCAACAATTCTAATTACACATCCACTTTTATCCCCAGCCCACATACACCTGCTGTTATGTCTCCATTAGTAAGGTAAATTTTGTGTTCTAAAGCAACTGTGAGTGACTTATGAAAGGAAGAGTGGTTGCTTACAGTTCTAATTAAGGAAATGGCATTGGACTCATGTAACACTCCTTTTACCTTCTTAAGCCTGCTTTACATATGGGTGTCTCCTGCAGAAAGAGAGAAGGATGCTGGAAAGAGGAAGAAAATAATGAGAAAGAGGAAAAGTTGCTAGAAACAGGAAGAGAAGAATGCTAAGTCTACACACCAGTTAAATTAATATGCAAGTGTCTGTACGGCATCATCATTGTGTATGGTATTTCAGGGTGCAATCAGATGGGGTTTTAGATCACATTCTTAAGTACTGACAGTCCAGTCCAGTTTTATTTATTTGTCAGCAACCAGACTATGAACCAACATGACTACTCTGCGCTCTCTATGGACCTTTTTGGTCTAGTGGCTGGGCTACTCTTTGGTGTTATTAACAACAGATAGAAGGGTCATGTGAAGGAGTCCTATTAAAGATTGCACCCTAAAAGTGACCCTTCCTCTCTGAGTGCAGAGTGCAACCTCTCTGTCCTCATCTGACCATATGCTTAGATGCTTAGATGATAAACTAAGGTTCCTAAAAGCAGATCTGTATCATCTTCTTTGTTTGTCTCCTGATCAAACCCTGGACTGCCAAACCCTGGACTGCCAAAATGAAGCCACTTTCTTGGATTTGTCATTTGCTAAACCTAAGTCTTCATCAGCCCATGTTTCTGACAATCATTAGTAGACCACTAAATGAGTCGGATTCTGTATCTCTCCACCATCTGTATGGTGAGACACAGACTAACTTTTGACAGCCAGCTTACAAGTAAGAAGAAAAAGGATGAATCAGTGACTACTAGGATGGGCAGATACAAAAGAAATCAGTTGCTGTGTACCTCTAATAGGGATAGAAGAGGAAATTAGTATCTGGCTACCCTAAACCTAAGACACAAAAGCATATCCTTAATAGTGCAGTGCCCAATTCCTCACAGTGAACAACCAGATGCCAATTACAAGTTCATTTGGAGGGCATGATTACAATGGGTCAATCACTTACATCAGTGTTTCCCGAATGCTGGTTTTTGGATTTCAATTCCCAGAAGCTTAAGTCAATTCCCCAAAGCACTGATCAGTCAATATACTGGCTTAGGTTTTTGGGAACTGAAGTTCCCCTGTGGGGCCTGTACCCCACATTGGGAACCACTGACTTACATCAAACCAGGGTGTTATGTTAGGATTCCCACCCCTGCAGTCACTGATTCATCCTTTTTTACTTATTTACATCGAAGTGCTTTGTACATTATAACACTCATTCCATGTTGCTTAAAATACCACAGTCCTCGAGGAGGCTCTTTCTGTGTTCCCTATGAGAACCATTTAATCCTATTCTCTGCTTTTTTTTCATTAGCCAAACATGTCATTTCACTCCATTACTATTATGTGTCTGCAGGACCTTTGTAAGAGATTTCACTAAAACAAGTATGGCACTGGTGGTTTCAATATTTTTTTTCCTGTGTCCAAATGCTGGGTGGTTTTCCTGTACTTTTTTATTCTAGCTTTGGCAATGGTTTGTTTTCTTCTGGGTTTTATCCCAGAGGTTGCAGTTAACATTATGCTGCTTTAAATGGGATGCTCCTTTCTGCTTTAGTAAATCCTGGCTGGGTGATTTTCATGGTAATTTTAAAAACTGGAAAGCTCCTGATGCAAAGCTCCTGCAGGTTAGTTTATATGTAATAATAATTCTTTGAATGAATGCCAATCCTTTGAGGAGATGTGGCTTTTTGCACTGCAGTTTGGACAGGAACATCAGTGACCCTTTCCTACCATTCTTGCCAACTGTTGATCAATGACGACAGACTTTTCCTTGTCCTGACAAATCTTCACTCAGTGCAAAGGTTTTTTTCCCAACTCTTGGTATGTAAAAATTCACTCTCTTGTCCAACTGTTGTTTTACATGGTCTTCTGCTTCTTATATACAGTTCTAAGGTAAAGGTCACCCTTGCTCGGATGCCAGTCATATCCAGCTCTAGGGTTCATTGCTCATATCTGTTTATAATTACTGCTATCTGCATTTACAGACATTTCCGTGGACATGTGGCAGGCATGCCTAGACACCAAAGTGCTTAGAATGCTGTTTACCTTCCCACTGAAGTGGTACCTATTTATCTGCTTGCAGTTTCTTGCTTTTGATCTGCTAGGTTGGCAGGAGCTGGGACAGAGACTGGAGCTCACTCTGTCATGCAGCACTCGGGTGTCAATCTATTTACCTGCTGACCTTCCAGTGGTCAAGCTCAGCATCTTAACCACTAAGCCACTGCAGTCCCTCATATACTGTAGTTCTAAACAAAAATAAATTCATCACTGCGCTTCTCACTTGGGGGCTAGACATCCCTTTTTTGACCTGTTTGCCTTCCTTTATCAAAAAAATATTGTTCCTCTGTGTTATCATTTGACCAAAACTCCTATTTTCTGAAAAATGTTTTCCTACCTCTCAATCATATTGGTCATGCTCATGGATGTGATGGTACATTCCTGATATACAATACTGTATTCATTCTTGGTGACCTTTTATTAGTGTGGTCCTGAATAACCCTGAAGTTGCTTAAAAGAAAGTCTTGTCACATTACTAACCCCAACTGACTCAACTTTCAGGTTCCTTTTTATCAGTCACCTCATTTGGGGGAGTTAGGAAATGTTGTTCAAATACATGCCCAGACAGCTGCTTCGCCTGCTCTTTTGAGTTCTTAGGGGTTGCTCTGAGCGCTCCAATTTCATGAATGCTGCAGCAAAGTTTTGACAGAAAACCTACCACACCTGGACCTCAAAATCCTCCAAAACATTTTTAAACTTCTTTTTAAAAAATTAGCCACTAGGGGGTACAAGTAGGCATCTTTTTTTAATTGTGAGGAACAATGGGGATGGGGTTGTTGAAGTGGGTGAAAATGTCGGTCTACGGATGATATGGGGGGGGGCATACTTCTAGAGCTGAGCAAGGCTATAGATCATGTAAAACATTCTAGAGATTGCTCATTTATAGGGTCACCATAAGAACTCTATCGTGGAGGTTTTTTCACATAAAGATGAGATCAAGTTATTTCACTGATTTATATCAGGGATAGATACAAACTAAGGGCTGCAGCCATCCCATGGGCTTATCTCGTAGAGTGTTTCACTAATTCTAAAAACAGTTTGAAAGCCACCAATCCAGAGCTTTATGAGAGGAATTTGTTCCTTACTCTGAAGGTTGCCAGGTGGGAAAGAAGCTGGTGAAATGAAAGTAACAGAGAGAGAGAAAGAAATACTTTTTTTTAATTAATTAGCAAAGCTAAGTGGCTGGCATTCTAATCCATTTATAGACTGAACTGGATTCTGTCTATTTCACTTAAAACTGAAATGCCAAAATGTATCTGATCTTAACATAGAAACAACAGTTAAACAATAGACCTTTTAATGAACATGGTGTGAATTTCTTGAAATGAAAACTGAAACCAGTCAAGAGTTTGTGATGCTCTCAAGTTTCATCAGGAACATTCTGGCCAGCTGGAGGGTTTAGTCTGAAGTTTTAAATGTCTGAGAAACAGGACACAGAAGGAGGGGTTTTATTTTCTCAAGAAGTCCCTCCATTTCTACGTATGAAAACTATGTAGAAAGGTTTTGCCAAAGAAAATAAAGAACAAAGGAAGAAAACATATTCCTTAGTAGCTGAATATTAGAACAGCTAATTATGTGTACAAATAAATATATAAATAAAATCCTTGCACACAGTCTTAGGAAGAGGTTTGGATAGAATATTTTAGGTGCACTAGAGGATATCCAGGCAGAAGATAAGGTGTAGTGGGCTGAGTGATGGACTAAAAGGCCTGGGTTCAAATCCCTGCTCAGCCATGGAAGCTCACCCAGGTGTGTGGAACTGATAAAAACATTCTTTAAATGTTCTCCAACTTATCTTTGAAAGCCCTATTAATGTCTCCATAAATTGGTACTGACTTAATGGTGCATAAAACAGTATACACAGGTAAGTGTAGTGCTAGGGGAATATTTAATACATTCCTTTCAACCCCACGATATTGTATTAAATTTCCCACACCATAGTGCCTCACTGTTGTTCATTTATATAGCAATTGTGCGGACACACATTTAGTTTGATGCAAGGCTGTGGGTTACTTATGTTAGACTGTAAGATAGACTTATTTAACACCAACTTGTTAGTCCATGCCAGAGAACAAACTTAAACTTCCTGATCCACACAGCTTAGCTTCTTAACCACTATACTGTATATATCAAATGAAGCCCTACACCAGGGATTCTCAACCTGCATCCTGTGGGCCGGATGCAGCCTGCGGTGCCATTTCATGTGGCCCACCACCACCTCCAACACACCAGGAAGTGCCATGTGGTGGAGGAAAGGCAAAATGGCCATCCCACCCCCAAAGCTGTCTGAGGGAGTGTGACCCGGCGCCAGGTTAAAAAGGTTGAGAACTCCTGCCCTACATGCACATACAGTATCTGGGAGTAAGCCTCATAGCCACCCAAGGAACATCACAGAGCTCTCCCTGCCTGTCGGACAGGGAGAATGAAGGCCAGCTGGCCAAAGACTCCTGTCTCTCTTGACCGTACTGTATTTTTTACACTGTATTTTATTGTATTGTTTTGTTTTTCTTTTTATGTAAAAATTTATTGATTGCATTATGTGCTGCATCTGTTGTTATATACAAGTAATACCTCATACAACATTAGTATCGAATAACACTAAAATCGCATAACATTAAGGAATCTGGGGGGGAAGAATTGCATCAGATAACATTAAGATCCTATGGGATGCTTCAGATAACAACTGTTGGTATTGTTCTAATTTTTGTGTAAATTTGATGATTTCTGTAATTTCTTATTGTTGTTGAAATTGATACCTATTGAATTTTGATTATGTAATGATGTTGAGATGTTTTGTGATGTTGATACAGTGCTGATTATTATTTTTTCCTATATTTACATGTTGTGTTTATAAATTTGTTGTTTCTCTGTGCTTGTGAACCGCCCTGAGTCGGCCCAATCCGAGTAGGGCGGTATAAAAATTGGAAAAATAAATAAATAAATAAATAACCGCTAAAGCCTGTGTGGTTACAATGTATCTCTATGGATCCCATAGGATTTTAACATGCATCAGATAACACTAAAAATCATATAACACCAAGACTTGTGGAACCAGGTTTTAGTGTTATATGAGGTTTTACTTGTATATTATGCTGTATTTATTTGAGATTGTGACCCTGTATATGTTGCTTATGTTATGTGAGCCGCTCTGAGTCGCCTCAGTGAGGCGAGTAGAGCGGCATATAAGTCTAATTTAATAATAATTAAAAAAAATAGAAATCAATGAGACTCCTCAATAAAAATGCACACGATTGCAGGGTAGCTGAAAAATGCCACCTCTGAACCAAAATATATAACTCCAATAAGAAGACAGAGAAGCAGGTGCAAAACAGTAGCGATAGCAATCACACTTCTCTACTGCCCCATAACACTTCGTGCATTCTCTGGGCGGTTCACAAGGCAATTAGCATTTTGCCCCCAACATGCTGGGTGCTCATTTTACCGACCTCAGAAGGACGGAAGGCTGAATCCACAGCACGTTGGGGGGGTGGAAATATGACTTGTCTTGTGAACCGCCCAGAGAGTGCGGTGTGCGTTATGGGGCGGCATAAACCTGTTATTGCTGAGTGCTATCGCGCTTCCTTCGTGCAAATTTTGTAATAAGCCAAATACTGAGGTGCTTTTTGCTTTGTCCCCCCTCCTCCTCATATATGTGTATTTCTTTTTTGCTTCGTGCGTTTTGAGAATTTTAAAATAAAGTATTTTTAAAAGGGAGACGGGTGGGGGGGTGGGCTGAGAGGGCGTTTCCTCCGCCTGAGGCGAGGGGCGCTGGGGGCTGAGGCGTTCCAGCGGGTCCCCTGGAAACGGCGGGATGGAATTACGCGCCTCTCCTGGCCCTCATGCATAAACCATGGCGCAGGAGGAGGAGGAGGCGGGAAAGTGGGACGCGCGGTCACTCAGCGCCCAGCGCCGGCTGCCCCCCCACCACGGCTAGGCTGCCTCAGAGTCAGACCCAGGCACCCTCCCCGCCGGTGGGCCGCGTGCCCCGGCAGCCGGCGAGGACCCTGGGGAGCCGCGCTTCTCGCTGGGCGCCGGCCTCTTCCGCGCGTGGGTTGGCGCCGCCGGGACTTGGACGCCGCCGCTCCTCCGGGCTCGCCATGAGGCGGACAAAGGTGGAGCTCCCGCCGCGCTGGCCCTGCCGCTGCCTGCTGAGGAAGAGGCTGGCGAGGCGCAGCACCAGGCGCCGCCTGTTGAGCCGTAAGTGGCTCCCGAGGGAGGGAGCGCCCCTCCGCCTGTCCGACCATCCCACCCACCCCCCTCCAGTTCCTTCAGCGAGAACCGTCTTTACTTTTTTCTGCCTCCTTCCTTGCCACTTCTGCCTCTCGTCCTGCTCCTCCTCTGCTTTGCTGGTCTTCACAGGTTTGAGGGAACCTTGAAAACCTTCCACTTGTCTCCTCATCCTCCTTTCCAGGACTGGAGCGACGAGCGGGAAAGCTGGGACCCCACAGTTGCAGGGAAGGGGACGCCTTGAACAGGGATTCTCAACCTGTGGGCCGCGGTCCGGATGTGGCCCACAGCACCATGTGGCACCGCACTACCTCCACCACACCAGGAAGTGCAGTGGGGTGGAGAAAGGGCAAAATGGCCATCCGGCCCCCCGAAGCTGTCTGAGGGAGTGTGACCCAGCCCCCAGCTTTAAAAGGTTGAGAACTCCTGGCCTTGAGGGATCCCCCACATATATGATTTTGGCATAGTAGGGTCATGTGGAAACCACCCCCACCCCCAAAGGCAATACCGGATGTCCCTAAAAGGAAA
Organism: Furcifer pardalis; assembly: GCA_030440675.1. Taxonomy (NCBI): domain Eukaryota; kingdom Metazoa; phylum Chordata; class Lepidosauria; order Squamata; family Chamaeleonidae; genus Furcifer; species Furcifer pardalis. Next base: position 114,146,429 of record CP126891.1, read on the forward strand.
GCAGCTTCCAGTGTTGAAAGTGGCAGATTAGGAGAGGTTAAACAAATAAATAAATACGGGACCGTGGCAGCAAACTTGAGGACTGGAAGATACACAGTTCAAGACCCAGGTGCTACATGACAGAGTGAGCTTCCGTTGTCTGTCCCAGCTACTGCCAACCTAGCAGTTGGAAAGCAAGAGATTGCAAGTAGATAAATAGGTACCACTTTGGTGGGGAGGTAAACAGCGATCCGTGTCTAGTCAGGCCCGCCACATGACCACAGAAACGTCTGCAGACGTAGAAAGTGCTGGCTCTTTGGCTGTAAACAGATGAGCATTGAACCTTAGAGTCAGATACAACTGGCTTTTGAGCAAGGCTAACCTAGCAGAAATGAATGAATGAATAATACTGGGTGGAGTCCCCCCCCCCAAAAAAAAAACCCCTACATTTCATTTGAAACATAAATTTTTAGGATTAAAGAAAACTTAATGATGTGGGGATCTCAGGTTGGGGCCTTGGCACATCATAGCTCAAGCCCTGTTAAATGGGTGTGTTCTAAAAGTAGGAGACTGAGCTCTATCTCTGCATAATGTGGCCACAATATCCTCCATACACAGTGGATAGAATCCCTTTTGCTGGGTTGCCCAGAGAGGAAAAACACAACCAAGCCTTGACTCTCTTACAACGCTCTGCATGCACCTACAGTGCCTGTTAACAGGAGGTATTTTCCCCCCTGTTGCTCAGATGGAGAGAGCAGAGCCAGCCTGCAATTGCAACAGCAATTACACTTCTATACCACCCCATAGTGCTTAGTGCACTCTCTGGGAGCTTCACAAGTTTAATTAGCATTTTGCCCCAAACTTGCACTGTATTCATTTTACCGACTTCAGAAGGATGGAAGGCTGAGTCTACCTTGAGCCCTGGTCAGGATCAAACTCACAACATTCTGCCTACTGTACATCAGTTTAACCACTGCACTACCAGAGCTCTCGTGCCTGTCTTGGCTGCACAAAGTTTAGCCTTGGGTCCAGCTGGCCCAGTCCTGTCATGCTGACTGGAAGGAGTGGGTTGGCATGTTAATAAGCAGCAGTAGCTGGAGCGACAAGGAGCTGTAGCCTCAATTTACTCATCTATATCTCATCCCCCCCTTTCTCTTACTCTATGTCCATGGGGCTGTCTGGACTCCCAGCCACTCCACTTCCCAGAAAAAGGGAGGACATGTGGGTGAACAAGCAGAAAGAATAGCTTCTCCTTCTTCTTGTCAGATTTGCTCAAATGCTTGCCATGGATTAAGTTTTCTCAATTTATTACTTAAATCTGCATCTTCTGGGGAGATAATCCATGTAAGATACAGAGCACAGGTAACTCCTTCTTGTGAGATCTCCTACCCACTCCCCAGTCTATTTTCTCACTTCTTTTATCTGGGTATCTTTGAGCAGTAACAACAACAAAAGGACCACAGCACCTTCAAGACTAGCAGGTTTATTTCATTGTGAGGTTTCACACACACAGTCTGGAATTAGATATGAAAGGGAAAATTTCATGTTGCAAAAGTAAATTGTTGTATTCATGCAATTCCTTTTAATGCGTTTCTATAATTATATCCTTTTCACTACTTGAGTGTGCACCCCTTCTTGATATGGCATTTTTATATCCTCTAGTGAGGACCAAAGTTTAACTGTATTCTGTAGGCAAACATACTTAAGGACAAAAAAGATGTGAAGCATTTTAAAACTAGCTACAATCCATTGGCACAATTTAGCTATCTAAACCACTGAACTATCCAGCAAGCTCATTTTAAAAATACTCTATGTTATGTGAATCATTATTTCTGCAATTGTTTGCGACTGCTATTATTTATTTATGGTGATCACGAAACTGTTAACTTGTTGCATTAATGACTTTTATGAAAGGAATTTGGTTCATTTGTTTTAAAAAGTTTATACAGTGGAACCTCGGTTAATGTAATTAATGCGATCTCCGGGACGTTTCTTACAGCAAAAATTACTTTAACCAAATTTCCCATAGGAATGCATTGAAAACCAAAATACTTTAACCAAAATGCGCTTTCCCATAAGAATGCATTGAAAACCTATTAATCTGTTCTGGGGGAAAAAAATCTATAAACCGAGCCACTATTTTCTATGGATTTCTTTTTGTTATGCGATTTTTATATTAACTGAGCCATTTGTTACCCAAGGTTCCACTGTATACATTAATACTGTATAACTGTAGCAATATCGACATCTTGTTTCTAAGCCAATAATTCTCACTAAGATAGAGTAATAGGGACATTTGCTATACATTTTAAAATCAAAGGCTTGCTAATTTAGATCAGTTTATTTATATATTAACAGTCTCAAGCAAAAATTAAACCATAATGGGGGGGGGGAGCCTTAAATTGTCAAAAGATGAGGGTAGAATTTGAAGAGAAACTGGTTTTAGAAAGGCAGCCAGTGTGTGAGGATTTGGGTAATGTATAGGAGAACAGTGACATGTTAATGAGGCAGCTGTCTGTGGGTGAAAACAAGTTATTTGCTATGACAGTCAGATGTAAGCTTGAGGCAATTTTCTGAGATGATGTGCTAAAGCACAAATGATAGCTGGTGCGAACTTGTGTGTCCATGATTTTATGTGGTGTTAAAATGACATTGTGGTTTTGCAAATCATTGGATTGCAAGACAAGAAAGGCATAGTTTGGCTACTCTCTTACTCTCTTTCTGTACTTGTTTATGAATAGGTAGTTTGGTATGTACACAACAAATTATTTGGAGCTGCAATATGGGCTCTAAAGTCTACCTGTATTGATTTCCAAACAGGTAACCTAGAAATGTCAGATGAATTGGTAAAAGAGAACTTCAAAGAACACTGATGTTCTTTACTTTCCCTGTAATTGGTTGTTTTCTTTGTAAATTCTGTGACAAATATAGGCAGAGACCATAGCCTAGTGGTAAACCAGCTGAATCCCTGACAGTTCAAAGGATCAAGTGTTGAGTGAATGAAAAGAAAACTTACCTTTTCCTGATGGAAATCCACTGTCTGTCAAAGGGAACATTTCCTATTTTAGGCCAGTAGCCTAGACCGCAACAAGGCAGCTTCATGTGTCCTTCTACACACCTGTAGCTGAATATACAAATGAGTTAGGAATTGGAGTGATGAAATCCACAAATAATGTCTTGGGCCATTTTATATTTCAAACGGAACATTCTTTTTAAGTTCTTTGTTTTTATTATTTATTTATTTATTTATTTATTTATTTATTCACGTTTGCTATCCCGCCCCAATCGGATAAACCCGACTCTGGGCGGCTTACAGCATAGCTAAAAACACTTCTAAGACTTAAGCCTTTGGCTTGTGCAAGCTGTCAGTAATTTTTAAGATAATTTTGGCTGTTCAGAGTACTTTAGCTTCCTTCTTTATACAAACTATTTTTGTTTGAACAGGTGAGTAGACTGTAAAAAAACCTTTGTTGTTAAACTTGACTTACTATTTACAATACATTTTCTGGATTTGCTGAAACATCTTGTGTTACTAAGAAACATGTTTTGTTGTTGTTCTGTCTTCAATGGCCTTTGCTCAGCTTTTGCATACTCAAGACTGTGGCTTCCTTTATGGAATTAGTCCATCTCATATTTGTTCTTCCTCTTCTCCTGCTGCATTCAACTTTTCCTAATGTAGTCTTTTCAGAAAATCTTACATTCTCATAAAGTACCCAAAGCAGTCTTTGTTTCCTACTTTTAAATTCCAGTTACTATGATTATAATCATTTTTGTTTTGATCAATTTCCTCTTCAATAAAGAAGTTTGTGAATGGAATTCCCTTACAAGAAATAAGTAAGGAAATGGATGAGGTAAAGGTAAAGGTTTCCCTTGCTCGAAAGCCAGTTGTATCTGACTTAGGGTTCAGTGCTTATCTCTGTTTCAAAGCCGAAGAGCCAGCGTTGTCTGCTTCTGCAGATGTTTCCGTGGTCATGTGGCAGGCATGACTAGACACTGGGTGGGAGGGAAGAGCATATGAACTTTTCACACTGCTTTCAATAGCCTAACCTTAGTCAGGATTTTGGACAACATATGCACAATCTGCCAATTTTTAAAATCAGTATCATCACAGTGTAGCTTGTGGGTGTTAATAGTACACCTTTTTGTCATATGTGGTAATGTTATTTTTCTTGGCTGAGGAAGTTTGGGAATTCTTGCTAAGTGAAATTTAGAGTCTTACTAAGTTAAAAAGTGCCCCCCCCCAATTTCCTTACAAGAAGGGAGAAGAGAGCCAGAAGAATGTAATTCATATTAAATTACAGTACTGCTAATTTGTATTGCTCTTTTTTTTCCCAAATTATCCAGAGAAAGAGGCACTCTTATCTATGTCCCTCTGGCTCTCTGGTAAAAGCCAGATGAATAGCAAGTTTGGCTGGTACAGCAGTTTACATTGAACAGAATAAAATAAGAAAAAGTTGGAGACTTATTTTTCAGTCAGCCTTTAAAGTTTGGTCCATTGTGCCAAGCATGGTAAAGGAGCTGCGTATGGCAACCCACATGGGATATCATATCTTAATAGGAACAGGTAAATATTTTATTCTAGTTTGTTTTTGTAAAAATGTACTAAAATACACATTTTTTTCATACTTGGTTCAGAGAAATTGAAACTAACAAATGTAACCATTTTAGGCTCACCAAGTGTTTAATTCTTAGAAGTCTGAGTTTGAACTCCTGTGTGTTAAGTCAACTTGGTGGTGATTTAAGGCTAACAGTCTCCTTTAAACAGTCAGAAACAAAATGACCATGTCCCATTTATGGTAAGAAGAGTTGCTATTGAAGACTTTGACTGTGAAATGGGGGATAATTTCATTACAGCTTGTTTTTGAAGAATTTACTGAAATAAATGAAATGAAGAAATCAAAGCTGAACAGAGGTGGAGGTTTAAAATATCCAGGGTGGAGAGGAAAGGAAGCAGGTTGATTTCCCTTATGAAAGACACTTTGTCAAACTTCTGGCAGACCAGCAAACACCTTGCTTGTGGGCACTGTTCAGTTTGGTAACTGACATGTTGTTTTGGAGTCATTTCAAGGGTATCTGTCAGTGTTTTTTTCTACAGAAACATTCCTTCCTCTGGCAAAGCTGCAATTTGGTCTCCTCTGCTGAATAGGTTTTGTTATTCTGCATTTTCTTGGACCCACAATAGTGCTTATGCTGGTTACCATGGCAACTCAGGCTAGTGGCTCTCACCATCACCACTTGCGTGGGCTATTGGGATGAACTGTGCTGTGTGGCAAAAGAGAAAAATGATTTCCCAAGAACTGAAGCTCAATAACTCCTGTATTCTAGCAATATTGATGTAAGTTCCCATAAAGCAGAGTTTGGCACACAGTAGGGACTGCAGTGGCTCAAGTGGCTAAGACGCTGACTGGATGTTCAATACCCGAGTACAGCAGTTCGATACCCGAATACTGCAGGATGGAGTGAGCTCCCTTCTCTGTCCCAGCTCCTGCCAACCTAGCAGTTTGAAAGCAAGAAATTGAAAGCAGATCAATAGGGACTACTTTGGTGGTAAGGTAAACAGCATTCCGTGCACCCCAGTGTCTAGTCATGCTTGCCACATGACGATAGAAACGTCTGCATATGCAGACAGCACTGGTTCTTTGGCTATGAAAAGAGATGAGCACTGAACCCTAGAGTCAGCTATGACTAGGTTTCAAGCAAGGGTGACCTTTACTTAAGGGAGGAAACTTAGTACCTGCAGAGTGTCTCAGCATCCCTCAGTTACTTGCCATTTGCTGTTTTTTAATTTATCATAAATATTAGTGTTCCACATTTTCATTTATTTACCTTTCATTTGCCAATGCATTTAGATAAGTGAAAAACAGCCTCCTTCCAAGCCACAAGGCAAGCCAGGCAAACATGATAAACACAGGCCTCTTGTGATCTATTTAAAACATTATGTTTGTGTGTTTACATCCATCTTATTTTATTAAAAGAAAAATAAAACATTTAATTAAAGTTTTTTTAATTACTGCATGAAAGTGCAGCAGTGATTTTATGCTGGCACAGCAAATCTTTCTATAAGGAAGCAGACCAAACAAAACTTTTAAATTTGGGCTTTAGATACTTTCCAATCATCAAGTTCAGCATTTTAACCACTAATCCATCACAGTCCCATAAAAATAAAAATAAACAGAACGTGCCAGCTATTGCTACTCATTGGTGACGACAAGCAAATGCCTGATTGCACTTCCCAAGACTTTGGCAGTACAGATACAACCTTGCTTCCTCTGACACATTTTCTACATTTGGATAGAATAAGTGTGTTTCCTTATGGTTTCTCTTCATCTTTAGCTTCTAGAAGACTTCTTTGTCTTTAGGACCTCTCTGTGTCTCTAGAGGTCTGGTATCCTTCCAGATTGCCTGGCCATGGTGGATATTGGAGAGTAGCATAAAATTGTAGGCTCCAATCATCTTTTGGAAAGACAATCCCAGAAGGTGGTGCCAGAGGCCTGCTGTCCAGCATCTGTGAGTCTACAATATTTTTTTTGTCACCTTTCCTCTCATTGCTTTGTTGATGAGCTTCTGTCTTAGTAAAACAAAAGGTGTGCTTTTTTCCTTCATCACTCAGTTATAGCTTTTTAAAATCTGTTACTTTGTAACTTTGGATAGTGTTCTTATAGGTTTTGTTCTTAAGTAGTTGGGCAAGAAGGGACCATGGTGGATTAGTGGTTAAGACACTTAACTTGACAACTGGAAGGCCGACAGGTCAGCAGTTCTAGTCCTGAGTGCTGCACAACAGAATGAGCTCCCATCTCTGTCCCAGCTCCTGTCAACCTAGCAGTTCGAAAGCAAGAAATTGCAAGTAGATAAATAGAGACTCTTTTGGTGAGAAGGTAAACAGCATTCCATGCATTCCAGTGTTTAATCATGCCTGCCACATGTCCACAGAAACAGCTCGAAATGCAGACAGCACTGGCTCTTTGGCTGTAAACAGAGATGAGCACTGAATCCTAGAGTCAGATATACTGGGTTTCAAGCAAGGGTGACCTTTACCTTTAATCATTCTTTGAATTAAATCATTCTCATTATAATCTTGTATCATACTACACAAGGTGCAGAAATGATCATTATAATCTCATCATACCGTGTTTGTGTATCAGAAAGGCTTTCGTCTTTGATTTAAATCATATACAGTATTGGGAAATTTAATTATTGAAGCACTGTTGCATTTACACAGCTGTCACTTAAATTCCAGGTTGGTGCTTTGAATTTAATTCAGCTGTGAATGAAATTACTGAGTGAAAACACACTGCTAATTTATTTTGATATTCCTCCAAATCAAGCAAATAACAGTGGTATGCAAATCGACTTAGTGCATTCTTACCCAGTCAGCTGAATACTGTGACGTTTGCTTTTAGCTTACAATTTTGGTCGCAAGAGCACTCTTCTGTAAAGTAGGTGACATTTTTCCGCCATCTATATTTGACCTACTTAAGTAGCTTGCATTCAGATCAGGAAGGAAAGAAGAGGAATAGCTTAAGCTGTCATGTTATGCATATTGTATAGTATTTAGACTGAAACAAGGATGGCTGCATAAGGATAGCTTTATATGTTTACACCAGGTGTTCAGACATATTAAATGCAAATACAGTATACTGTATCAGCAAGTAAAAAATAGAGACAATTTCAAACAAGAATTGTTTAGTAGGAAAAACTCACAGGGCAATCCTATGCCTTTGCTGTAGTTGTAGCTACTAACATAAGTGTACTGGTATATATTTAAGACCCGGTGCAATTCTAAAAGTTTTAACAGCAAAAGGAACAATTTGAACAAAAAAATTACAATTACACAAAAATACTCTAAAGTTCATGGTAACATTTCTCCCACAATGATTGCTAAGACTCAGCATGATTTTCTTAAGGGCAAGTAGTGTGAGACTAATCTTCCATCTTTTCTGATGGAATCACAAGTTTCTCAGAAGAAAGGAATACAATGTTTGTAGTGTATCTTGAGTTATCAAGGCTTTTGACAAAGTCCTTCATAATATTTTTGAGGCCATGCTGATAAAATGTAAGCAGAGTGCTGTTGTTATACCCAAAGAGTGTTCACCAAAGGTTCTTCAGCATTCTGGAGATGATAGACAAATGAAACATAACAAGATTCTGTTCTGGGACCAGTCTTGTTCAACATCTTCATAAATGAATAAAATGAGGCTTTGGAGGCTATGCTCATCAAATTTGCAGATCACATCAGTCTAAGATAGTAGTTAATACTTCAGAAGACAGAATCAGGACTCAGGATAATCTTAACAATTTGTAACAGGGATGCCAAAACTATGGTCTGTGGACCAGATTCACTCCCCAATGCCAATTCATTCACCCTGTGCCATCCTTGTCTCTCCTGGAAGTGGAAGTAAAATGCACCCTTATGTGTTTTACTTCAATTTACAGGAGCAACAAGGATGGTGCGGAGTGGATGAATTGGTGTATGTAGCCCACAGACCATAGTTTGGGCACCCCTGGTTTAAGCAGAGAAAACGGCAGCTTAAAATCTATTTTATCCTGTCGCAAACAGATTCCCCCCCCCCACTTCCGGTGGAAGTAACCACATGACCGGCCCACTGATCCATGTGACTGGCCCACGGCCCAAAAGGTTTGGGCACCCTTGACTTAGAGCAACAGTTCCCAGTCTTGAGGTCCCGGATGTTCTTGGATGAAAACTCTCAGAAACCCTCACCATTGGCTGTGTTGGCCAAGATTTTGGGCACTGTTGTCCAAGAATGTCTGAGGTTCCAAGGTTGGGAACCACTGACTTAGAGAACTAGGCGAAAACAAACAAAATGAGTTTCAACAGAGAAGAACATAACATTCTGTAAATCAGGAAAAATGAGGTGCAAATATATAGAGTAGGAAACAGTGGACTTGGCAGTAGTCTGTGTGAAAAGGAACTGGGTTCCATAGTCTCCTTAGACAAGGCAAGTTGGAGCAGTCCAGTTCATGTTTAAAAGATTCATGCCTTCAGTGGAATTTATTTTAATCTTGCACTGGAACAATCTTTCAATTCATATAGGAGATACTGAATTTCTTTTTCCTGACAAGGGTCTAAACTGCAATTCAGAGCACTCAAATTTCTCCTCCTTTCAATTATTGAAACCTCCTTCTTCACCCCTTCTCTTCCTTTTGTCACCTGCAAACTGCAGCGACTTCCCCGCTTTTAAAATTTTCCTCCCAACCAGTCACCACTACATCAGAAACAAGTAATAAAGGACATCTCCAGTGTATCTAGAATTGTGCTGCATCAGTTAGGGACATTTAAAAAAAATTTTTTTTAGACAAGTTGAAAGTAGAGAAAGGAGTTTTCCCTTTTAATAACCTACTGCACATTTATTAATTCACTATGCAACTTACAATTTCATTTACTTCAGAGTAAAATCCTTCTACTTTTCTGACCATTGTCCAGTTTGGGTCACCATAGTTTGAAGAAGGATATTGACAAGCTAGATGTTGACCAAAAGAGAGCAAGCAAGTAGGTGAACGGTTTGGAAACCAAGCCTTATAAAGAATATTTAGGGAAGATTGATGTGTTTAGACTGGAAGAAAGAAGACAAAGAAGTGATATGATAGCCATCTTTAAAAATTTGAAGGGCTGTCACATGAAAAGTGGAACAGCTCTGTCTCAAAAGAGATAGTTCCCACCTTGAGCTTACATCATGTAGTGGTCACTGAGTTTTAATTTGAATTCACCTGTGTCTAATTTCATGTGGATTGCAGGCTAAATAGTCCTTTCTCCATGCTGGGAGAAATTGCCCATAGAAAAGTCACACAAGCAGATGCATTATGAAGTTGCTTCCTTATGACGTTTCTTAAACATGGCAATGTAAGTCACATCACTGCATAATTTATCTGGACTGAGAGGTAGTCTGAATGTGCTGATAGTGGAGATAAATAAAATAGATGTTAGGAAATGAAACATTCATGTATTTATTTGTGCCCACTGAGTAACAGTATGAGTAAGTTGCTGAAATTATTCTCCTATGTATGTCACAACATGTCAACAGTGAAAAGCAAAGAATAAGGGCTAGATCAGGGGTGCCCAAACTTTTTGGGCTGCGGGCTAGTCACACGGTTTTACTTCTGCTTCTGGGAGTGACCAGGGCTTTGTGGGCCGGATGAATTGGCATCCGGCCCCCGAGCCGTAGTTTTGGCACCCTTAGGCTAGAGTCTAGCCGCTAGACATTGTCTAGCCGCTAGACAATGGAGGAAAATAGTGATTGTTATCCATAGCCTTAAAATGAATGCCAAATCATTCATTCATTTGTGTTTTCTCATAAAATGCTGTGAAATATTTGCCTTCTGTTATATATTACCCTAATCTTGAGTGGGTTAAACTAGTTGTATAATCACCGCTGTCTTGGGATACAAGGCACATCATTCCCACCTAACATTGCTGGGAAGATGGGAAGGGTAGTTTGGAGTGTCTGAACCTTGTTTCACTGTGCAGGAAAAAGCATAGGGTCACATATAGCAATAACAATTACACTTCTATACAGTACTGCCCCATAGCACTTAGTGCACTTTCTGGGCTGTTCAGAAGTTAATTAGCATCTTGTTCTCAACATGCTGGGTACTCATTTTACCATCCTCAGAGGGATGGAAGGCTGAGTCAACCTTGAGTCCTGGTCAGGATGGAACTCATAACATTTTGGCTATAGTACAGCAGTTTAACCACTGCACATTCAGGCCTTTGCATATAGTACTGTACATGTTTAATACACCAACACAGGAGTTCTCAACCTTTTGAAGCCAGGGGCCAAGTGACGCTGCCTCAGATAGCTTCGAGAGCCGGACAGCCATTTTCCCCTTCCTACACCACATGGCAGTTCCTGGTGTGGTGGAGGCAGTGGGGGGGGGGGTCACATGAAATAGTGCCGTGGGCTGGATGCAGCCCACTGCACCATTTCATGTGGGCTGCAGGTTGAGAATTCTTGACTAACAACACATATACAAAGAAGAAAATGTCTCTTTGTTTAATATGCCACTAACAATTAGTGCTAGGTATTACTCTAGGTGGCACACAGTAAGAACAAAATACATCAAATTATAAGGTAAAAATTAAATAAAATAAGAATTATAATCAAATAACATAGTACAAAAAGAAAAACAAACATAATACTGTATAACAATTTACAATCTATGATAGCACTTAATACCTATAAGCAATAAATTCCAAAAATAATAATAAGTTAAAAAAATATTGTTCTTTTACTGGCACCTGACTTTTCCCTTTCAATTGGGCACTGGAAAATATTCACTGTTTTGCCCAGGATGATACAGAAGGTACATTGGCTCAAACTGCCCAACATAAAAGCAGATCTGTTATCTGGGTATGAAAAGTGATAAAAGGACTCAGTGAAAACTACTATATTAGCTCAGACACAATATACTGTTCATAAAGATATGTTTTGTTTAATCATTTTCTTAGTTTTATACAATAAAATGTAACGTCGTAGCTTCCTCCTTGCCTTTTTATTTCTTGCAATCACATATTTTACTTATTATCTTCTATAGGAGTCTTAATACGTGTTTTCTCTAACTCAGGGGTGTCATGGGAAGACCCCTTTCACTAATGTGTGCAAGATGAAGTAGGCCTGGTATGTTGCAACTCTAAGGTTGTGAGGAGAACAGTGAGGGTGTCTGATTGGTTGTATGCAAATTGGCTGGTGAGGGGAGACCCCTCTTGGTATAAAAAGGAACATCGCTGGAGGGTTTTAGGAGTTCAATGGGAAGAATGAGGGAACACAATTCAGAGACGGTTCTGTGGTAAAAGGAGGACTGAGGAAAAGAGGTCTGAGAGATTTCTGTGATAAAAAGAGAAGTCTAAGAGAGTTCAGAGTTTTTTTGAGGAAAAAAGAGTTCAGAGGGTTCTGAGGTGAAGAGAGCTCTGAGGAAAAGATAGTTTTGAGGGAACAGTTCTGAGGTAAAAGATTACAGGATCTTTAAGAAAGAAGAAGGGAATCTTGACAGTACTAAAGGACTACTTAAATATGTTTTCTCTGTTGGAATTACTCTACTTTTCTTACTATGTTATGATACAATAAATCAACGTTGTTTTTTTAAAAAGTCTCTTTATTGGGTAAGAGTTAAAGTGCATACAAGCCTCTGAATTCGCTACCTATTAAACCTCCTGACAGAAGAAAAGCAGCTAAGGGCTGTATAGCTGCATTGCTGGCCAGCTCGCCCTCTGGGAGCTTTGGTTGAAGGAGGACTAGAGCATAGGGGGCCGGCTGGTTTCGTGACATGGTGGCCGCTTATGTGGGATATTCTTTGGTCCCTGAAGCTGTTTTTTAGTGTGCCATGCTGACATGGATGGCATGAGGCTGTGGGATGTTTAAAAAAGATCCCAGATGCAGCTTTTGTGAGTGTATGCACATACTCTACCTGAAGAAACAGGGAGTTTTCCTGTTGCCATTTCTAAGTGGTGCTAGCAGAGAAACAGTTTTTTTCCCTTGCCTCTATCTCCATGAGAAGGAAGGTGAGCTGATTCAGCTGGGAGAAGCTGACAAGAGGAAGACCTGGAGCAGATGGCAGGAGCAGATCCAGCAAGCCCAAGCCCAGAGTAGACTTTCTTGTGCTGACTTGAAATCAAATCCTAAGCAGAGTGGTCTGTTTTCACTCAGAAGCAATGCTATGAAGCATTTTTTTCCCCTTCAAGGCTAGAAGGTAGAGAAGGAACGTAAAACCGTCAACCAAAGTATGCCATACTGAAACAAGGTTCATCAACAGGCTTTTTACATTGAAGTTGTTTCACCAGCTGGTGTGAAAAGTAAGCTGCATTCCACATTCAGTGCTCCGGAAGATTGCTGCCCTTCGGTAGGCCAGAAGGCGGGAGTGCCATGCTGGGTCGCCGGGAGTAATGCAGAAAGAGGTGATAGCTGTGGCAAGCTGTTCTACGGAAAGTTGCCAACCAGTGGTCAGCAAGACAGAAGACAGTTCAGCTGGTCAGGGTCCAGTACTATCCCTTGGAGGGGGAGGTGCGAAGGAGAAGCTGGAGAAGAAGCTGTGCTTTCTTGAGCTGAAGGAAACTACTGGAGGGGAAAGCTATCGGGAAACCTGTTTGTTTGAAAGTGCATGGGAGAAAGGGTGGTTTGCAGAAGAGTAGCGTGCCTTGGCGGGGCCCTGTATAAAAATTTGTTTGGGGGCCCTTAGGAAGGGTAAAGATTTGTTTTGCTTACGCACGTTGGGGGCCCCTGTGGCCCGGGGCCCCCGTATAATTGATACGGCAGATACGGCGGTAGCTATGCCTCTGGTGGTTTGGTTGATTAATTCCTTGAGTTTTGCGTGAATCCTCTTCACTGAAGGAGGAGAAGCAGTGAGGTCTTCGTCCATACTGTCCCCCGGGTCGGGGAAGTCAGCAGGAAGAAGCTGTGTGTTCTGGAGCTGGTTGAGAGCTATCGGAAGCCAATTGCCTGATCTGGTTCTCTCAGGCATCCCTTAACGTCACTCGAGAAGGGGTGGTTGGTTTTGGGGTGTCTGGTTCCTATGTGCTGGAGGAGGGAGAATGTGCTTATTCACCTCTACAACAAGAAGAGTTGGGAACGGGACTCAGTGTGAAATTTTGTTCAGCTGGCTGTTTTCAGATGCAAGAAGAAAGAAGGAGGGGGGAAAACTTTATTTGTTTCTTGTTAAGTACCATCTGTTTACTGTGCAGAGGCTCATAAAAGAAGCTTCTGGGCCATGTGGGTTTTACTGATCTGTTTTCTGAATGGAAAGTTGTTTTGTTTGGGTATAATGTATTCTGGAAGGGAGGGGGATCCCTTGGAAACAGAAAATGCCCAAGTCTTTTGTTCCAGCTAGGTTTTATACCTACTGATTTATTTGCAGATTCTTTAAGTAGGATGTATCCTGAAGAAAATGAAAATGATATATCTGCTATCTGAATTGTTTTCAGTTAGAGTGTAAGGGTGTCATTCCACACCGCAGTTAACTATGCAATGTATAACTAAGTGTACCTCCATTAATTTGGAAGAGTTTAATGTTATTAACCCACTTATACCAATGGTATGATTAACATCTTGTTCACATTAGTTCAAAGTGTCTTCCGGTAAAGTCATGTGTTACAGACTTTTATAAGGGGAGGCGTGTCATGGGAAGACCCCTTTCACTAATGCGTGCAAGATGAAGTAGGCCTGGTATGTTGCAACTCTAAGGTTGTGAGGAGAACAGTGAGGGTGTCTGATTGGTTGTATGCAAATTGGCTGGTGAGGAGAGACCCCTCTTGGTATAAAAAGGAACATCGCTGGAGGGTTTTAGGAGTTCAATGGGAAGAATGAGGGAACACAGTTCAGAGATGGTTCTGTGGTAAAAGGAGGACTGAGGAAAAGAGGTCTGAGAGATTTCTGTGATAAAAAGAGAAGTCTTAAGAGAATTCAGAGTTTTTCTGAGGAAAAAAGAGTTCTGAGGGTTCTGAGGTGAAGAGAGCTCTGAGGAAAAGATAGTTTTGAGGGAACAGTTCTGAGGTAAAAGATTACAGAACCTTTAAGAAAGAAGAAGGGAATCTTGACAGTACTAAAGGACTACTTAAATATGTTTTCTCTGTTGGAATTACTCTACTTTTTTTACTATGTTATGATACAATAAATCAATGTTGTGTTTTTTTTAAAAGTCTCTTTATTGGGTAAGAGTTAAAGTGCACACAAGCCTGTGAATACGCTACCTATTAAACCTCCTGACAGAAGAGAAGCAGCTAAGAGCTGTATAGCTGCATTGCCAGCCAGCTCGCCCTCTGGGAGCTTTGGTTAAAGGAGGGCCAGAGCAGAGGGCCAGCTGGTTTCGTGACAAGGGGTTCCCAGCCTAAGGCCTCTGGGCTGGATTTGGCCCACAGCACCATTTCATGTGGCCCCTACCCCTCCAAGGGCATTTGAGAAAAATGGTCATCCCTTTGAAGCTTTTGGGACAAAATGGCCACCCCCATCGTGCAGGAAGGGCAAAATGGCCATCCGGCCCTCAAAGCTGACTGAGAGAGCATGACCTGGCCCAGGGTTTGAAAAGGTTGAAACCCCCTGCTCTAACTGTTAAATGAATACATGTTGTGTCAGAAATTACCCTGGGTTGAAAGGATTTTTGCTGGAGAAACTCCACTCAGGGGTGCTCGAATGAGGCTCCTTTCATGTCCCCAAGATCCATCATGGAGCACTCAGGTATCAAAACCCAACCCTCCAGTCTCCAAGCTCAGCGTCTTAACCACTTAGCTGTTCTCTAACTGTTGAACTCAGCATGTTGAGGGCAAATTAACATGTTAAATGCTCAGAGAGTGTATTGAAGAGGTCAAGGGTTCATAATAATTAAAAGTTGTAAAAAATTAAAGAAGTGATGTCACCACTATAGAAGAAACTGTCATTTATTCTAAGGGCCTGAATAACCATGAGGAAGAGATGACAATTTAAGATGTCTAGCCAACTAAAAGCAACTTATCACTATGTTTCATAATTACTCTTTGTATTACCTCATCGTATTATTGGTTATATTAAATACGGAGTTCTGCATTATGCAGATTTTTTCTTTATTCAAAACACTATTGGCGGTACCCCGCATAATGGAAAAAAATGTTTGTTAACTGGGGTTCCCATTGAGCAATTATACCCCAGGTACCGAAAATGCCACATAATAAATGTCTCCCCCCCCCCCATTATGCAGGGTATCACCCTTGCATAACACTTCATTATGCAAATTTTTCGATATGCGAAGCGTTTGTTATGCAGGGTTCCACTGTATATCCACTAACTATAGTCTAGGAAATATCCAGATTGGTTATAAAATGAATTAGATGAAGTCACAGGTAAAGCTAATTAGATTATGAACTGGTCATGAACATGGTAAAGTTCATCTTTGATAAACAGTGGAAATGCTTATAATATGAAAATATTTTATTGAGTTACCTGTACATTATCTGTACTGTAAAAGTTTCCTTGTTAACTTTATTACTTGTTTCTACTTCTGTAAATCACAATTAAACAATGATCTAATGTGGCTGTGTTCCAGAAAGTATGGTATAAAAGAGCCATATAAAGCTGTGATTTTCATTCAGATATTTGGAAATATTCCATCTGAATTATATTAACATTACAAACTTGTCATGTTAATATTAAAATAAAGGCCTTCACTGTTTCTTTCACTGAGTGTCTGTCTGCTTATTTCCATGAGGGAGAAGGAGCCACTTCAGTATAGAAGTGTTATTACTATTGTCAGCAGTATATGCTGCTCAGTGATGGGATGTAACAAGTTATCTCCATTTTGCCAGAACCAGTAGTAACTTTCCCCAGTGTCCCGGAGAACCGGTAGCAGCTTTTGGGGCTTACCTTTTCTCTGGTTCACCCACTGTGCATGCACACCAAGGACTTGGTGTGCATGCACGCCTACAGTGCTTGGCGCATATGCACGGCCTCCTTGCTGTCCTCCCAAGCAGGGAGGAGGAAGAGAAGCTGCTAGCCTGAAGCTCCCTATAGCCTGCTCCCCAGCTAAGTGACTCACCTTTAGTTGTGGTGTGTCTGTCTGTATTTTAATGTGTATTTAATAGATTTACCTATATTGAAGTACTACCACAGTTCCTAAAAAGGCCTGGTGGCCAGCAGGCCTGGCAGCCTGGCTTGGTTTTTTTTTTTTAACAAAGTCTTGGAGTTACCTCATCAATAAGCTACACCTGTGCTGTTCCAATTGCTGTTCCAATTGGAGAACCCTTGAGGTACAGCTGTTTTACATTTACATTAAGGCATAGAGAAGTAGTTAGGCAAAGACTTAGTACCTAACTTCTTTAACTGTTGAAAAGTTGAAAAGTGCCAAAATGAAGCCATCTTGTGGTGTGTTCATTCTGTAGTTCCTTCCATCTGACCTAGTGTGAGAAAGATTAGCCAGAATAAGCTTTAAACTCTGGTTTAAAAGCTCTGGTTGATTTGTGTTTGGAGTGTGTGTGGGTGTATTTTAATGTATTTTTTACTTATTCAATTTATTTACAGGCTTGTGTTGTGGGTGGATGTGTATTTTTATTTTTTATTCTTTTGTATTTTTTCTTTGGCCCCGCCCATGACATCATGACATCATGATGTTAGCTCTGCCCACACTGTGATGACATCACGGTGGGGTAGGAAAATGTTTGACATCCCACCACTGATGCTGCTGATGGTAAAGCAGTGCTATGCTGAAAATTACTCTGATGTTGTTCCTCCGGCATGGTGTCTTGTTTATCTTGCATGATTTTAGGCATTCCTGGGTGCAACTCCAAGATGTGTATTACCATGACAGGTGAAAACAATAGGGGAATTCCAGTAAAATATGAGACATGGCTACCATTCTTACCAGACCAGCTGCTTCATCTTGGATCATCTCTTAGCCTTGGAGAATCTGCAAGAAAACATGCATTACAAACCAGTGACGTTAGTATCTTATTCTTAGTGATCTAAGGCTTGTGAAACCAGTGGTAGAAAGGCCTCACTAGAAGTAATCTTGACTTGTGATCAGTTTGTTTATTGTTCCAAAAATATACTGGAAAATTGCAACTGAATTATCAGAAAATTATCAGTAGCAGAAAAGACAGACATATATCAAGGCAATTCCTTGTTTCTATCCTCAAAACAGGTTGGTACTACCTTGATGAAAAGATGCAAAAAGGATTTGGTTCCATTGAATTTTTGGATTATATAGAATCATAGAATCACTGATTTGGAAGGGGTCATTGAATCCAGCCTCCTGCTCAATACAGGAATCATTGGCTGGAGTCTGGAACAAACTAATGATCGGTGAAATTCAAGCCAAAATCTTAAATTTTGGAGTCGCAGATGACAAGCGATAGCCCATTTATTAAGTGGAGCTTAAGTTGATTGCAAAAGTTCATTGGAATTAGGTCTGCAATGGAAAATAAAAGAAATTCCTAATGTTCATTCCCCACCCCTAGTGATATGTTCCTCAGCAATGAAACCTGTAAAGTAACCTCCTGCTTAGCTTTCAATGACCAGTCACCAAACAAAGCATTCTAAATATGAAATCCAAAGATTTGAAAAATATGTACAGTATTATAATATATTCTGCCATTTGAGTGAGCTCACTTCTAAATATAATCAGTGGTGGGATTCAAAATTTTTTACTACCTACTCTGTGGGCGTGGTATGGTGGACATGGCCAGGAGGAAAGCCCTGAAATGTATCTGAATTAGGACTACTTTATTTCAAAACTTGGATGGGTGGGGCCAGATGGAATTTCTTCTGGTTCTGGTGAACTGGAGTGAACCTGCTGAATCCCACCACTGTCTATAATTTAGTTTGCCCTGCATGCACGGTGAAAAGAGAAAACATTGCTAATCGTCTAAACCCAAAACTTATGTACCTTGATGGCCACACTCCTGATGTCTGCTGATTGAATAACATTCCTGTAAGACTGTGTGAAAACTTGCAATGGCATCCTGTAGCTGGTTCTTACTAAGGTACACGCATTAAATCAAATGCTGGATGGTAAGTCAAGAGTTAGGTAAATTTAGTTGAGTCAATGGGTCTACTTTAATTGGGCCTCACAGAAGAGGAGTATTTGTAGTCAGGTTGTTCCCAGCTTATGGTGAATGTTCTAGGACAGTGATGGTCAACCTTGGCACTCTAGGTGTTCTTGGACTTCAATTACCAGAAGTCCAAGGCACACTCCTGCTGATCAGGGCTTCTCAGAATTGAAGTTCAAGAACACCTGGAGTGCCAAGGTTGGCTATCACTGTCCTAGGATTTTCCAGGTATAAAATATTTAGAAATCATTTACCAGTTTCTCTTTTGGGTGGCATTTTAGGATTGTGCAGCTTGCTCATAGCTACACAGGTGGCAGGGCATGTAACAAACCAGTCAGCCTCTCACACATGTGCAAGTTCAGCTGACCGTTCTCTGAGGAAACATAGTGAGGAATCAGATACCAACTCCTTGTTCCTTAAGCTCCAATCTGCTGAGCTACATTGCCCGTAAACTCAGGATAGATTTCTAACAAGGCCCATCTTTTAAAAACATGTCTCATAACTCATTTGTAAAAGAGTGAGAAGGAATAGTATTTGCAAAATAAAAATTGAAGATATTCATAGTTGTCATTCTTGCCTTATGCTCGAAAAGTGGGTGGTCATTCTTGTTTATATTCAATATTTGGCAATGAAAATATGCAATATGCTATGTAACATATGGTTCAGTAGTTCTTTTTAAGAAAACAGTGCGTTCTTAAAAATAAATGTACAGTAAAGGCATGCAATTAAATTTTGAGGGTTTTTTTAAACTAAAAAATATCCAAGGAATCAATGCACATTAAGAACAGAAACTATTTATTTATGAATTTTCTGGGGATTTATCTTCAGCCTAATGATCAGTTTAATTTAGATTGATCTATTAAATGGGATCTTAATTTTGTTATCTGTTGATGGAGGGTTCTTACCTCCCTCCCCTTGTAAAAATGAATTTTTACTACTATTATAAGTAAACTGATTCATTCTCAAATTGTAGGGATAGTAATATGTAGTAATTTATATTTGAATATTCCCTTGAACAGTTATACAGAATCCTGAACTGTTGCTTGGATTAGCTAGAAATTCATCCTACATCTTTCATTAATTATTTTTTATTAGGAATTAGAATGTTGTATCTAGAAAAATTGTAGTTCATTCTATTTCTTTCTTTAATTATCAGGAAGAGGAGCGTTTAGTCCTAAAAATTTGGCTTATACAATTGTGTATTCTTCTTATTTATTTATTTATTTTATTTCATTTCATTTCAATTTTTTTTTAAGATTTATATGCTGCCCTACTCAGTGAAACCAACTCAGGGCGGTTTACAGAAAAGTATTCTTCACACTAATAGATTATTTTTTATTAATAATGATAATTTGCTATCAGTATTCATTTTCTTAAAACAATTTCCTCTCCTTCTATTTGAAAATAAAATCATCAGTTAATATATATAGCAAAACATTTAACACAGGTAACTGTAATATTTGAATTCAGTTCCTTTTGTTGATCACATGTATCTGGTACAGTAAGTGTCTAAGATTGATGAGTGGCTGTTTTCCCCTGTGGTGGAAATACATTGCATTCCAAGTCGAAGGGTTAACATCTCAACTTCCATTCATATAAACTTCCAGCAATTTTCAGCTGTGCTTTAAACAGCATCTGTTTGGGAACTTAGGCGTTTCAGATGCCTGAAGGAAACAAACGGTTTCTCTGGCATAGCTTCATTGTCTACTTTTGTTCTTCATGGATACAATTTAGTGCCTGCCATCTTTTATCTACAGAAAGTTTATTGAGATGTAGAGAAGCCTGTCCTGCTCTAGAGTTCAAAGCAGAGGCTCCCAACTTACAGCCTGTGGGCTGGATCCAGACCTGATGCCAATTCATCCGGCCTGTGCCACCATGCCACTCCCTGAAACGGAGGTAAAACGCACCTGTGCATGCACAAAATGCTGCTGTAAATGACCTGTGACTGTCATAAACACATTTATGACAGCGCTCTGTGCATGCATGTTTTACTTCTGCTTCCAGGTGGGAGGAACCACATGACTGGCCAGCTCAACCACGTGACCAGCCCATGGCCCAAAAATATTGGGAACCCCTGGTTTAAAGGCTTTATAATTCTTTGTGCTTTGGCTTTCTGTGTCTTTTTTCAAGTTACTGTGCTCCATATGCTATGAAGTTCTGGACCATTGTGGTTCAGCCAATTTATTTTTCACACATAGAACCAGTTAGAGGTGATTTCTAATGTCAGAAAAAGAAGTTGGCAGGGAATCTTTCATTATGGCACCTAAGTTAGGTAGTTATCACTTCTCTGGGATAGATTTATATCCACACAGGTGAGATAGATGGTTAACACTCAACATAAAAACACCTAGAGTTAAAATGTAGAAATCAGTTTGTTATGCTGATGTAGGCTTAGACTAAGGCTTGAATAACCTACAAGAAAAACCTATAGCTATTCTTAGACACAAGAAGTTAACTCATCAGAGCTTAGTTTATGACTGCATACGTACTGTTGTTAATCTTACATATGGATACAGTATTTGAAATCTTCTCTCTTTAAATTATGGATTTTGATGCTGGCTTCTTTCAGCTAACCGTAGTTAAAATTAACCACAGTTTAGGGTTCAGACTTAACACTAAACTCTGAATAACTAACATTGGAAGCTAAACTTCATGTAGCGGCTGCCTCCCCAACATTAATGTGATAGAAGGTACAGATGCTTGTGGTTCTTGCTTTTAATAGCTGGCATACATTGTTGTTCCATTTGTACAAAGACTGGCAAAGAACATTTGTTGCTACATCTGAGCATGCCTATATGTGTGCTGAGAAAAATGTAGTTGTTTAAGGAGTGAAGAACAGCCGACAAAAAAAAATAGCTAGAATAAAATACTTGCATATCGAAACTGAAATGCACAGTCATTTAGATCATTATTATGACCCGTAAGAAGTATAACATCAAATACTGTTACTTAATTTTAGAGAGATGAAGTCTTGTATTTAACACAGGTTAAATGTCTGGGTTTCAGTCTGTCTTAAATTTTTAATAAATTATATCTTGCAGACAGCAAAATATGCTATTAAACTGTAATGATTAATTAGGATGGTAATGGCAACCACAATAAAAGCAGCATCCTTTACAGAGCCTCCACTGTGTTAAAGTCTGCATGTGGCTGAGAACATCGCCCCCTCCTCTGGGCCCACCACAACAGCCTGAGGAAGAAGACTCAATGGCCTGGCAGAAAGCTGAGGACCTTGGCCACTCCTCTGGGCCAACAACAACGTCCTGAGGGGAGTTAGTCTGTGTTCTGGTTTGGTTGTATTTTGTGAGGTTATATTTTATAATTTTCATTGTACTGTTGCTGTTTTGACTGTAAACTGCCCTGAATCGCCTCGGCGAGTGGGCAGCAATATAAATATGAATAAATAAATAAATGTTGCACTTCATGTGTGCTGTGGGTGATGGCTCTGAGATCATAATGTGTGGGTCACTTCATGACAAGATGGGATCCACCTTAAACAAATTCATGCCAGTGACATGCATTCTCAGATATGAGACCGTGATACTGTAGTCAAAAATCTAGTTACCGGTACTTACACATCAGGTACAGGGGGAGGGGGTACAGAATGATTAGCATAACAGATAAGTATACAAATTAGTGTGGGCTTTTACAACTGGTTAACATCCATTATTCGGATAGTTGTGGAGCTTTGCCCTTTTGAATTGCAAATGGTAGTAAATGGATGTAAGATAGACATTGTGTAACCCTTATACCTGATGTGTATAAATTGATGCCATGAAGCCTTACTCTTCTGTCTGATGAAGTGGACACAAAAGCTAACATAAAGAAACTTATTAACTGATCACTTTTTAGAGAGTTTTTCAAGCGACAGAACTGAAACAGCATACAATCTATTTTCTACTGACAATAAAACTGGTGCAGTAAACTCTTTCCTCATACAATTTGGATCCACTATCTGTCTGGAAATACAGCACTCCATTTTCAGAAAGCCCATCAGCATGGTAGGGTTGGTGGAACATGCCTTCCTCTTCCATACCAATATGGAGATGGCTTCTAGTGTTACCAGTTGAAAAATGTTGGGTTTCTCAGGGGCAAAGGAGCTACACAGCTTACCCAGGACTACAGAGTTGTCTGATGAAGTAGACTTGGTCACATTTAAATACAGAAGTTAGTCTTTAAGGTGCCACAACATTTTTTTTTTTGCTGTTCTGTTTTATTTACTCTCAGACATGTCTCTTTTCCTCTGAGTCCTAGTGAAAAATCAGATTTACTTGACTCACTAAACTGCCCTGCCCCTTAATAAGAAATACAGATGCAGGCATAACAAAAGCTGACAGAAAGAGTTGGTGCCATATCATCGTGCTCTGAGCTTGATGTCATGTTCAGAAGTGCTGTCTCTTTATTCAAATCCTTGCAAAGGCTCCAGATCGGAAGCTGTGAAAACACCGGCTTTCTGTTTGGGGATTATGAATTCTGATGACAGATTCAGATTCCTGAGCGATAGAGATACATTACATAGTTTTTCCTGTTGGCACATTTTTATCCAATGAGAACATACCTATGTTTGCTGCAGGTTTGATAAATTAATCATGATTATCCATTGATATTTTTAAAATATTGAAATAGAATTAATTTTTTTAATTAAAAAAAATATAAATGAAGAAATAAATGAATTATTTTTATTGATATGCTTTTAATGTTTTATAATATAGGTACTGCAGTGGCTTTTTGGTTAAGACACATTAGCAAGTCAGCAGTTTGAGACCTGAGTATTGAATGATGGAATGAGCTCCCATCTCTGTCCTATCTCCTTCCAACCTAACATTTCAAAAGCAAAAAAAAATTGTAAGTAGATAAGTAGATGCCACTTTGGCAGGAAAGTAAACAGTGTTCCATGCACTCCAGTGTCTAGTCATGCCTGCCACATGTGCTCAGAAGCATCTGCAAAAGCAGACAGTGCTGTCTTTTTAGCTATAAACAGATGATCACTGAACCCTAGAGTGAGATACAACTGGAATTGAATAAGGGTGACCTTTACCTTCACCTTATCTTAATATGGCAGTAGCTGATTGATGCTTTGTATAATGTAATACTTACTAATTGTTTACTGTTGTGTGTAGTGCTTGCAGTAAATCTGGTGGGATATACTTACTTGCTTGATCTGTATTTCCCACATCAGGTTGACATGGCAGATCAAAGTATTGTCTTCGACTGTTTCTGATCCCATACCAGTCTCATCCAGGGCCTGCGGAACTTTGCCCTGAACTGATCTTCCCATTTGGTTGTTGACCTTCCTAGTGGTCGCTTTATGTCAAGTGGTATTCATTCTGTGATAGCTTTCATCCACCTGCCATCTTTGAAGCAGTACACATGCCCAGCCCACCGTTGTCTTGCAAACTCAATCAGTGTTGATGCTTGTTTTACACCTGACCTTATATGCAGTTCTTCATTTGATATTCAGACAACCCATTGTATGCGTAGCATCATTTGCTCGATTGCAGAGTGGTGGTGTTGACAAGTTCAGTGTGTAATTTTCTCATTTTTGCTTCACTAAGCACATCCATTATGTTGTTTAAAACTGCCCATGCTGCTTGCCTTCTTCTTGAAATTTCTTTTATTAGATCATGCCTTTGGTTAACCTCTTGCCCAAGGTATACATATGAATCAACTTCTTCTTTGCGGAGACACTCTGTATATATTTTGTTTTTGACATATTGATTTTCAGGCCAATCTTTCGACTTTCTGAATCTAAATCTTGGAGTATATTCTGTGCTTCTACTGATTCTGATATTAACACTATATCATCAGTGAAGAGAAGCTGGGATAAGTACTTGGCATTTATATGAATTCTCTTTTCCTCCCATACCAAATTGATTCTAAGGTGGCAGTGAACAACTTTGGGCTGATCACATTGCCCTGACATATTCCTCTTTTTATAGGAATCTTTCTCGGTTTCTGAAATAAAGTGATTTGTGTTGTATATCCCTTATAAATTTATTCGAGAAGACTGATTCCTTGTTCATAGAGTGCTTGCAGCACCACGTTGGTTTCAACAGAGTCAAAGGCCTTCTCATAATCCATGACAATTTATTTTCCCTCTGTTGCTCTATTATATTATTATATTATAGTGGGATATAACCAAGTTTAGAACCCCCAAATTTATCGTCAAGTTGGTTGTCCTGAAGTTGTAGCTTTTCTGCCCTTTTGTTAACCACCTGAGTCACAAAGTAATATTTTGATAGTTCTTTACACATGCATGCATATTAGTTGCTAACTCATCACCTGACATCAGTTACCATGCATGGGTTAATGGAGAGATGAGGAGTTTACCAGGACATATGGTGTGATTGTGTGGTCCTTTTGGTATGAACTGTTGTGGCCCAAATACAGTCCCTCCAGTAGGGGCATTCTATGGGCACATTGGTCCTCCACAATGCACCAAACACAGGGCCGTAGCCAGGGGGGCTGGGGCTGGTGGGAAAAACCCTGAGCTAACAGCCCCCTCAACCCACACCGTGATGCCAATGTTACCGTATATATGTGAATGTGACATTGTTGGCCCTCCTGAATTTTTTGCCCCTCCTGAAAATTTTTTCACACCCCCAAAATCTAGAATCCTGGCTACGGCCCTGACCAAACATGGGACAAATGCCCATCTGATCGAACCATTACTCTCAGAGTAATGAGTGTCATTTGCTCACATCTGATAACTTGAACTTCCTCAGTTGAATACCATTCTCTATGTGGTTACATGATTGATCTGTGTCTACAGTTTCATGTAGAACTTATCACTTGACATTATACTTTTCAAATTGTATATGTTTGGAGTCTACTTTATGATAAGTTATTTTTAAAAATAATTTGCAAGAAGAAGAGTTCCACAAGGTTGGATCAAAGATCCATTGAGATCTTGGTAAGTCATTCTAAACTACAAATTACATGATTCTCAAATCAGCATGGATTTTTATTTATTTTATTTATTTAGATTTATTATCCTGCTCCAGTCAGGCGAACCTGACTCTAGGCGGCTTACAACATGAATGCAAAACAACTAAACAATGCAAAATCCCACATGAGTGCAAAACAAACTAAACAATCCCACTATACCCCTACAAATTCAGCAATTTGGTTTAAAATTAATTTAAAAAAATTAAACTGTAATTTACAAAATACTGTACTAAAAAAGATTTAAAATTTTAAAAAGTTTTAAAAGTTTAAAACAGCGAGAGGGGTGGCTGTCCCATCAGATCAGCCACCCAACATGGGACCCCACATTCTGGGTGGTTGTTATTTATTTTAAAAAAAACATGTTTCTCATGCTGAGGATCCAACTAGGCTAATATCTATTTCTACCTTGACCTAACAAGTGTATGCAAAGAAGGTGGCATAGCTACTAGCTTTAGTTAGGCTTTATTTCTATGGCACACTTGCTGCTCCTGGCTTCTTTGAGGATCATCCCACAAAATGGATATGATTGACCATTTCAGTCCATTCTTCTCCCTTTAATCATGTTTAGGTGTAATGTGACCATATTTCAAAATAGTTTTGAAGAAAGGACTCTAGAAGCCTAAATAAACGTGGTTGTAGGTGTTAAAATACTGTAGTTCACAATAGCAGATTGCATCCACAGAGGGTGCAGATAACTATTTAAGATCTTAGAAATTTATTTTGTTAAAATATGGGAGAGATTGGAGTGTTGGAGATCACATCACAGGTCCTATGGGTCCTTGATACAGCCCACCTATTGCCTATTTATGTATTTCATAAATTAAATGTGTGGGGCAAAGCAAGGAAAGTCATTGTTGATTCTTAATTCTACTTCCCATTAGTTTCATTGGTTAATGTTCCTAATTTGTTTTTGGATGTGTGTTATGCAAAAATCCTTTTTAAGACTCCATTTCTTAGGACCCCATACTAGCTGTTGGATCCTGGAGTTGCCATCCAGCAAAGTAACTTCTCTGAGCTCAGTTATGATACCCTCATTTGATTGTCTTCTCTTCCCTTAACCTCAAAAGTCACAAATATTTTAATTCTTCCTTCTAAGAAACTTGCTTACATTCCCTAATTATTTTTTTTTGCAATTTGTCTTTTATCTGCCTACAATAATATTTATGAGATGTAGTCACTAGTATTGTACAATGTAGCAGTACCATAGAGATAAAAACATCATTGAATATTCTGTTCAAAGCTGCTGCTTCATTAATCCTTCAGTACAGATTCTTCCCCCCCCCTTTTCATTTGCTGCTGGAACTTGATGCTTTCATTGATATGTCTACCACAACCCCCATACATCCTTCCTATTACGAGATATTGGTTGTGAAATTTCATTGAATTCAATTTCTGTTCCAGTCAACGCAGCAAATTTTGAAAATGAGAAAAGGAACACTCTGTAAAGCATTTCTCCCCACCCCCCACCCCAGTAGCATTATGCCTCTATTAATAAAATTGTGGAAATGCTGTGTATTTCATAAATTGAGAGAAAAATTTCAGCAATTTATTATTAGATGTATCATATAGTTATTACATAATACCTATGCCCCTATAGCTTTCTACTTATGTCCCATGCAGCTTTCCATTTTAAGTTATATTTTTTCAGATAAAATATGTTGGATACTACTTCTTTCACATCTCTTTAGGACAGGGGTTCCCAATCTTTTCAAGCCAGGGGCTGGGTCACACTTTCTCAGTCAGCTTTGAGGGCCAGATAGCTATTTTGCCCTCCCTGCATGATGGGGTGACCATTTTGTCCCAACAGCTTCAAAGGGGTGGTCATTTTGTTTCTTGAATTTCCTTGTAGGGGTGGGGACACATGAAATGGCACCATAGGCTGGATCTGGCCCATGGGCCTTAGGTTAGAAACCTCTACTTTAACCCAGTGGAAACTCTTGCCATTTACTTCAAGACTGATGATGGATTTGTCTCACCTGTGTTTCTCATGGATTTTTTTTTAAACCCTGAATGTGAAAGGATGCATTCATTTGAATCTGGTCATGCTCCGAGATGAAACAGGTTCTAGTCAAGAACCTATTTCTCAGTGTCCAACCAGATGCCACTCTGACCCCCTTTTTAAGAGGGTGTATGTTAAAAGATGATATATGAATTAAATAAATATTTAAATGTATTAAATAAATGAATCTGGGAAGTCAAAGGCATGTTGCTTCAGGTTGTTAACGTGGAAGTAGCTCATGATAAGTAGCCATTGATAGCTTTAGCCATAAGGTATTGTTTTTTCCTCAGGCCACTTAGATACAAAGAAAGATGTAAAGCCATGTGATGAAAAAATTCCCAAGTGTCAATTTTGCAAACAGGTTATTTTCTCTCTTAGACATAATTATTGCAGTTCTTTGAACATTCTATTTAAAAGTCACATTGCCAAGTTCACAAGTGAGAGTTTGTTTTGGGGGAGGGGGGATTTGGAGATGGTTCATGCATGGTCTGAAAATCAACCCAGCATACCCAGTTAAATAGATTCATTTGCTAGGTGCTGGGAGACCCATCTGTTTAAGAGACAGCACAGCTGTTGCTGATAGCCATTTTAGGGCTGTGGGTTCAGATGATGAGGCATAAGGATGTGTACTGTGTCAGTTCTTTGTAAAGAAGTGGGTGTGCTGGAGAATATATTTGTAAACAATGAGTAGGAATTTAGTAGCATTGCATCCATTACAAATGATTCCATGATTCAGGTAAGATTTGAAACACATGCTGCCTGGTTCATAGTATTAGCTCCAGTAGCTTATGACTTCATAGTCAACTACAGGGATGTCTTTCTATCGTAGTATGAGACAAACAACCTGGTAAAAAAGAGATGATTGTAGATTGCTACCAAGATTGGTGGATGTATGATTCTTAGTAGAGAAAAAGAGAGAGTGAACTCTATCTGTCTGGCTGCTACAGTGAAATCTCTGCAATGTAGACAGGCTCTAATTACATACCAGTTTAGAAATCTTCATTCTTTAGTTTTTTTTATAAAAAGTGGTTAATTATTTGTGAGGCAACAGGCTGCACATTCCCTGGCTTACATTTTTCATGCTGTTGTTAGGCATGTAAAATGAGAATAATCCCCTTGCTAACAGGACTCTTAGGATTAGCATCCTCCAGTTTTAGAATTTTAAGACTATGAAGCAATAATTATAAAGTGAGTGTTTCTTGCATTGCGATATTAAAGAATT
Source organism: Furcifer pardalis (assembly GCA_030440675.1). Lineage (NCBI taxonomy): Eukaryota > Metazoa > Chordata > Lepidosauria > Squamata > Chamaeleonidae > Furcifer > Furcifer pardalis. The sequence goes on from CP126891.1 coordinate 114,175,094, forward strand.
CTAGTTAATGTATGTGGTTTGCTATTGCTGATGCAGGTACCAATTCTACATAGTAGTATAACAATGCAGAGGCAGAAAATGAATGAGCCACTTTCCTCCAGTTCTGTAGAGAAATACAGATGCTCTTTTTTCACTTAGGTTAAATGATGAAATAATTCTATCATGTCAGTGGAAAAGTTGTGGTCATGATATAGAATTAATTATTTCTAGGAGTTTTATTTTGGGTTTGCTGTTCCTATTCTCTAACCATGCCTGACCCAACTGTTATCACCCTTATTTCTGAGAGTACCACAGATCTTCTTTACCACCTTCCACTGTAAGAAGGTTTTGATTAAACAAGCCAAGCAGAAGCAAGCTTTCTAAATGGAAAGTAATTCAAAAGCTCCATGATATAAAAGAAATACAATTCTCATTTCTTCTTCTTTGAGTGCCGTATCTGATTCCAAATGTTGGCTATCCTCATAGTGATCAGCCATGAACATTGTCCTGGGAATATAATGCATTGGTCTTCCATTTGCCTTATGCTTAGCAGCATGACACCCATCCTACTGGTCCAGTTCTGTGAGTCACTTTCTGGTCCTGAGCCCATTGGGCACTTGAATTTTTGCATTTACTCCTAATACCAAAAAGCAAACTATGAATTAATTTAAAAAAGTCATAATCAAAGTAGTTGAGGGCCAGTGTCATCTAGAGAGGTTGCCACATCTTTAACTGTAAACAGCCATTATGTTCTTGTAAGGAAGGGTGTGGATAAAGGAATCAAACAATGAGAAAGAAATCCCCATCCTCCAGATGTAGTGTGGGTGGACTGTTTGTTTGTTTTAAATCACTTTCCATTTCCACAAAATCAGCACTTTCCTGTGCCAGCTTATATGGAAAAAGCAAGATGTCTTCTCCCTTACAGGTAAAGAGAAGCTGAGGTAGAGGAAGCAACTGCACAGACTTTCAGTATTCTTACCTTTTTATATATGGTAATAAGGACTATGTTTCTAAATTTCTCTTGACTTCATTACATTTCAACAGAGCCTTAAGCTGTGTACAGTACGATATTTCAGAATCACTTTTACTGCTTGAGCTCTTGAGGCTGAAGCAATCCATCTTCAGGATTTCTCTGACTTTGTAAGTTAGCTCATCCTGGTAGATCTCTTGCACTGCGAGTATCTTGTCAGAGTAAAAGCCAAGCAGGATGGGCAGTGCTTGTGGTCAGATTTCCCTCACCACAGGTTCCGTTCCCATATGTATTTTTTATCTTTTAGATTAAGAAAAGGGAAGTCAACTGTGCTGTTGAAATTTTTTCAGAAGCTTCTGTGTCTCGTTGATGTGGCAAGTGTTGTTAAGGAGAGGGGGAAAGATGTTTTGCACAAGAGCCACCTTGAAGTCAAGTGCCAAGGTTAGTTGACATCCTGTGAAAAAGAAGAGAAACACAACCATGTCAAAATATTCAAAAACTGGCTGACAATGTTATTTTAGTGCTAAAACTGAAAGTAAGATTTGGAAAAATATTTTTTAAATAAATAAATAAATAATACAAGTAAATACTTTTAAGTGCAAAAATGCTATTTAGCCAAGGAAGAGTGAAGAGGACTTACTGCTTCCCTTCCTGGATTGATTCTTCCTCTCTTTTCCCCCAGAGAAGTTGGAAAGAGGGAAGACAGGAAAACTGAGCAGTCTGAGGGGATTTTAATCACACATGCATGAAAGATGGTCTGCTTTTAAATTGATTTGTCTTCTCAGGGAGTAATTTCATCCACAATTTGAAAAGAGGGACATAGAAGACTGAAAATGCAATTTTGTATTTTTGATTCTATTGTAATGGAACACTTCTGTTAACTAAAATATGAAAGAAGAGTGGAAAATTCTAGGACCGTGATGGTGAACTTTGGCACTCCAGATGTTCTTGGACTTCAATTCCCAGAAGCCCAAGCACCCTGTGAATCCACATGAATGGGTTTACTGCGATTCATCTGGCCTGTGCTGCCCTCTTACCTCATTCCCTTTTTACTTCCGCTTCCAGGAGCGACAAGGGCAGTGCGGGGCAGATGAATTGCAGTAAACCCATGATCTTTGGAACAGAGGAAAATTAACAACAGCAGAAAGGAGAGGTATTGGAGAAAGGAAGCACTAAGTCTGATTTTATAGGATTTTTTGCTTGACGTTTTCTCTGCTTGTTTATACAGTAAAACCTCACATAAAGAGCACCTTGCTTAGAGACTAACTCTCTTAAAGACCAGAACTTTCTCCGAATGGCCTTGCTTAACAACTAAAACCAACCAAAAACTCTTTTAACAACTAAATCTGGGTTCGCAATCCCTCCCCTCGCCAGAAGTCACAATTGGTCACTTACAATGGTGTTTCTCTTAAAGAGCAAACTCGCTTAAAGAGCAATCCCATGGAATGCATTATGCTCTTTAAGCAAGGTACATTTATAGTCCACCCTATATCACAGGACCTCAGGACAGGTTACAAAGCTATTTTGAAACATAAGATATTTAAAACCAAACAGGAAAAAATTAAAACATTCTAGCACTAAAAATATTAAAACTATTGCACTAAAATCTATATAGACCACAATCTCCAGCCCACAAAGGCTGTAATAAATATTACTTGTCTTAGCACCAAAATGATGCCTGTGTCAGCACCAATGACTTCCAAAGGAAGGACATTTCACAGTTGGGGTGCTGCTGCAGAAAAAGCACTTATGAATTTTAGAAATTCATAAACGGACATTCAAGTGATGTATAGAAATCTTTACACAAAATTAATATACCAGAAAAAGAAAGAAATGAAACATGTAGAAGGAGACTATGTTTACTCTCAAATAAAAGACTTCTTGCATTCTGTAACTCCCACCCACCACCTTTCCAAATATTTGTGCTGGTTATGTGGCAGGTAAGTGGTGAAGAGCGGGGGCCATAAGAAAGAATTATCTTTAAAAGCCTTTGAAGTGGTGAGGGTGAATCATTGTTATTCACCACCAAGCTAGTTTGTGTGTTCATTTAGGTGACAGTTGTTTTCTCAAAAGAAAACAGCCTTTTGAAGCTTTCTAATTCCTGAAAATAAAAGAAACAAGAGCTGTCAAGGGAACAGGTATTCAGATACTGTGCTTTGAAGGCAGAGAGAAGATGATTAATGCCATAAGAAGGAAAGTTGCAAACAAAAACACAGTCGAGTCATTCTTTATAGCTTGAAGAAGGGGGTTAAATGGCTACACACTTGTGTGCAGCTTTTATAAAGGATGCACCCAGATTGTAGGTGGTGTTACATGGAAATAAAATGGCATATGGTTTTCTTTTATGTCTTAATGTGATACCTTTAAAGGATGTTGAGTGTAGCATTAATGACAAATGCAAAGGTAGTCATTGCCTTTGAAGGTGGCTTGTATCACAATCAGGATGTTGGCAGCTTTCTCCCTGAATGCCCTGTGTTCTCAATTTGTTTTCTAGTGCATTCTTTTGAGACGTATACTAGTTACCTAGTATAAGTACTGTAGTGTTACCATTTATGTACTGCCATTCAGCAATGCTTCTCATGTGGTTTACAGAACCATCATAACATAGAAGAATCAAAGTAATAAATGCCTCTATGTTAAGATAGTTACAAGGAATCTTCATATATTTAACAAGGGGGACAAACAGCAGAAATGATCACTCTCCTTCACTTTCTCTTTTCAACCTTCCAACAAAGAATACAGAAGAAGGAAAACCCAGGAATCTTTTAAATGTGTTTTCTCTGTCAGTAATGGGCTAAACAGTAACTGTATCTCAGTCCAGAGTCTAAGTCCAAGATCAAGCCCAAAATAGATCCAGATACAGGATTAGTCCAGATGACAAAGCATAGTCCAAGCAAGCCAGAAGTCTGGCAACCAAGAGAGCAGATGAGGTAGAGTACCTTCAAGGGCTGGAGCAGGGTAAAGATAGAGTTCATTATTATTCTTCCATGTGTAGGCCAGACATGAAACTGCTAGGAGAAAATTTAGCTAGTACAAGACTGCAGTTGTCCACAGTACACCTGATTGTGGTTCAAACATACCACAATCTTCAAGGAGGCCCTTTCTGTGTACCCCAACAGAGTTCATGAAGCGAGGATACTGGCAAGCCACACAACACTCCATAGGAACAAGGAAAGAAGTCTTTAGGAAAGGAACTAAGCAGGAGATCTAGAACAAGAGCAAGGGAGAGATCTTTAACATCAGGAACCTTCATTGCTGAGGTAGCCTTTGGTAGGAAGGACAGATTCTTATGTAACTCAGCCACCTGGGATCTCCAGGTGGAGTTCATGATGGTCCAGAACCTGCTCTAGGGCTCTTAGGTAGGGCTTAGCAGCTGCAGCAGGGTGAGGGTTCTAGTCCTGCAGGATTTAGGACAACAGCTGCAAATCACGACAGTGGTTGAATTAAGAATGTTTGGTCCTTCATGTACTGTGAAGTTCAAAAGCACGAATAAATTTACACAAAAAGAAATGAACAGATATATAGCCTTATATAAGAGAATTTTAAACATTTGCCACACGGAGAGCATTTTTATGTAGGAAATTGTTTAAAAGTTATAAGTAATTTATCATGTACAGTATAACAAATGTATGCACTTTTTAAAGATGTCCCCTCTATATAAATACAATCAGTCAGTCAGTCGGTCAATAGTGGTAAACTGTGGCCAATTCATATATCAACATCTATCTATATGTGTATTTCCTATTTTTATATTTTAAAAGGGAGGGGAATCTGCTAAGGGAAAAAATCCAGATTGAAATTGACATTTTGAAACCACATTATTTGAAGGACCAAGCATTCTTAATTCATTTAGAAAGACAGGATTAACAAATGGACATTTCCCCCCTTTCAGCAAAAGGCTTAATTATGCAACTAAGTTCTTTTCTTTAAAGCTCATTAAGGGTGGATTAGCTCTGTGAAAAATTCACTGTATTCTGAGCCTAAACTATTTGCATCCTCCTGTCCATTTTTATTATGGCCTGTGAGTAACAGTAGTTTCATTACTCAGTAGCTATAAATGAAAGTTGGAGGGGAAGCAGAGAAGATACCAAGGTTCATTTAAATGAGGCTGTTCTAGATGTAGAGATGTGGAAGTTGCCACCCTTACTAAAAAAAATGTGTTCAGGAAGCCTGTACAAGGAAGTAGCTCAGCTGTAGTATCGAACATAGTGTTGCCAGTCTGCTCATCTGCTTAATCATGGCCACAGGAGTGCATCTAGAAGAGGAAGACCTAGCTATGCTTGAGGAAGCGGATGATGTTTTCTTTGAAGGTAAATTATCTCTCACAAAACTGTTGATTTTGCCAACACAGATAGGGTAACAGCATGTGATATTTCTAAAAGTAATGGGACCGTATGTTCTTAATGTTGGGGGATGTTGGGGGCCAAGATAGCAGCAAAATATACCCTCTGCCTATTGAATAAAGAGTAAATATTCCTATTAAATAAATAGAAGTAATATTATAATGCAAAACATCATGGTAATGTTGTAATAATGAATGAGATCCATATTAATTGCAGATTGAGCTTATTTTAGAGAAAGCTATGAGCTCCATGACAAGTCTGCAGTGCAATCCAGTGATTACTGATTGTTGGTCAACTAAGGCAGAACTCCATGTATCTGATGTTTGAGAAAGCTTATGCCAAATAAAATATGTTAGTATTTAATGTGTCACAAGATTCTGTTGTCTTTCCATTAATAAGCTAGGGTGGTATCTTTTAATGATTGGTACATGCTAGACAGTGTTGTTGATACTTGATACTGATAGTTGTAATTCACAGGTCATTAAAGCAGTGCCTTTTTCACTGAAGTGACACAGTAAATGGAGGAATAGAAATATTAATGCCCTCCAGTTGTTTTAGAACAGGGGTTCTCAACCTTTTAAAGCCATGGGATGGACCACACTCCCTCAGACAGCTGAGTAGCCAGATTGGTGGTTCTATCGCCATAAACACTGCCATAAAACACATCCGTGGCTGTTGTAAACACTTTTATGACAGCTGCGGTTGCATTTACAGCTGGTGTGAATGCATCTGCATACAGTGGTGGCAATGGTGGTGACTCAGACCACATGAAATGGTGCAATGGACTGGGTCTGGCCTGCAGGCCATAGGTTGAGAACTCCTGTTTTAGAACATAGTTCTCATAGTCCTTGACTACAGCTCATGTTGCCTGGGATACATGATGAATGATTGTAGCCCAAATTATATGGAAAATAGGTTGCCTATGATTTAGTTTTCAGGATACATATTGAAAGAATCGTGGCAGCTTCATTGCAATACAAGTCAAAGATATGAAATGAAATGATATTCTGCTGCCTTAAGTAGTTTATAGATCATTGTGTATGCAGTTTTAGAATGAGACTGTTTCACCACTGCCCAACATTTATGTACAGCTTGATTACCAAAAGGTGGAAGCAATGTAGATTAGTATCTGTACCTTTAATCTGCAAGGTGAGGAGGTTGTCATCTTATAACCAAATGTGTTAATGTTAGGATTTTCACTGAACAGCCTTCCAGATGTTGAAATGCACCTTCCATAATTTTTCATCCTTGGACTGTGCTGGCCAGAACTGATGGACAGTGCACAGAACAACATCTTGATGGCTTCATGTTGCCCACTACATGATATAACTTTAATGTAAAGGTTTGAAAACACTGTGATGGTTGAGGTTGTCTCTTACAAATTGCAGTCTCAATTTGAAATATCATCTTGGCTTTGAACTTACCAATACTTTGGTGTCTTAAGCAAGCAAACCACTGCATCTCAGCTTCAACTTCCCTTCTACTTTTTTGTTGTTGCTCAATCGCACAGTTGATTCTGACCCTTTGCGACCCCATGGACCATTGCCCTCTAGTCATCCCTCTCCTCCAACATCCTTCTCAACCCGCCCAACTCTGTGCCCACTGCGTCTACAATACCATCTAGCCATCTCATTTTTGGCCACCACCTCCTTCTTTTGCCCTCCACTTTCTCAAGTGAATCCTCTCTTCTCATTAGATGTCCAAAGTACTTTAGCTTCATCTTTATTATTTGACCTTCTAAGGAGTAGTCAGAGTTGATTTCTTCTAAGATTGACCTATTTGTTCTCCTCGCTGTCCAGGGGACTCTCAAAACTCTCCTCCAACACCACATCTCAAAGGCGTCTATTCTTCTGCACTCCAGCTTTCCTAATGGGCCAGCCCTCACAACCATACATTACCACTGGGAGTACCATTGCTTTGACTGTGCGAATTTTTGTTTGCAAAGTGATGTCTCTACTTTTAACTACTTTTAACCTTCTACTTTAGAGAGCCAATAATAAAGACTTACTCTATAGTGGCATGTTTGGGAGACATAAGTGTTTTGAACAACAAAGTTTACTCTGAGAACAGTTCTTGTACATCATCACAATGGTGTGTTAAACTAAAATGCAGCCACAGCAGGTAAGTTTGCCATTGTAATTAGTTCACTGATAAGAATTATGTCAGCAGGCTGCTTCCTAGTTTGAGGTCAAGAGCAAGATATCTTTAAGCACTCCTGTCCTGTCCTGTAAGGGTTTTTTTCAGAGGGCAGAATGCAGGTAGCAGTGGTGTGATGGGTAACCTACTGTTAGGAAACTGTCATCATAAGTTCTCTAAAATACCTCAGGGCCTGAGGAACTTGAGATGGCATGCAGCTATTCACTCCATCCCCTTTACACAAGGAAGTATAAGTATCAGCCTCAGCTGACCCATGGGCTCTAGGTCTATTATATACTAGTTGCTTAAGCAGTGGTGGGATGTCAAAAAAAATTACTACCCCACCGTGATGTCATCACAGGGTGGGCAGAGCTAACATCAAGATGTCATGATGTCATGGGGGGGGGGAAATAAAAAATAAATAAATAATAATAAGCACACACACACCCCTCAACCCACCCACCCACCCACAATACAAACCCGTAAATAAATTAAATAAATAAATAAAATAAAAATTACATTAAAATACACCCACCCACCCCAAATACAAATCAACCCACCCACCCCAAACACAAACCCGTCACTTACCTGTTAGTATAAGTGCCTGGGCAGCACCATGTTGCAAGATGGATATGGTCATCGTACCAGTTCTCTAGGATAATATGCCTTAATGTAAATGTAAAATAGCTGTACCTCCTTAAGGGTTCTCCAATTGGACCAGCACTTGGAACAGCACAGGTGTAGCTTATTGATGAGGTAACTCCAAGACTTTGCTTAAAAACCCCAAGCCAGGCCACCAGGCCTTTTTAGAAACTGTGGTAGTACATCAATATAGGTAAAGTTATTAAATACACATTAAAATACACACAGACACCCCACATCGAAAGGTGAGTCACTTACTCTGGGGAGCTTCAGGCTAGCAGCTTCTCTTCCTCCTCCCCATTTGGAAGGACAGCGAGGAGGCCGTGCATACGCGCCAAGCACTGTAAGCGTGCATGCACACCAAGTGCTTGGCATGCATGCACAGTGGAGGAACCAGTGAAAAGGTAAGCCCCGAAGGTGGTTCCCCCCAAAAGCTGCTACCGGTTCTCCAGGACACTGGGAAAAATTACTACCAGTTCTGGCGAACTGGTGCAAACCTGTTACATCCCATCACTATGCTCAAGCATCTTAGGTAAGAGGCAGGTAGGTACCCACCAATATTATAACAAATGGGAAAATACTCAAAACTTTAGGGAAATGAAGCATTTCCTTTCAGTTATAGGTTTCATACAGTGTACTCCTTCCAAGGGCAGCCCCTCTGCTTCTATATCTTTATTCTCCTTAATCATATACACTTAATCCGCAAGAATTCAAATTATACTAAGAACCTAGTTCTACTTCCTTTTGAACAGCTGCTGATGCTTTTCTTCTGTCTACTTTGAAATAGGTTTTCCATAAATGACAGCTAGAGATATACAAAGTAGCAGCAAAAATAGCTTGTAACACAGCTGGTCAGAATGGGATTCTTTCTAATCACTTGCATTGAAGTACTTGTTCATCAACCAAAGTTAACTACTTCTGATTTCAAACAAAGCAAATGTCAGAACTGCAAGTACAGTACTAGAAAAATGCAGAAGGTATACTGCAACAGATAATGCCTTAGTGCCATGATGGCGAACCTTAGCACTCCAACTGTTCTTGGACTTCAATTACCCAATCCAGCACTCCTGCTGATCAGGGCTTGAGTGCCAAGGTTCACCATCACTTGCTTAGAGTCTTTCTGTTTTCTGTTGTTGCCCTTATCATCCAGTGTTAATAGAATTAAATCCCCAGAGAGCAAGCCTCTATGAGAGAAATATTGTTTGTTTTTAACAACTAAGCATAGTAAAGAAGATCTGTACTTGATGCCATTGCTTGGTAGTTCCAAAGTGTTTAAATAGTTATTTTTTTTTGTCTATATATCCCAGAATCCACCAGTGGGCATTGAGCATCCTGGCTGGAGAGTCTGGGATTTAAAGAAAGATTTAAAAATCTCTTAATCAGACAAACCTACATTCATGAGCAGTATCAATAGACATTTGGGGTTGTTTCATTTTTTTTATATGTAGGACATTGCTTAAGAGGCTGTGCTGTGGCTAAATGATTTCTTTTGAGATTTCACTTACTTATAGTGATTATTGCAGCAAGACTAGACACTACATCTCTGGAATCTTTGACTGACTTCAAAGGGCAAGAAATGACGATAAAAGTATTCTGGATTGGAAGATGACTCCCCGCACTGCATACCTTAGCTAAGCTGGGTTAGTATTATTAGACATCTTTTAAGACATCAAAATGAATTAATATTAGACCTTAATTTAGTACAGTAATTGTAATTCCTTGTTACCCAACACCAGGCTATACATGCCTGTAGGGCCTTAATTGTTCCCATTCTTTCCGTTTTCCAGATGAGTAATTTGTCTGGATGCTCTTACGCTACATGACCCATTTTTCCCAGCCATTTCTATAAAGATGACATGCAGATTTTCAAACATTCCTGAGTACTGTAGGCATTTTGCTTCAAATACATTTGAGGAAATTATGAACTTGACAACAATTCAGTGTATTTTAAATTTTTGACCTAATGAATGAATGAATTCAAACCAATTTCCCTTCTCTATCCTGTGGAATATACAAAAGACATTCATGCATACTCACACAATATTTACCCTAATATCTTCCCATTGGTTGGGCAACCTATTGGAAAGTGGGGGAAAGGCTATGTGTAGGTAAAAGAAAATGCATATTCCCTGTGAGTATAACCTTTCCCCATCAGATAGAATTTCTTCAAAGATGCATATGCAACAATCAGACTTGCAAAGTAAAAGTGTATTTACCTTCTAGTGACAAGTCATAAAATGAACCAGGCTGTGAAGGAAATTCTTGTTCCCGATGAGTGAAAAAATTTCCTTCGAGCAATGGATTTGCTTAGATGTGTGTCCTTCAATAAATAGATTTGCAAAGTAAACTCATATTTACTTTCCAGCGATCAATCCCTAAACAAAGGATGGAGGTAAAGCGCGATAAATGCTATGACAACCAGATGTCTGTTAGCTTTTGAAGGTGAATGGTTTCTGAATACAGTGGAACCTCATATAACGAATGTCCCCTATAGCGAAAAAATGGCACCAAAAAAAGGTTTTGAAAAAAATGGCATCTTACATAACAGAAATTTCCCTATGGGAAAAATCATATAATGAATTTTTTGTTATGCGATACAGCATCCCTATGGGGACAAATCATATAATGAAGATTTCAATGGGGAAAAAAATCACTTAGCAAAAATTTATCGTTATACAGTTTTTTCCATAGGAATTTTTGTTATACAATATTTTTCCATAGGGATTTTTGTTACTATGGGGGGAAATTGTATAATGAAAAAATTGCATAGGGAAAAGCCTTGTAGAACAAATTGTTTTCATTATACAGTAATATCCTGGATAACGTGTGCACCACACAATGTTAAAACTGGATAATGGTGGGAAATTAGAGGAAAACTTTTGTACCGCACAACGTTAAGTTAATGTGTGATGCAAAGGTTTTCCACAAATTTCCTGACGTTGATCTCTGCCCCCAAAGCCCGCAGGGCTGGAGACCAGGGACTCTGGAACAGAGATCTCCAGAGGCTCACTTGCTGTTCCGATGCTTGCCTTGGAAAAGCAAGGGGCCATCTGTAGACCCAAGTATCCAATCTCTGGTTAAGGGAACTGGGCATCGGACACTCACCTCCCTTCCCCGAAAGGAAATCGGCATTCATTTCAGGGAAGGGAGACCCTCCCCCAAAGAAAGCCGGCGTTCAGACTCACCTGATCCGCGGCTTCCTTTGGCACAAGCCGGGTGAGCACGCTCACCCGTCTTTCCCCAAAAGGAAGCCGGCTTTAGTTTAACATTTTGTGATAAATGTATCACACAATGTTAAAAACTGCATAGCATTGAAAATCGTGGAACCAATCTTTAACATTATGTGGGGTATTACTGTGTGATGTTTTACAGTACATGCAAAACATATTGTCTGGTTTGATCCAGATTGATTTATTTATCATATGGCTTTAGAAACATATGGTAGATAACAGTATAACATTTTATCACAAGTATGGGTCAAATATAGGTTTTAAAAAATAAAAATAAAATACAGGTACTGTATATACATATACATATACATATACATATACATATACATATACATATACATATACATATACATATACATATACATATACATATACATATACATATACATATACATATACATATACATATACATATACATATACATATACATCACAGTGCTATGTCCAGGTTATTGAGCCAATCAATTATGTAAGGTGATAGAGTAAGAAAATTTGCTTTATTTACACATTCATGAACTATATGAGAAACAGTTTTGACATGGATTCCCCCAATCCCATTGTCTATAGGCAGTTTCTTCCATTTGTATAATAAATCTGCACATCTGCCATAGCCATTTCTTTTCCTGTAAGTGGTCTTCCAGATACATCATGGTAGATCAAAACCATTGGGCTCCTGATGGGTTATCATATTCATATAAATATCAAATGACTCCGACTGCAGGTATTTTTGGCATATAAAAATTATTAGCACAGAGTTCTTCAGTTCTAATTATTAGATTGATCAGATATTAATCCAGTTTGATCTACAGAAGAGGAAAAGCAAAAATTTCTAGGAGAGAAGGGGTAGAGGAAAAGATAAAGAAGTTAGGAAGAAAGGAAGAAGAGATTCATTGAGGAAAAAGGTAGACCTGGGGAAAATATCACTTTCTCAGACTACAAATCTCAAAATCTCCCATGGAATTGGAAGATTCTAGTAATTCAGAAAAGTAACTCTTCTAAGTTGATATAACATGAAATGAACAAACAGGCCTAAAGCAAGAATCTAAGATGGAAAATAAATCTATGGGAGAAAATCTACGTATAAAGAAAAGAACAAAATAAAATAAAAATAAAATAAAAAAACTGTAGCACTTTAAAGACTAACTGCTATATATAGTCTTTAAAGTGCTACAGTGTTTTTATTTTATTTTTATTTTATTTTGTTTATTTTGTTTTGTTTTTTGATATGCCTGAACCACAGACTAGCATGGCTACTATTCCAAAAAATTAAAGAAAAGAAGAATGTATAACTAGAGTGCAGAATTCAAGACCACTACAAATTACTCTATCAACTTGATATTTTGGACTTTAATTGTCTGGAAAATAGTTGATATTCAAGGCCAAGTAAGATCTCCCAATAATTTGCACATACTGTATTTAAATGTGAAATCTAAAGTCTTTTGAATGAAGAAAGTACCAGTATTGTGCCTCTTTTGAATGTCAGAAGCTGAGCATCTCATGTGTTACCCTTCAACAGAATTCCAGCACACTCTGGATCTTTCTCCTAATTTCTGCAGGCAGTTCATTGCCTGAAGCTGATTTGCTTACTGGTTCATGAAACCATGTACTGCTTTGCCTTATATTGAGAGACACCCCCTCCCCCCAGGATTGTAATTGCAATGAATTTGGATAGTTTAGTTTACAAATTTATACATTGCATTTCTCCTCTCTCTGTGTGTAGTAAATTCATTCTTATAAATTTCAGTAAGTATTTGATAGATTCAGTCCTGTTTTTTAATTGTACAAGGTAAAAATAGCACTACCACCAAGACAGATTATACACAGGTTCTTTAAAAAGTGTGAAACACTTCTGTGCAATTTCATGCTAGAATTTGCTTATTTAAAAAGAAACCATCCAGACACTCCCTCTTGTAAATGATAACAAAATCATAACTAATGTATGACAGTGTATACAACTTTCCTGCTTTAAAGGTTCACAAGACATCGTATGACCCATTAATAATTGTTTGTCTTTTTCAATTATCAAGAGCAGAGAACATCAGCTAGTAGCTAAGAGGCTGGTCTCAGCCTCTAAAGCAACTTCATCTGTCCCCTGATGTCTATTTTTAATCTAGACACCGTTAAAAAGGCTCCACATACACCCAGTGCTTACAGCTTCATTTTTAGTAAGCAAATTCACGGTTGGATTTTTGGTCTATTTTGTATGTACTGCAAGAGCCTGAAAAAATTAAAACTCCAAGAATCCCTCCAGTAGCATGGCCAACGGTTATATTAGTTGGGATATTGACACAATTGCATTATATACTACCTCTCTGAAGAACAATTGTTCTCCGCCCTATGTGGTTTACAACTTTATAAATGCAGTAATTTTAAAAAAAACCAATGGTGATGACTGTAACAAAAATATGCAAAGTCAAAAACTCTCATCCTAATAATGATGCTCTAATCATAAAAGTACAGTTTTACAGCTGCCACAATCCCCCAGCCTACATAGTTTAGTAGCCATTCTGCCTTGGGAATTTTAGGGCCTGAAATCCAAAACAGTAACTTTTCCACGTTCTGCATCACCTAATAATGTGTAGCCTTCCCACGTTTGTATTTTCCATGAGTATGGATAAATTAATATAAGATATACATATTCATGCCTCAAATTCTATGAAGTTTGTGGGGTTTTGTTAGAATTTTAGCTTAGCTAAAGGTTTTCCTTGCTTGAAAGCCAGTCATGTCCAACTCGGGGTGTGTGTGTGTGCTCATCTCCATTTACAGCCAAAGAGCCAGCATTTTCGTGATCATGTGGCAGGCATGACTAGATGTGGAGTGCACAGGATGCTATTACCTTTCCCGCCTAAGCAGTACCTGTTTATCTACAGTGGACTCTCGCTTAACAAATTTAATGTGTTCTCTGGGACCGTTTGTAGTACGAAAAATTGTAAAGCGAATTTCCCATAGGAATGCACTGAACCAAAATTTGTTAACTGAAACACAGTTTACCATAGGAATGCATTGAAAACCAATTAATCCATTCTGATTTTTTAAAACTGAACCAGTATTTTCTATGGATTTATTTTTGTTATGTGAATTTTGTGTTAAGTGAGTCGCTTGTTAAGCAAGGGTCCACTGTGCATTTCCAATTTTTTGTTTTTGAACTGCTAGGTTGGCAAGAGCTGGGACAGATGACAGGAGTTCACTCCATCACACAGTATTCGGGTCTCTAACTGCTGATCTACCAACCTTCCAGTCGTTAAATACAGCATCTTAACCACTAAGCCACTGCAGCCCAGGCACACAATTTTAGCTTACATGTTGTCAAATCTACCTCTTCCCCTTTAATAGTACTAATAGTTCATTAATGTCTAATTCCTGTGAAACATTTGGAACAGTCTGTGTATTTTTTTGCCACTGATTCTGTAGTATCCACAGCTGCAAATCATTCTGCTAGGAGACTATGAGCAATTTCTTTTGAATATCTCCACTCTACCTAACCCTTTACTTTGTACCAGACTCCTAAGGAACATGTATACATATGTAACACTCTGGACTCTGGTGGAAAGAAAAGGAGATGCCCTATGGTTCATCACCAAGGTAACTGTGATTCCCCCTACAATATACCTTTCCTCACAGATTTTTATATCTCTACTGAATATAGTCCCTCTGAAAGAAACTAAGCTAAGCAAAATAGGATGCAGCTCTTGTTTGCCTCTTCTGCCAGTGGTCTGCAAACATTGTCTTGTCTTCTCTTCTTTGCGCTTAATCTAGAGTGAAGACGTGGCCCTTTATATGTTCCTGCTTTTAAATATATTCACTAAAAAAGAGGCTGTCCATCAGAGAGGTTTTATACCAACACTGTACTTACCGCTACATCTTTATGGAGAAAAATATTTACAGACTTTGCACTTGTTCATACTTTGCTTGTGTTATGCAGAGAATAGTTCACTCTTCTCTTCCATTGCAGAAATAATGTAAAGTCTGTAAAAGAGCCTCTGACTAGGTGCCCAAATATATGGAGATCCTATCAATGTAATTTTCTCCCCCTCAAACTAAAAGCAGGAGGCAAAATGCTTAAGATTATGTCTCTAGCAGATGGTATTGTATCTTGTGCTTGAACCACATACAGCATTTTTTGGTGGGAAGGGGGGGGAGTCCATCCAGAACTTCATTGTCTCCTCCTCCATGCTTAACCCTAGACCTGCCCCAAACTCCTCTATCCAGACCATAATCAGGAGCTGTAAGAAAATGTGTGTGTTGCTCCTGCTGAAATCTCTTATCTTCAGCCACTGTTTGAAGATAAGAGATATTCTTATCTGCTCCCCCATCTACTCTTTACCTCCTCCCCCCTTTGATTTTTAAATAGCCCCCATTTGTGCTGATGGAGACTATTAGAAACATTTAGTGCAGAATGGGAGAAGGTATTTTCAGATTGGTGTGTCTACAAATGTACACTAGTGCTCAAGGGTTTGAGCAATCTTACTGGTAGCCAAATGGTAGTGGTGGGTATCCCTACCCATCCCTTTTGAGATAGACCCTCTCAGCCTTCTGAAATGCAACCGCTGCATGCTATCCTGGGGGTAAATTTTGCTCTCAAGTTGAGAAGGTTTCTCTATAGCTACCAAACAGAAATCTTTCTGAAAGGGATGGAAGAAATTGTAGGTCATCACAACAAGAGGGTGCAAGTTTTGGGTAACCTATCATAGAAGCAGAGATTGTGAGCTTTTTGTGATGCCATACTGCCCAGCAGCTGTAGCCAATGGTGAACAGTGATGTGACATGTGGTCAAGCCACACCTTGATACCTTGGATAATTTGGAGTTATTATTCAGCAAGGAGCCTGCACATTGGTAGACATCTCCATGACAACATTCTGCACATGCAAATGGACTTGAGATATCAAGTCCATCTGCATGTGGGTCTTTTTTAGCCATTTGGATATCACATCTCCTACTGCCTAGGTGGACCATGACATGTACCTTCTGCTTTTCACCTTGCCCAAGGGATCTGTCAGAGGACATTTTTGTGCAGCACCACCTTTTTCATAGCAAACATTTTCTGAACTTGGCTGATAGATGCTTTTTGTTGTTCAGTCGCACAGTCGATTCCGACCCTCTGTGACAGGGGCGTAGCTACCGCTGTATCTGCCATATCAATTATACGGGGGCCACGGGGGGCCCCAACGTGCGTAAGCAAAAATTAATAAAAACTTCCCCAAAAAAATTTTATTTCACAAATGACAAAAGTCAAAAAAAGCCATTTTTTTTCTTTTGTGAGAAATCTTTACCCTTCCTAAGGGCCCCCAAACAAATTTTTATATGGGGCCCCGCCAAGGCACGCTACGCTTCTGCTCTGTGACCCCATGGACCACTGTCCGCCAGGCACTCCTGTCCTCCACCATCCCCCTCAACTCGCTCAGCTCTGCACCCACTGTCTCCACAATACCATCCAGCCATCTCATTTTGGGCCGCCCCCTTCTTCTTTTGCCCTCCACCTTTCCAAGCATCAAGACTTTCTCAAGTGAATCTTCTCTTCTCATTTGATGTCCAAAGTACCTTAGCTTCATCTTTATTATTTGACCTTCTAAAGAGCAGTCAGGTTTGATCTCTTCTAAGATTGACCTATTTGTTCTCCTCGCTGTCCAGGGGACTCTTAAAACTCTAGGTGTCCAAAATGTTGAATTCCATATATTTATTTACACTGTAGTGAGGTGGTCATTAGGTTATCTTATCCCTTCAGTCTTAGTAAGATTTTGTTCTTATATACTGTATTTTCCTTCAAATGCTTATAGCTGATATTACCATATGACATAAGGAATGTTGTTGGTCTTGAAACCTTGTTTCTGCGTGTCAGAAGTAGAAGTATAGCCTTGAAAAACATTTATGACTTATAAATGATACTGTAATCGCATGTGCCATGACCTGGGCAAGGGTATGAGCAATGTCACCTGAGTTTCGTGTGTGGTAAGAGATTTTCTGTGAGAAAGCCAAAAGATATAAATGCAGTCTCACTTACATAAGTGGTTGTGATACTGCAATTTGCAGTTGCGCCATTGCTTGCTTTTAGTTTCCTTTCTTCGTACAATCAAAAGGAAGTATCAGAGTTAACAAATTTGTGCAATTATTTCCAGTGCTATGTTGAATTCTGGTAAAGTACTTTTGTAACTCGCTGTGCTCAGTTCCTCCCTTTCTTTCATATAATAAATTCCATGACATCATGAGAATGTCCAGTACAAAGTGGCAGTCTTGCTACATAGGATTTGTTTACTTCTAAAGCAACAAGAGTAATACTTTTAATTTGTGCAGTGTTCTGCTTCCATTTCCAACCTGCGGACAGCTAATTATATTCACCTAAAGTCTGGGATAAAATTTACTTAGGATTGGATTATATTTGTAAATAATGTATGGGTATTAGAACAATAGTGTCTGTCGGATCCCTTGGGCAAGGTGAAAAGCAGAGGGCACACATCATGGTCCGCCTAGCTACCGAGTCACGTGATATCCAAATGGCTAAGAAAACCACACATAGATGGACTTGATTTCCCAGGTCCATTTGGATGTGTGGAATGTCATCACAGAGATGTCTACCATTGTGCAGACTCCTCACTGAATAACAATTCCAAGGTATACAAGGTATTAGAACAACAGTTTCTTCTGAATTTTGTTAATAACTGGTTTCCAAGGATCAAATAATAGTTTTCTTAGCTAAAACTCTTCCTATTCATAAAGTTTTTATTGAAAGAGAGAAAGAGAGAGAGAGAGACTGGATTGTGACATATTAAAGACAAGCTAATTTATTATGACATAACCTTTGTGGACTGAAATCTAATTCATTAAAATAAATAGACAAAATGTTTCCTTATTTACTAGTACAGTAAAGCACCGGATAACGGTAAGACTTGGTTCCACAAGTTTTGGTGTTATCTGATTTTTAGTGTTATCCAATCCATGTTAAAATCCTATGGGATGGATCGGATAACATTAAAGCTCCATAGAGATACATTGTAACCGCACAGGCTTTAGCGGTTGTTATCCAATCCATCCCATAGGACCTTAACGTCATTCGATCCAATTCTCCTCCCCAGATTACTTAATGTTATGGATTTTAGCGTTATCTGATCCAATCGTTATCCGGTGTTTTACTGTATCTGTAGGTTAGGATAGACTGGAAATAGTGTGCCCCATTTTGACACATTATAGAATTCTAATTTCAGACTACTAATGGAAATGAAATTACAGAAAATCATAAAAAATGCATTGTGTTGTTCTTGTCTTTCTGAGAATATAATTGTTGTGTGAGTGGTTAGAAACTTCAGTTGTGGTTTACAGTTTTGTAAACTAGGAGAAATACATACCAAAAGGGCCAAATTTTAACAATTACTTAAGAAAGATCTAACATATTGCTCTTAAAAGGTAAACCCAGTTTATTAATGATGGGGGATAAAGTACAATCTCAGACTGGTTAAAAATGTGGAAACAAGATGTGGTTACCCTCCTCCCCAGACTAACTTGGTTTCATGCCAAAACCTGGCTGCCAATCTAAAACAATTACCAATGCCTGTTTATGTGCTTCTTGAAATTCTGTAATCAGGTATTAACTTTTTAAAAGGTCTGTCCCCTGCACCAGCAATGCCAAAAAACAAGAAGTGTATGTATCACAACCATCATCATAATCACTTTAAAACATTATAATTCAAACAAGAAAACAACTTAATTTGTTTATTGAAGGTGGCATAATTAGACAATTGCTGTTTGGTGTACACATAATCATTTCAGTATACTCTGATTAAACATGCTTTGCGGGTAATTAAAGCATGACAAAACTCTGCAAAGCTTCTTTATTCAATATGGTATAGAACAGGGGTGGCCAACCTTTTTTCACCATTGGCCTGACCACGCTGCCCAGACAGCTGAGCAGGCTGGCCCATGCCCCCTGGAAGTGGAAGCATTTACGGCTGATGTAAATGTGCCCACTTCCATGTTTATGACAGTTGGGTTTGTGTTGTGGGTTGGTGAGTTGAGGGGTGTGTGTATGTGTGTGTGTGCTTATTTTTATTTTATTTTAATTTATTTTTTATTTTTTCCTTTGGCTCCGCCCATGGTGTCATGACATCATGATGTTAGCTCCGCCCACACTGTGATGATGTCACTGTGAGGTAGTAAAATTTTTGACATCCCACCACTGAAAACATCATACCTGTATGGAGAGCAAAGTTCTATACTTATTGTGCTAAGTAAATTTTCATATAACCTTCACTTATGTCAGGCTTAGTACTGTCAACAGAATTAACAGGTCTGGTTGGTTCATTTCTTGGTTTCAGAAGCTTAAAAGGAAAAGGTGCTACAATTGTCCAAGACCAAAACCAAGCAAAAAGCCTTACTCTGTATAGTCAACTTTCATTTATTTTTATCAGCTCAAGTTTATTAGTGACAGACAACTGCTAGTAAAAGGTCAACTTCACTCTAACAACAAAGACTATTGAGTTCTTGTGGCCCATTGTAAATGTGGAATCCTATGTATACTTCTCTAGAGTCCCAGTCAGTGAAACTTGTTTCTGAATGGACATTTATAGGATTGTGCTGTTAGATGCTTTGTCCATTGGTGATTTTAGTCATTTGAAAAAGATTGATTAATATTGTTCCCTCGATTATAATTGTATAAACTGTGTGTGCAGTGAGTTTACAATCTTCTGTCAGCATATGCCAGTGACATAGGTGCAGCCTCTGGCAAATAATTCTAGATAGATGCAGAGAGTAAGAAAGAGAGAATGAGGATATAATTTGTAGTGTAGGAAGACAGCAAAGTATAGAAAGAAAGACACAAGGCAGCATACAGAAACACTAGTGACCTAGGAAGACGTGGATTTTATTTCAGCAGTAGATTATTTAATCTGGGGTGGACAATTTTTGGTCTTCCTCAGCCTTAGTCACCATAGCTAATGGTGAAATCTGCTGGGAGTTGCTCTCTATCTGTCAGACAATTGCCCACTCTTGCGTTAACCAGTCCCCCAGTTCAGTGGTGGGCAGCAACAGGTTCGCAAACTCCCCAAGAGTGGGGTTGCAAAATTGGGGGGCCTCTGGGCAGGGGGTGGTGAATTTGGGTGGTCTTCGGGCAGGGGAGGTAGCAAAATTGGGTGGCCACACCCACCTCCCTACCCTGCCCCATCAGGATTTGTCCCTGCAAGTGGTTCAAGGTTTCTCTTGCTCAAAAGCCAGACATATCTAACTCTAGGGTGCAGTGCTCATCTCCATTTACAGCCAAAGAGCCAGTGCTGCCTGTGTTTGCAGATGTATACATGGCCATATGGCAGGCGTGACTAGATTGCCCACGATGTAGACTCCGCCCATGAATTAGGCTCCACCCATGATGTAGGCTCTGCCCACAATGTAGGCTCTGCCCACAATGTAGGCTCCGCCCACAGTGTGGTAGAGAAAATTTTTGCTTCCCACCACTGCCCCAGTTACCTGCTTTCATATTTCCAATCCTTTCTCATAACTATGTGCTAAAATCTGCAGACTTATTGTTTTTTATTTATGCTCAGATGATGCTTTCAAAGCTGAGATCTTGAGGACTTTGTAATTTAATATACATACTAATATAGGCCACTCTTAAAATACTGCCAACCTAGCAGTTTGAAAGAAAGAAATAGCAAGTACCATAGATAAATAGATACCACTTTGGTGGGAAGGTAACAGTGTTCCATGCACTCCGGTGTCTAGTCATGCCTGCCACATGTCCATGGAAAAGTCTGCAGATGCAGACAGTGCTGGTTCTTTGGCTATAAATGGAGAGGAGCACCAAACCCTAGAGTTGGATACAACTGGCTTTCGAGCAAGGGCAACCTTTACCTTTGTCATGAGGTAACTCTATTACATTTGGTACTCTTTACGCATACAGTATCTGACTTGACTGTTACCGCATAATAGGTGTCCATATGCTTTTAAGGTGTACTGATTATGATTCTCTCTTACTCACACATGTGCTCTCAGCCACACTCCATGCACACAGATTGCTGCAGCCTGTTCTGGTTGCTAAGCAGTGTGAGGAATTGGAATGTACAGTTCTTAGCAAGGCACTTGTGAGTTCATTTCTAATGCCAGAAAATGAGGAGGAGGGGAGAGAAGAGAATGACATAAGGAATAACACGAAATCATCATTTGCAAGTCCTGGAATTATCAGGGGAAGGAAAAAACAGCTCTTGTGGGTGGAAAACACATTCGCTTTAGAGATAAAAAAACATATTTCTGCCCTCAGATCCATGCTTCCATATTTTTAAGCATTTCTTGGTAGGGGTGGTAATCCACAATGGAAGGCCAGAGTGAAACATCTTCACACATGACATTTCCATCGTGGGTTTGGCAAGACTGACCAAGCCAGAGATAGTTTTTGCTCATTCTGGAAATCTGTAGATAAGGAGCTCTAGCTAAAGGGTGAGTGTCTGGCTTTTCTGGTTCGCCCCCTGAGAACTGTTCCATATGTTATCAGAATGAAATGATAACATGGAAATGATAGCATTTTAGATTGTGCTACTACAGCCTGCAGGGTGGTTCGTCCCTATGTTGAGAGCTTCTTGGATGTAATAGTCCAGGATTTGTCCCCCCCCCCCTTTCTGCCATTATATCTCATTTTACCATACCCCACAGAATATGTAGAATGGCTCTTGGGTCATCTTTGGAGCACGACAGCCATTGCCTCATGGCTCCTTGATGTAAAAGTAATCTGTACATATATTCTCAGGAGACAGCCCTGCATGTATGGCATTATTTTTCAAATCTGAGGGAAATAAGAACATTATTGCTATGTTGGCTTAGTAACTTGCCTCTACATGTGCCTTCTGGAAATAAGCCATTTTGAAAAGCACTTAGCTAAGGGAATTTAGCTCACTGATATTATGCTCAGAACTGCTTTGAGCATGAAATCCCTTCTTCATGATGAAACCCTGAGTTTGCCCTCCTGAGATATTGTTTTGATTGAATTTGTAAAGGAAACCACAGTCCAGAGTTTTCATGAACTGAGCAGTGCTCTTGATGATAGGACTTTATGGATGTCCCTCATTCACAGAGTTACCATAAGTCAAAAAGTCCAATATTTCAGTTTTTTCATAGTCAAAATTATGTAGTTTTTGTAAAGATGCAGGAGACAGACAATACCTTTATTGGATCAATAAGAAAAACAAAATGTTGTGCTTGCATGCATTAAAATGTTCATGATGTGGTATGTAGTTATGTAATTCTGCAGGCATGATTTCTCCCCTCTTAATTTTCAACTGCAATTCTGCTTTGACACTTTTTTCTTTCACTAAACATTTCCAAACTTTTGTTTGCCATTTCTAATCATTGCTGCATTCCCCCATTAAGATGGTATCGTTTACCTCTCTTAGATTATTGGTGTTTCTGCCACCAGTTTTCTCTCATTTGAATCTATTCTGGCTTTCTGCAAGATATGTTCTATATACAGATTCAATAGATAAAGGGATAAAATGCAACCTTGTTTAACACGTTTGCCTATAGGAAAACCTTTCTGTTTTTTCATATTCTTTTCTAACAGATTATGCAGTCAGAACAATCAATTACTGAAGCACATCCTCCCCCACTGCACCCCCAAGAACAATCCATAGTTTCTCATTATCCACACAGTCAAAATCTTTTCTGTAGTCTATAAAGTATAGACTGATCATCTTTTAAGTGCAGTCCAGTAGCCAGTGGATATTTGCAAAATGATCTAAAGGGGCACTTCCTTTTCAGACTTCAGCTTGAGCATCAAAACTTTCTCTCTCTGCATAACAGAAAAGCTTTGTTGCTACATTATGGGATTTTGATCACCAGTTTATGCCAGAAGCTTGGCATTCTTATGTTTCTGATGGACTTTTTGGTACCTTTATTACCATTAACATTTCTTGCTATCTATTTGTTAGGACAATCAGAGGTACTATGTACCTTAATATGGTTTAAATTTGTGTTTTATGTTTTTTCAGTTTTAATCTTGAAATATTTGGTGTTTTAATCAATATTATTGTAGGCTGTCATGAGTTCTACTTTTGAGAGAAAGGTGGGTTATAAATCCAACAAATACATTTTCTGAAGAATTTGTCCTGGTATAAATTAAGCTCTGCTGATTTCAGTGAATGTAGCAAGTTTAGTCAGATCCAGTCCATTTCATTTTGCACCTCTATCAGAAAATTGCAAAAAAAAAGTAGCAATATAGATTGGACAATGTTTTTAGGCACTATGTAATTGAAGAGTTAATAGATGCAAAGTATCCATATGTTATGTTATGGTTTTCTACATAGAAGACTCCATGTTTGTTAATGTAAATCTAATATAATCCACAGTTAATTGTAACACAGATTGACTTTGGCAAGCTTACTTTCTTTCAGTTGCTCAAGGCAAATCTTGCTTTCATATTTCTCACTCTGTACACTTGGCAGCATTCTTGGTGACCTATTTTTTAATGCAATGGGAGATTATTCTTCAATAGAGTGAGTAATTTATAAGAATAGTAGCACCATCACAATACCAATACAAGGGAAGCATCTGTGCTGGTCTAACTATGGAGAGAGGCAGCATTGTAGGACATTGTTTTTACTGAATTAGCTAACAAGGTACATGTGAAATGAATTAATGCATCTTTCAAATGCAGCAATGTTAGAAATACTTACTGGTATGAAAAAGTGATGGAGGCTAGTCAGCTTTTCATCCAGATGTTTTATCATAGAGCTATTGTTGTTTGTTAAGGAATTGACAGGATGCAAGTCTAAAAAACAAGTATCCCAAGGATTAAACAACAACTTTTCAGCCTCTGAATTTCTGAGTTTATATGTGACTTAGGTAAATTTTTTAATACGTTTGACACATGTTGTATATGTCCAGTAATAAATTGAGATATGCCAAGTGGCCAACTAGCACTTTAAAAACATTGTATATTCTTGTGTATAAATGAACTATATTTTCCAGCAATCCCACTAAAATAAACTGTGCAGAATATCTCATGCTAGCAGAAATGATACTCTGAAAAACTAACATTTTTTGTGATCAAATTTGCCCCAAGTGAATTTAAGCCGATAGGATAGTCTTCCAAAGAGATATTTCTGTGTCTATACTATCCTCAGGTATACAGTTGTCGCAATGCCCCTCACTCTTTTTCATCCTCTAGAACTGGGGT
Source organism: Furcifer pardalis (assembly GCA_030440675.1). Lineage (NCBI taxonomy): Eukaryota > Metazoa > Chordata > Lepidosauria > Squamata > Chamaeleonidae > Furcifer > Furcifer pardalis. Next base: position 114,199,539 of record CP126891.1, read on the forward strand.
GCCCAAACATTTTGGGCTGTGGGCTGATCATGTGGTTCAGGAAGCTGGTCACTAAGGCCCGGGGGCCGGGTGCGGCCCCCAACTCACCCGGCCCCAGGCCTTAGTTTGTGCACCACTGCTCTAGAGAGCCTACAGACTCCAGTGTGGCAAAGGAAAATAAACTGAATGAAAAACAAAAGTGGCAGGGCATTGTTGTAGGCAAAGGGAAAGTGTGAAACTGTATCACAGTTCCATTCAGTAACACAGGAGTTCTCAAGCTTTTTAAGCCGGGGACTGACAGGGTCACGCTTCCTCAAACAGCTTTGGGGCCCGGATGGCCATTTTGCCATTCCTCCACCACATAGCACTTCCTTGTGTGGTGGAGGTGGTGGTGGGGGCCACATAAAATGGTGCTGTGGACCACATCTGGCCCACGGGCCACAGGTTGAAAATCCCTGCATTAAGTGTTGAATATTTCAGTGCCAAGGTCAGTATGATATAGTTGTTGAGAAGGTTTGGTTTTTCATCACAGCTCTTTCATATCTTCTTCTTTGCTTCCTCTTTTACCCCATCAGGTGTTGAGGTTCTTATTTCATATACATGCCAAAATAAATGTCAACCAGTATGAGCACATACCCATTGCATTTATTTCCCCCCCCCCCGGCTTAATTTACACCATGAGGCCACATCAGTGTGGCTTAATTTTTACCACGACTTCTAAAAAATGTATTTATTGGATTTGTAGCCCATCTTTCTCTCAAAAACAACAATAACATGGAATCGGCACATTGCTTTTCTGGTCAACGCTTCTACACATTTTAAAGGGAAAAGCCGCACATAATCAATAAATGTTGCCTACACAGCTGTTAAAGAAGACTTAGGCTTGTCATGAAATGTGCATAAGTGCAGATTTTTTTTCTCAGTTGTTGCACCAAATGTGCAAGTGTTCCCTCAGAGCTGTATTTTTGTGAAGATGCTGCACATTCATAGTACTTAATAGTTATGTACTGTCAAGTCAATTCTGACTTATGGTAACCCTTCCCATGGTTTTCTAAATAAAGAGTACAGTACTCACAAGTGGTTTACCAGTCCCTTCTTCTAGAGGTGCCCTGGGACTGTGTAGCTTGCCAAGGCTACACAGGCTGGCTTTTCTGTGATGTTCCTTGGGGATTGAACTCCCAACTTCTGGCTCTGCAACCAGAAACCAAACTTACTGAGCTATCCAGCCAGTGTCATAACATTTATTGGACATTAAATAAGAAAAAAGGCAATAAAACAGTTTAGAAAGATTGTGTTCTTATGTATTCCCCCCCCCCCATACTTACTCGCTGAAGACTCACAGCGTTTTCCTCCCCCATGCAGCAGTCTACACTACACTACTGGCTATGCTGGCATCAATATACAGTACTTCAAATGGATTAGAGAAGTTGTTGTCCTGTAGAAAACAGAAACTGAATTTTTTGTTGTTCAATCGTGCAGTCGAGTCCGACTCTTTGCAACCTCATGGACCATTGCATGCAAGACACCCCTATCTTCCACCATCCTTCTCAACCCACCCAACTTTGTGCCCATTGCATCAACAATACCACCTAGCCATCTCATTTTCTGCCACTCCCTTCTTCTTTTGCCCTCAACCTTTCCCAGCATCAAGGCATTCTCAAGTGAATCCTGTCTTCTCATTTGATGTCCAAAGTACTTCATCTTCATCTTCACTATTTGACCTTCCAAGGAGCAGTCAGGGTTGATTTATTTTGAGATGAACTTATTCATTCTCCTTGCTGTCCAGGGTACTCTCAAAATTATCCTCCAACACCACATTTCAAAGGCATCTATTCTTCTGCGCTCAGCTTTCCTTATGGTCCAGCTCTCACAACCATACATTACTACCAGAAATACCATTACTTTGATTGTGGAGACTTTTGTTTGCAAGGTGATGTCTCTGCTTTTAACTATGTTCCCCAGATTTCTTATACCTTGCCTCCCAAGAATTAGTTGCCTTTTTATTTCATGGCTGCAATCACCATCTGCAGTGAACTTGGATCCTAAGAATGTAAAGCCAGACCCTTCTCTGTTCAGTGTGCAGATGCTTTCATTCATTGTATACCTTTGGTGTTGTTGAACATAATGACTGAGCAAAGAATATGCACTTAGTAATGGAATATAAGTATTACTAGAGAAATAGACAATGAGCTAAAGTTAATTGTGTGTAATTACATCTCACTAATTGTGCTATCTGTTATGGGAATTCTCATATGAACTGGAATATTCATCACATGGAGATTTTCTATTACAGTCAAACCTCACATAAAGAGCACCTCGCTTAAAGAGTAACTCGCTTAAAAAGCAGAATTTTCTCTGACAGTTCGCTTCGCTTAACAAATAAAACCAACCATAAAGTCGCTTAACAAATAAATTGGGGTTCGCAATCTCCCCCACCAGAAGTCACAACGGGTCACTTACAATGGTGTTTCGCTTAAAGAGCAAACTTGCTTAAAGAGCAATCCTGTGGAACACGTTATGCTCTTTAAGTGACGTACAACTGTGTATGTATTCCCCCTTATGCCTCTATGTATTATCAATTCAGTTCATATCTTGCTTTTCTGCCAAAAGGGTGCTCAGTTTCCATCCTGAAAGCTTTTGTTGTAGGCAAAACAAGAAAGATCCTAGTGAATATTTAAAGGCTGACATATGTGGCCATATGATTTTGTGGACTATTATCCCTGAAAAAACATATTCTGCAATAAACCTAGACATGAAAGTGTCTCAAGGCTCTTTGTCCTTTAGACTCATTCAGCATGGCAAACATGTGTATTCAGATAAGTGTTTTGATTGTGATAAACATGTGGCTCCTGGTTTTCCTCTCTCCTTGGCTTGCTGCCAGCCAGCCAACACACCCATATGAGATCCAGGAAAGGCTTGAGGTTAATTGCCTGTATCCCTAGAGCACCAGTGCCTCTGTCGGAAGCTGAACCTGGTGGAGTGCAATGGCATTCCTTCCCAGCAGTGTGTAAAAAATAAAGCTCCACTGAGGTATGGGGGGGGGGGCTGCATTACATAAATATTAGTGTAGGAAACAAGCATGCCAGAGTGATCCAGCATGAAGAAAAGAGAGAGCCCTCTTCACCTACTGCAGCTAGTTAAGTCTCTGACAAACAGCTGTTCCACTGATCCTTACAGTCACTTGCAACACAGATGACGCCAGAGTCAGACATTGCAAACACACACACGCACACACACCCCTTTCGCTACCCCCACTCCTTCCCTGCCTCTCCCTCTCCTATACATTCTCTCTCCTTTTCCACTGTAACTTTACCAGGGAAACAGAATCGCTGATGCTTCTGCTGGCAGAAGAGTGAGTCAGACCAGCTAATGACTGAGGACAAGCTGGTAACTGCAGCTCCTTCCCCCACAACCCTGTATTTTCCCCCTTTTAAATCAGAAACACTAACTATACTAGGACTGGCTGCATAGTATCTAGCGGTACAGGCTATGGCTCAGATCCTGCTGATGCTCTAAGGAGGATCGACTGTAGAAGAGGAACTTTGGGGTTGCAAGCCAGTGTATTCAGCTTCCGTATTATGAGTGTGAATCTGTGCTTTTAGGTGGGTGCCTCCCCCCCCCCCTTAAATATCTAGCTTCCGAAGACTAATAATATTGCATGTCTTTTATTTTCAAATATTGCAGTGTTGGTTATTGTCCTGTACTCTAGTATCCTTTTGTGTCATCTGTCCCTTGTCATAAAATTATCATAGGATGTTTTAATTCAACGCTGATTCATTGTGACAATTGAATGTCAGTTGCTGCAAAGACGTTGCTAAATCATAAAAGTAGCGTCAGTCTTAAACAGAAACAGTATGGTTTTGTAATACAGTACAGCAGTATTTATGTTATGTAGTGTGAGAAGTTATTGAATTAATTGAAAACCCTTTTGTTATTCTCTTTCAAATGTAGCAGAACGATAAGTCAAGTTACTGTTCAGAGTAGTACATATCTGTAGGCATATTAATATAGAAAGAAAAGGCATCCTATTTAATATTGCTAATTATCTCTGTCAATGTTGAAAAGAATCTGCTGAGTTTATCTAACATGCCTTTTTATGTAGGATGCTTATTAGCCCACTGGCATTAAGCCATTTTGTCTAGAAACATATGTACCATGTGAAGAAGAAAAACAAAACTTTTGAGAACTATATCATGACTGACAGTACTTAATATGGTATTTTTAATGCTGGATTATTATTCTTGCTTTCTACAACTATGTTATTCATGGCTGCACTGATCAGATCTGCTATAGCTGTTTCATTTTGTTTATAACGTTGCCAGATGCCTTTTTTTTAAAAACGGCAATCTTTGAGTTGAAAGAGTTTGCTTGGTCTTGGGAATGCTATAGTCCTGTAAGTGTAACTGACAACAACTGAGTTGTTTGTTCACTTTTCTCCCAAGCCCAAAACATAGATACACATCACACACATTCTAGTGCCCATTGACAACTCTGCCATTGCCATTAGCGTGCCAATGAATTTGAAACCGCTTTAAAAATCCATTTCACTGTCACATTTTTCAACCACAGTTCAATGAGTCCTGCTTAAGTTTTCTTTCATTTCACAAAGACATCCACAAGAGAATTTCTCACTGGATTGGGCTCGTGTGTTTGTTTCCATAGCATTATCTATGCTATGTTTACTCAGGATGGTGGGTGAATTGAAGAAATATTTGAATGTATGTATCATAGAAGACATAAAAGAATAGGATTGTTTACTTCAAAATTTAGATTTAAGAAAAACTTGCTTTGTGACTGTGTGCTTTGCTGCTTTTGAGAAAATGTATGTGATGGCAGTAGTAGTTATAGCAATTTACCCAACTGTCATTCCAAATGCCATTGAGATCCTTTCAAGCTGGATATAGTAAAAGCATTGCTTTCATGTTGTTTAGCTGCTGCCACACACTCCCATCTCAGCAGACACAGAAGAGTCCCAATTAGAAACATTATTGTTCACATTTATTTATTGTTAATTAGGATTCAGGAGCAAAGCTTTCTATCTGAAGAAACAAAGGCAGGGATGTGTTGAGTGAGGATGGGAAAGGCGAAAAAGCTTCTTTGCACTTAAGAAAACTGCCATGTGTTAACAGCCAGAGCTGGCTAACACACAGTGCTAGTTACTTAGTGTTTCCTTCCCTGTGCTGTTCTGCTGATTTACATGCAGGGCTGGCCATAAGTAGAGGTTGGCAGCTCTTGGTTCCCAAGCTAAATGTACCCACCCAATTTAGCAATACAAAGAAACAGTCTGTGGTTCCTTCTGCTTATTCTGGAATCACAAGGAAGGAAAGGCTGGGACAGGAACACAGAGATTTTGCATAAAAAAAGAAAAGAGGGGGAAGAGGCAATCTGTTCTCATACTTGTTGTCCTTCTAGCCCTCTTTAGTACTTGAAAAAACTTGACAAAGCGGAAACAGGGCATGCCACTTGCAGGAAGAATCCTAATGTTCCTGCTAGAATCATACATCTTGCACTTGCCCACCTCCATAGTTGATTTCAGTAACATGGCAGGAGGGGGTGAGGAAGAAAGAGTGAAGTCTGGGATTGCTTGCAAAGTGGCTTGGAACTAGAATTAACAAAACACGTCCTACTAACCCAAGCTAGGGCAATGTTTTCTGAGCAACCAAACTACTCTTACGAATTACAGCCATAATTTGACATAAATTGAGTAACCAGGTGGTGAAGGTACCTGAGCTTTTTTCAGAAAGGCAACACTGATGTGCAAAAAAGTCCTATTTGCCCCTGTTAAAAACAGCTTTAACCACCAGGGTGATTTATCAATATGTTTACTAAGCAGACATAGCAGTGTGCAACCTTATAGTAGCACTATAAGTAGCACTTCGGCATTTGCTTAGCAAATGTTGAGACCAACAATCCTTGTAAACTCTTGAAAGAGATAGATTAAAAGAAGCCTTGAAATAAACAGAAATATAACTGTTTATTGTATTCTCATAACGGAGCAGGTATCATACAGGGGTTATTCCATTGCTGCAATAAGAGATAAAATATACTCAACCCACAGATTAGAACTTCTTTGTCAGTATTGAAGCATGCTGATAGATCTTCATATTATATCAAGATGGTTGGAACTGCTATCATTGTGACCATATCCCTATTCAGCTTCCCCCGCCCCTGTTTTTTTTGGCATGATTGTTAAATAAGAAGCAAAAGCTGATTCATAAGAGATAAGCAGTGACTGCATACATCTTTGAAATTGTAGTGATTCTACAATATATATATATATATATGTCTTGTTGGGTTTTTTAAAAGAATGGTATACTCTAATCATATACTGTATTGTACAGAAAGCAGAGAAAAAGAATGCCATTCACCATCCTAGAGCTTGAAAAAACAGAGGTTGAAAACTGTAACAACTTCCTCCTCCTCTGATGACAACTCTTAGAATGTCTACATAACAACTGTCTTAGCTATCTGGAGGATTCTGGGAGTTATGGGCCAAAAATGTACATTCTTCAAGCTATGTATTCACTTGTGAGCTGTTTAATTTTGGGGTTGTTTTCATTTGACAAGTTTAGTTGTTCTCCTTGAAAGATAGATCCCTTGTGTTTGGGGGCAATCAACCATAAAGACATACCAGCTGAAAATAGGTAATGAGGTAACTGACTGTAGTAGTTCCCGCTGAGCAGTCAAGGCATTCTTCGAAGTAGGCTAGGAAGTACAAGAAATCCACTGAAGCTGGTATAATGTCAGCCCGAAGCTACTCTCACCAGATGATTCTCTTCTTGAAGTGCAAGGAATTCTGGGTACTAACCTTTTTTTTTTAAGTCAAGGAATTCAAGGTTCTTCTGTCATGTTCACTTAGTTTCATTACTTGTTCTACTCCTCTTGTGCCTCTTCAAGAACCATAGCATGAATGGCAGCTAAAGGCAAGCTTTCCCTCTTGACAATACCAGTGTGTTTCTGTGCATGGTGGTTCAGCTTCTGTCTGATGTATGCAAAGAAATGTTCTGTAGTATTCAGGAAATGTGCTGCATCTGACTTCATTCCAAGTGGAGAGAAAATGTGAATTTAAAATTAGGGTAGGGGGTGGGAAACCACTGGGAATGCCTAAGTGGAACAGAAGAGCGGAAAGAAGGGAAAAGGTTAAGTGATTTGTCTTTCTCCATGCCCCCTGTCAACCAAAGAGGAAGTGACTCTTCCATATTAAAATGAACCTTCAGGCCACCAATACTGTATATATGCACATATGCTCATGTTGATGTACACAGCAGAGTTTCTCCCTTTTACAAACACAAAATAGGCCAGATTTGAACACAAAATGCTAGACAGATAGCAAGGTTTCACATTAGGTTTGACATTATGGCTCCTTTCCTCTCTCTTCCTGTCCTGTCTTTTCTCACTCATCAGATTAACACTGCCTGGTAAATCCAATTGTTCATTTCTTCACTCAGCTTTCTTCTCAGGGTGGAGGTGGAATGAATAGATTACATCACAACACATAGCTACATGCCTAACTTCACACAATACACATTTAGTGCAGATGCCTATGTGGAATGGAATTTAAAGCAGTTTCTATATGACAGCAGTTGTGTATGAGCCAGCAGTTGCCAGAATTCACATTCCTTGGAGTTAATCCAAGTGTATATAAATACGAGATGTTCTTCTAACATCGGTAGTACCAAACATACAGAACAGCAAGAGTTAATACAAATATAGTAGAATTTTCTCAAACCTGGCTGCTTCCAGAGGTCTTGAACCACCATTTTTATCATTCCTAGCTAGTGTGGTAAAGGTGTGCTGCCTGGGACTGATAGGAATTGTAGCCTAGCACATCTGAAGAGCACCAAATAAGTTTGTTTAAGTAATGCTTGTTTTCAAACCATCAGAAATTAAGGGCTGGCATGCTTGCTTTGAGCCATCATGAAGTTATGGTAAGTAAAGGTAAAGGTTTCTCTTGCTCGAAAGCCAGTCGTATCCAACTCTAGGGGTCACTGCTCACCTCTGTTTCAAAGCCAAAGAGCCAGCGCTGTGTGCTTCTGCAGACATTTCCATAGTCATGTGGCAGGCATGACTAAACACCGGAGCGCACAGAACACTGTTACCTTCCCACCAAAGTGGTCCCTATTTATCTACTTGCAATTTCTTGCTTTCAAACTGCTAGGTTGGCAGGAGTTGGGACAGAGACGGGAGCTCATTCCGTCCTGCAGTACTCGGGAATCGAACTGCTGACCTTCCGCCTCCCAGTCAGCGTCTTAGTGACTTGAGCCAAAATAGTCCAAAAATAAATTATGCTTAAAGACTCCATGAAACCTTTTGTTGGAGTCATCATAGTTTACATGGTTAAGAAGCTCACCTTGTTAGTTGGAAGGCTGGCAAGTCGTCAGTTCGAGACTGCATGACGGATTGAGTGCACGTCTCCATCCCAACTCTTGGGCACATGAAAGGAGCCTCATTTGGGCATTCCCTGAGTGGAGCTTCTCCTGCAAAAATCCTTTCAACCCAGAATAATTTCTGACATGAAATTATTAATATCATATTTTACACAGTCTGTGGTATTATAGTTAAACTCAGAGGTGATAGGGAAGCCTGAAGTGTTGCCATAGCCCCTGCTATTCAGAACTTTGACTTCAGAAGCCCTGGCTCCACTAAACCACTGACAAGCACTAGTGGTGCAAACAAGAGCACATGGGGAGGGGGGAATACTGCATGTCTACACCTTTGCATGCATAAGACTATAATGTTTTGGCCTTTAAGTTTGCCTTTCCAAGTAAAATGCATTTTGCATGCGTCCAGAATGGCTAAAACTAGTTCTTTCCTCTGTGATTCCCCTGCTCCCATTCCTAAAAAGCAGGAAGGCGAGCAAAAATACATTTAGAATTTTTAAAATTCTTATCATGATTCCACCCTGCCTCAGTCATTGCTCTCTTATTTCACCCCACTGCAAGTTATATCTGTTTGTACAATTAACTAAAGGCTAAGAGGTCTGCCCACCTGTTGTTAACTTTTACAGAGCACTCTTTTGCAACAGTGGTAAATCCTTTTTAGAAGAGGTAGGTGTCTCTACCATGGGTCCCATTCCTTGCCACAACAGTTCAGTATTTGTTATGTCCATTGATGATGGATTATAGTTGACGATGGATTATATGGCATGGTTTGAAGTTCACAGCCTGATCTAGAATCCCAAAAACACACCTGTTGGTTCATTCAAGATCACAAGTGGGAATCATGGGGCCAAAGGGGTCTCTATGGTCCTTGGAACTCCAGAGGACAAATGAATAAGCAATCAGTCTATCAGTGTTGATTGATAAGTTCCCACTATCCTAACTCTCTGTATGTTAGCTCCTCTCACTTTCTTAGTCTGTGTTATCTTCTTCATTATGTTCAATATCTTGATCCAATTTTCCTTATAGAAAAAAGAATATTTTTGGTGTGGTTCCTGTCCATCTTTCTTATATGTGGCTGGAGGTTTCAAGTACTGTACTGTATAGGATTTATATCCCACTTGTCACATTTCTGGGACTGCGGTGGCTCAAGTGGTTAAGACGTTGTACTTGATGACTGGAATGTCAGCAGTTTGAGACCCAAGTACTGCACAATGGAATGAGCTCCCATGTCTGTCCCAGCTCCTGCCAACCTAGCAGTTTGAAAGCAAGAAATTGCAAGTAAATAAACAGGTACTACTTTGGTGGAAAGGTAAAAAGCATTTCAGCAAGGGCAACCTTTACCTGCCACACTTCTACTGAAAGATTCTTAGTATCTTGACTATGACACTAAGTGTGCTAATCCTGGATTTAGATTACAAAGGGGTGGGGAGGATATAGATCTTGATTTCAAAATAGCTAGCAAAATTAAGTGTTGCTCCTTGTCTTTTCACCCCTCATGGTCCTTACCGCCTACCCCCTCAGATTGTCTCTTGGAATAATGCTTCAGCTCCTTATGCCAAAATAGATGCCTGGAAGACCACAGTCAGACCTGTGATTTGCATCTGTCTTTTGCATTTTACTATCTGATTCAGAAGTCTTCAATGTTCAGTGAAAAGGACTGATTTCTTTTTGGGGTAAAATTTGTATGCGGCCTTAAGACTTGCAGAAATTTATATGCGACTGCTGTTTGCATTATAAGTTTTACTTTGACATCAAAATGTTAAACCGTACCTGTTTCCCTGAGAGTTGAGCTGTCTTACTGACCTGGCAGGATAAATGACATTGTGCAGACCAATATCTGAACAAATCTAGAGCAGGGGTTCCCAACCTTTTTACGCCACAGGCCTGACCACACACCCCGGACAGCTGAGTGGGCCTGACCACATCCCAGAAAGTAGAAGTGGGCACATTTATGACAGCTGTAAATTTGCCCACTTCTGCATTTATGACAGGTGAGGGCATGTTTATGCATGTGTGGGCATGTTTTACGGCTGATGTAAACATGTCTACTTCCACTTCTGGGAGCAGTGAGTGCAGCTGTGGGCCACATGAAATGGAGCTGTGGGCCAGGTCTGGCCCATAGGCCATAGGTTGGGAACCCCTGGTCTCCCATCCAGCAGTGGTCAAATGCAGGTCTACTTAGCTTTAACATACAAGGTGTGCTATTTAGGAATGCTTTGGTACAACAGTGAAGTGTGACCTTTACCTGGTACAACAGTGAAGACATTGTTCAAATTCTCATTTAATAAAATCCAGATTCTTTGATATCAAAGGAATATGCAAATATCCATCTTACATAATTTATGATGTTTTTACTTGTCAAAGGGAAAGGCTAGATAACTGCACAGAGCATAGAACTGTAATACTTTGACAAGTCTTAACTCTCTTGCCTGTCTCTTCCCAGCTTCTGAGTTCACATCACAGCTATAGATTTCCTGCTGCTTGTTACTTATTTTGAGCCTGATCATAATTCCCAATTCAAATTCAACATATGAATTCTGCATTATAAACGTGTTTGATTACATAAAGCTGTATGGCAGTGGAGACTTGTAGGATACAGAAAGCTGGATGACCTTGGTCTAGCAGGGCTCCATTTATGCAAGAGGAATGGCATTGCCAGCAGTGGCAGATTGCTATTTGTTGAGTTCCATTCTCAGTTTCAAACTGTACCTGATATCGTCTCATTGTGCTTGATCCATGTGCACCTATAAATTAATAAAAATGAATTAATTAGCAGCAGTGGCTCAAGTGGCTAAGCTGCTGATTGGAAGGCAGGAGGTCACCAGTTCGATTCCCGAGTGCTGCTGGACGGAATGAGCTCCCTTCTCTGTCCCAGCTCCTGCCAACCAAGCAGTTTGAATGCAAGAAATTGCAAGTAGATAAATAGGGACCACTTGGGTGGTGGTAAGGTAAACAGCATTCAATGCACTCCGGTGTCTAGTCATCCCTGCCACATGACCACGGAAATGTCTGCAGAAGCAGACAGTGCTGGCTCTTCAGCTTTGAAACAGAGATGAGCACTGAATCCTAGAGTTGGATACAACTGGCTTTCGAGCAAGGGAAACCTTTACCTTTACAGCTCTGGTGACTTCATTCCTGCTATGCTAGTAGAGCTCTGCAAAGGTACACTGACCATTGTATAGCTCCCACTGAGTAACAGCTGAACAGTAGTTTTGCTGGGTAGATAGATAGATAGATAGATAGATAGATAGATAGATAGATAGATAGATAGATAGATAGAAATCAAGAAAGAAAGACAAGAAAGCCATATCTGTCTGTAGAGCCATAGGTTATGAGTTTTTCCATTTCCCCACTGTGCCTCCAAGGAGAAGAGCCAGCTATTGTAGCTACACAGCCCTAAGACGTCCCCAGAAGAAGATAGTGCTTAATTACTTCTGTGTATTCTCTATCTAGCAAAGCCTGGAAAGGGTTGCTGTGAGTCATAATTGACTTGATGGCACAGAATTATTCGTATAGCTTCTTCTGTTTACAACACAAATTCCCTGTGGTGGATTGACTCAATAAAGAAAGTCACAGCATTCAGTTTGCAGTATCTAAGCAGATTTGTTGATGATCTTTTTGAGGCCGCTAATTCATTTGATCATCAAAAGTTGGAAGCAGAATATTTATTTATTTATTTATTTAGATTTATTATCCCACCCCAATCAGGCAAACCTGACTCTAGGCGGCTTACAAAAAAGAGAAAGATATACATAATGAGTACAAAACAAACTAAACAATACCACTATACCCCTACAAATTCAGAAATTAAAACCTTAAGATTCAAAACCTTAAGGTTCAAAATTAATTTAAAAAATTAAATTATAAACTATAATGGCACGTAATATAAATTCCCTCTGTAGTATCTCACCTCTGGTGATAGCTGCTGCTACTGTTATTACTAGATCATGCAGTGCTAGTTGTCTAGTCCTTAACAGCTGATCAGTGAGGACAATATAAAAATGCTAGATATGCCAGATCTTTGCACATTTACTTGGGTATAACCTAGGGATAACCAGTCTAGTATAGTGGATAGAATAACAGATGAGGACTCTAGAGACCAGGGTTTGAATCCTCACTTGACCATGCCAACTCACTGGGGGAGTGAAACTGGTAAAACCATTCTTTAACTACCTCACTCATCTTATAAGCCCTGTTAGGGTTTCTATAAATCAGTTCTGACTTGATGGCGCATAACTAACTATGTCTGGAAATCAGTCAGACCTATTTTGTTTTAGGATCAAGCAACTGATTATATTTCTTTGACCATGGAATAAGATTCAAAAGGCAGCTCTCATTTTTTTTCCCTTCCTTTTCCTCTCATCAAAACAAAAGGTTATGGGATATATCAAACCCACTGCTTTTATAATAGTTTATTTATATACACAATTGTCACTCTGGGTGGTTTTCACAAAATAAGATAATAATACATAAAATAACCTGAACCCCAAATACCTAACATGTAATAAACTATAATCAGAGCATAAAATCAAAAGAAGATGGTGGCAACTGCAACCAAAATAAAAGATTAGCAGAGAAAAAGATCTACTTTAGAGGAAAGATATCACCGAATACCTACATGTACAGCTTTGCCTTACCAGGTTTTTGAAACGGGAAGGAGGGAGCCGATTTTGAAGGCCTGGTTTCTGATTGATAACTTCCGGCTTCCTTTGGGATGGGCAGCCACAGCCCCCAGGGCTAGAAGAATCTGGTTGTCTAGACTCAATTCATCAGAGAGAGGTACCGGGTCGTAAACAATTTAGGGCTTTATAAGTTAATACAAAAAGCTTGAATCAGGCACAGAAGCTTACAGCTGATCAGTGTAACTTGGAAGAATCATGGAAATCCAGTCAAGTTTCCAGATCCCTACCATTGGATGAGCCTGCCCCATTTATTTAAGCAGCTCTCACATTAATAAGGTACTTAATTAGCAGGATCCTGATCTTTCCGTTTGCTTTTATAATGGTCTCTTGCATGAGTTATTGGACAGTTTCTGTGTTTGCACAAGGAATCCCAAAACTCTAAAAGTGCAAATTTAGAATCCCTCACATGATGAACTATTGTGTAAGTAGAGAGAATGGACAGGATTGTGCTGAAGTATTATCCCAAACATAATTACAACTAAAAGTTACAGTTGAGCTACATAATGAATGTACAGGGCTATGTTAATTCAGATTAGAAATAAGTGGTTGAACACATCTGTCCACACCGAACTAGGGTGACAAAAAGAAAGTGTCTAGCTTAGCCTTTTCTTGGGTTTACATGTTTTGTTTTGTTTTTCCTACCTCCAGCCAGAAATGGCCAAATTGAGTGACAGATACAAATGTTATATTGATCCAGCATCATGGCAATAAGATGGTGTGGGAATGAATGGAAAGAGGATCTGGGTACTTCTTAAGAGAAACATTTTCACCATATAAGATTTTTGTGTGTGGAACAACCTGGATTTCAAAGGAAGCTGTATTTTCCATAAGAAAAGGCTTTCCAAGTCTACCTACTTCATAGACTTGGAAGAACATGCCTACCTCTCTCTATGCAAGGGGTGTGTTTGGAAATTAGAGAACAGTAGACTGTAAGATTGGATGTTTTTTTAAAAATCATACATATTTAATACAAGCAAGGAAAGAGATAATGGATAATTACCTTGTCATTTAGTTATAACATATGCTGCCAGACCAAGTTAATTAATGCTTCGTTTATCCCTCTGCCTCTATGTTCAAAGGACTTAAATGAATACCAGCCCTGTATCATGCTCAGAATACACTTCCAACATTTTAAACTTGAAGGGCTCTGTAAATCTACAATTCAAATGGAATATGTTGTTTTGAATTAAGAAACTTGAGTGTAATTACTGAATCAAAGATCTAATCATGTCCTCTGAAAATTTTGCATGTGCCCAAATCCTATGTTACAGGAAAATTAAAACAGAAAAGATAGCTGGTTACATTCTAAAAGACTACAGTGATACAGCTAGTGAGTCTTAATGTCTATTCAATTTTAATGAATCAGACAGTTTTAAAACTCTATTTCCATTTTTCCAAATATCATTAGCACACCGTCAAATGAAGTGCAAGTAGAAGCAGCAGTATCTTTAATGATTTCTTTTTATGCTTCTTCCTTTTCCAAATTTTATAAACAGAAAGTGCAATGTATAATCTGAAAAATACTTAAGAGATATTCTATATACAGCAATGAATGTATTTAACAGCTCTCAGAAGTGTTGGAATTGAAAACACAGTTATCAGTATGCCTCAAGCAGTGATGGAAAACCTTTTAGAGAATGAGTGCCCAAACTCAACAGTCTCCCATCTGAGCCACAGAGCAGTGGGGCAAACTCTTTGCTGGGGGGGGGGGAGGAAGCGCTCCCATTGGGCTGCTGGGCAGAGGGGCAGGGTGAACTCTGTGCTGGTGTGACAGCGCGCATACCCATAGAGAGGGCTCTGAATGCCTCCTCTGGCACATGTGCCATAGGTCTGCCACCACTGGCCTAGGGGAACATAAGCATCTCCACGCCCCAGCTAACACCATCAAGGCTTAAACTGAGTTGGTTGCTTTTAGTTTACCTGTTATGCTGCTTATGGACTGTAAATAAAATTGATTGATTTTAGTTTACCGGACACAGACAGAGAAACCTAACTTCATTAACCTCAACTTGCAGCAGTCATCTACTGTATTTCTGAATCAGACAGATTGTGAAAGATATACTGTATATGAAACTTGTACATACAACAATCTATTTTATTAATGTTTGATTAGCAACCAAGGGCAAGCAAATGAGACAGAAGTGCAGAAAAAGAGGTATATGCCCTCATTCATGCTTCTAGTGCTTTTTGGGTATAGCCCAGAGTTAAATGGCCTCATCTGCTTTCTTTCTAAGACTGTAAAAAAAGGAGAGGGAGACAAAGGTTTTGAAGAATGCTAATCTTGATTTCTTTCCTTATCAGTTCCTTCTCCAGTCACATTCTTCCTTTCCCCCTACTTAATCTGCTTGTAAAGTAGTCATTTTACACATACACTTCCTGCTAAATCAGATAAAATTCACATGCATTAGCACTTACACCCAAGATGCAGCTTTTCTTCTGTGAAATGTGGCCTAAATATCTCAGTTTTTTCATGATTGCACCTCTTTTTCATGACAGCTAGCTTATACCTTTAAGTTCCCTTTTAAACTCATTTCAGAGTCTTTTATGTGAAAGCTTTGATCAAGAAATGTTTAGTGCCCCAGAAATTTGTATATCAGTGACAGTGGCAATGTCAGTACAGTATTACAATACTGATACATGATGACAGTATTTTTTGCATTTTATCTAGGGACTGCAGTGGCTCAGATGGTTAAGACACTGACTGGAAGATGAAAGGTCAGCAGTTCAATACCCAAATATTGCAGGGCAGTATGAGTTCCTGTCTTTGTCCCAGCTCCTGCCAACCTAGCAGTTCAAAAGCAAGAAATTGCAAGTAGATAAATAGGGACCACTTCAGTGGGAAGGTAAACAGTGTTCCATGCATTCCGGTGTCTAGTCATGGCTGCCACATGACCACAGAAATGTCTGCAGAAGCAGATAGCACTGGCTCTTCAGCTATGAAACAGAGATGAGCACTGACCCCTAGAGTTGGCTACGACTGGCTTTCAAGAAAGGGTGACCTTTACCTTTACCTATCTAGGTTAGGTTGCTGGTTTCAATGTGATGAAAATCCATTAAGAATTCTGAAATGATCAGAAAATTAGTTCATAAAGTTGAATGTTGATTTTATTTTGCAAGTAGAAAAAGAAAGAATTTAAAAACCACATGTGGGAACAGGTAAAAACCTATGGCCCAAGGGCCAAATCTGCCCTGTGGCACCAAATAATCTGGGCCCAGACCTCACTTCTGCCGCTGCTAGCACTGGAATCAGCCGTGGACTCATTTACGGCCATTGTAAATGCATTTCCAGTAAAACCCCTACTTACGGGAAAAAAGTCTGTTCTGTAGGCTTTGCTTAAATCGGTTTTTTATGTAACTCGAAGTAAACCCATAAGAAAAATAATTTTTTATGTAACTTGAAGCAAACCCATAGGAAAAATGAAATTTTTATAAATGTAAATCAAATAAATAAATTGTAAATCAAAGCAAAGCCACAGTGAAATGAATTTTTACATAACTCAAAGCAAACCCAGCGGGAAAAGAATCTTTATGTAACTCAAAACAAACCTATAGGAAATCGTGTAAATCAGGACATGGTTTTAGCACAAAATCATTATGTAAGTCGAATTTTATGTAACTCGAGGCATATGTAAGTCGGAGTTTTACTGTACTACAGCTGTAAATGAGGTCGCAGCCATCATAAATGTGTTTACTACAGCTGTAAATGAGGCTGTAGCTGTTGTAAACACATTTATGACATCTGCAGACATGTTTTATGGCAGCGTTTATGGTGAGGAAGACCACCAGTCTGGCCCGCTCAGCTGTCTGAGGAGCTGTGGTCCAGCCCACGGCTTGAAATGGTTGAGAACCCCAGCTGTAAAGTCATCTCTGATGTACAGCAACCCCATGAATGAAAGAGCTCCTAAATGTTCAGCAACTCTGCTCAGCTTCTGTAAGTATAGTTTGTGGCTTTCCTAGACTAGAGAGTCAATCCATCTTGTGTTTGAACTTCTTCTTCTTCTTCTTTTTCTTCTTCTTCTTCTTCTTCTTCTCCTCCTCCTCCTCCTCCCACCATTATTGTCTCTTCCAGAGAATCTTACCTTCTCATGATGTGCCCAAAGTAGGATGTCCTCATCATTTTTGGCTCCTGAGTTCAGGCTTGATTTGCTCCAGGACCCAGTTGGTCATCATTCTAGCAGTCCAAGATTTCTTCAGAGCACTCCTCCAGCACTACATTTGAAGCAAATAATATTTTTTTCCCGTCAGTTTGCTTTATTGTCCAGCTTTGCCACCCATCCATGATGATTATGAATAGAGGAGTATGGATGATCTTGGTCTTGGTTTCCAGTCACATATCCTTACATTTGATGATCTTTTCTAATTCCTTCATTTCTACCTTGTAAATTTCATTCTTCTTCTGATTTCTTGGCTGACTTCTTGACCTTTGCTATTTTCCCTTTAATTAGGCTTTTGGGTACTACTAGACCTAGATTGCTATACCTTTTTTGTAATTTATGCTTATGACTCTCTGAACTTCTGCAGCACCAGGGAACATCTCCTGCTGCATTTACATTGTAGTACCGGTAATTAAGAATGCAGTGAAATTGCCTTATACTCAAAATGAAGATCATTTTGATTCAGTATGAATTATTACCAGCCTAGAAGAGCAATCTTGTGCATGTTTAACTGAGGGTAGTTTCCACTATATTCAGCGAGGGTTGTTTTGTGTGCCATCAAGTCAGAACCAAATTGCAATGTTCCTAGTAGGGCTTTCAAGTTAAGTGATATATTTAAGGGGTGGTTTTACCAGTGCTACCCTATTGAGTTTCCATGGCCAAGCAAGGATTTCAATCCAAGCCACCTGTGTTCTAGTTCATCAGTCTATCTGCTATACCTCATTAGGTGATAATAAGATTAATAGGGCCTCTCTCCAGGCAAATGTGTTTAGGTGTTTGGTTGTGTGCAGATTCTCGTAGCAACCGAACCTTCTATGTAAGTGGTATTGCTTATTCCATGGAAAGAAGCAGAGGAATAATGAAAGGATTAAGCAGAATACAGTAGAAGGTATAGCTCAAAAGTACAAAGGGTCTAGCATAGTTTAAAGCTCTAGCTGCAGGTTCCCCACCCCTTCTCTAGTTTAAGGAGCCCTCTTCTCTCCTAACAATGTGTCACCTTTTCTTTTACAACATTGTTCTTAATTTTTGTAGCAGTTGCTAAGCCACTCGAAAGGTCGCAAACTTATATGTATCCCAGCAAAAGCTGAAAGTCCCTATAAAGTCACAATGACAACATTCCTAACATATAAATGGCTACAATGGAAAAATTCAAAACAATGAGGGATCTTTCCTCAAACCTGTTCTACTTCTTATTAAAGATTTACTGAAAAGGATGTTAAAGTCCACAGTTTTTTCCTTAAGGCATTGGGCTTGCCTTGAGGATTCTTGTAGAGGATTGTATATTTTCTGACTAGTGGTAAGGTTTTTTTTACTTACAATTCAAATGTAATATTGCATTGTTTCTGAAAGTATACATAGTTTATATAATGTTGCTTACAAAGAACTTGTTGTCCAGTCTCTGGACTACAAATGCCATATTGACTTAGAAGAAAAGAGTGCGTAGTATGTGATTCAGCCTTTGTTTTACTCACCAATGTCACCCTGAATCTTCACTGGGAAATCTTCAAGACTTCATCTAAATTAATCTTAATGAATCAGAGTCCTCCAGTTACTCTGACATGAAGTTGAAGCTTCTGTATAGGACTCTCCTAATCATTTCAAGTAGGCAACTCTGCACACATTCCCCTTGCTTGCAAATGTGGATTGACACCTCCTTTATTAGAAGCACAAAGCTTTTGCACACCAGTCAAGTTGAGGAATACAATCCTTCAGAATACAATTTCCAGAATATTTTATGTTCTGGGTTTGGTCAGTTTTATGTTCTGGGTTGAGATCATTTAACCCAATGATAAAATTACAGTGGAATTCAAATATAATTGTAATAGATAATGAGAAGAACAATGTTGTGCACTCAATATACTATGAGAATTTAAATGGACATATCGTACTGTTTTCATGTTTTGAGATCTCCTAAAAAGATGTTATTACTTTGAAATTTTATATTTGTAATTCTGCTAATTCAGCCTTCCACAATTGGTAAAATGAGTATCCAGCATGTTGGGGACAAAATGCTAATTAGTTTGTGAACCGCCTAGAGCAGGGGTTCCCAACCTAAGGCCCATAGGCTGGATCCAGCCCCCAGTGCCATTTCATGTGCTCCCCTCCCCTCCAAGGGCATTCAAGGAACAAAATGGTCAGCCCTTTGAAGCTGTTGGGTTAAAATGGCCACCCCCATTGTGGAGGCAGGGCAAAATTGCTGTCTGGCCCTCAAAGCTGACAGAGAGAGCATGACCCAGACACTGGCTTGAAAAGGTTGGAAACCCCTGGCCTAGAGAGTACACTAAACCCTGTGGGGCTGTATAGAAGTCTGATTGCTTTTTACTTTGATTCCAGCTATACTGAGCTCCTTGCTTCACAATTTTTGGAGGTAATTTCAGCCTAAAATCTCTCTCACAGATATTAGCAATTGTGAATGTATAGTTTTAACAGTCATACCACTTCCCAAGGCATTCTGAACCTATCTGAAGTTGAGAATGATTTATTTATTTATTCATTCATTTATTCATTCAGATTTATATTGCTGCCCACTTGCTGAGGCGACTCAGGGCGGCTTACAGTCAAAACAGCAACAGTACAATAAAAATTATAAAATATAACCTCTCAAAATACAACTAAACCAGAACACAGACTAACTCCCCTCAGGCTGTTGTTGTTGGCCCAGAGGAGTGGGCAAGGTCCTCAGCCACTGCCAGGCCATGGAGTCTTCTCCTCAGGCCGTTGTTGTGGGCCCAGAGGAGGGGGCAATGTTCTCAGCCACTACTAGGCCATGGAGTCTTTTCCTCCCTACTGACCACACTGCAAGCAAGGCGAGCCCGTCCGGGAAGGGAAACATGGAGCCACACTTGAGGCTTATGCAACTGTGAGTGACATGATAAAGTGAATGTATCAGAGATATTTTTAAATGGTTGCAAAATTAGAACATCTCATTGCAGAATAAAGCCAGTACATATAATAGTAATAACAGAGGATCAAAATGGAAAATATGTTTAGCATGTATTTAGCAGCAGCACTCTCCTAAGTGGCAAAGGATATTTTTGTGTCACCAAATATGCTTTCACTCACCTCTGTATCTTGCATTTAGTCCTGCTTTGTTTTGTGTTTGCCCACTGGTGTGTAAGCAGACGCCAACATGGATCAACATGGCAACCTTTGGTTTCATTGTTAATGCTCTTACAGCTCATTTGTGTACTTTTTCCTATATCTAATTATTTCAGCAAGCAATCAGTAAAAGAAGGCTATAATTTGTTATTGTAATTCACTTTTTTTCTTCATCTCTTGCAGGAATATCTTCCAGGTTTCCAGAAATTATGTCAGTAGGATCACATTCATTCTCCCCAGGAGGCCCCAATGGGATTATTAGAAGTCAGTCCTTTGCTGGTTTCAGTGGTCTGCAAGAAAGGAGATCCAGGCAAGTAAAACCTCTAAATCAGGGCTGTAAACTGGTAAGAACACAAACACTCACCATCACACACATACTTCTTAGCACTGAAGATGTTGGTTTTATACTGCTGTTATCAGTAGGTAAAGGAGACATCTCTTGTAAAACTGTCAATCATGGGGTGAAATTTCAGGAAAGGAAGGAAATGCCCCTAGTTTTACCAAAGGCTAGTTATTGCTTTGATCTGTCCTGTCCTTCAACTCCAGCAAAGCCCTTCAACAACTCCCCAGTTTGGGGTGGGATGGACTGGGGAGGGAGGTAAATGGGATAATGAAAAAGAAACCATTTAGTTCCATGTCCCTCTCCACACCCAGTTATATGTACTGTATCTCCAAATCATTTGCCTTAGAGCTGGTCCAAACAATCAGGTTATTTCCCACTCCAATCTAACTTTAGATATTTTGTAGATTCTCTTCCCAGTTAATTAGACATAGGGTAATGATTTTCTATTTACAGCTATCCTTTTTTATTTAACTTAAAAAAATATTTATTAAAAATTTCCAAGGCAGGTCTATGACAAAGATAATTTAAAAAATTAAGAAATGCATACAGAAAAACTTTTTTAAAAAAAATCATAAAATTGAGATTTGATACTGACAATGAGTTCAATATTTAACACATTTTGTTCAATTTATCTTGCACTTACAACTATAAGAGGAATTCATCAATGGATTGGATATTTCCTTTATAATTCTGTATATTTCAGTTTGGACTTAATTCTTTCTCCATTATTCAAAGGAATGGCTACAGCTGTTATTCTTAAAGTTTGGATAATAAATTGGCTCACATTAGAGGATATTAAGTTTATTATCAACAGAAAGTAGCACCGTGTAATGACCCACCACTAAAGCTCACCTGGAGCCTTCTCTCAAAATCTTTATGTGCTTTCATTAGAACTGGTCAACTGGGTTAAGCTACAGTTATAATATAAAGAATACCTTAGAACATTTGTTCTGCACATTGGGTGGTCTGTACAATCTTAGAGGGTACAAAAGACATATTTGCTCCCCCCACCCAGGGACTCTCCAAATCTGCCTGTGTATAGTAGAGTAGCAGTTCTTTAGAAGCATGGTGGAAACTTTAACAATGGCAAGAAGGTTCAGAAACCTGTTATCACAAAGAGACCTGCTATCAATGTCCTCCATCAATGGAGAGGTCTAGCATATTGTCTATATCCCATTCAGACAGGCCTGATCCTGCTTATACAGATCGTCCTGTCTCTCTGTTGCTTTTCCTTTGAGAAGGGGACCCATCTTCAACTTACATGAATTTTTAATTTTGTAATCGGGGCGGGGGATTTCTTGTAATGTTTTTGATGTACTTTTCATATGTGATTTTTGTGATATAATACTTGTACTTATGAAACATTGTTTTGCTGTGAGCCGCCCAGAGTCGCTATAGGCGAGTGGGGCGGCATAAAAGTCGAACAATACATACATACATACATACATACATACATTAAATGATAATGTGTGAATATGAATGGTCCTCAAGGTCAGGGGTGGGCAACCTTTTTATGCTGTGAACCTGACCATCCCTCCAGACAGCTGAGCAGGCCAGAGTACACCCCTTGAAGCAGAAGTGGACACATTTATGGCTGTTGTAAATGTACCCACTTCCACATTTACGACAGCCGCGGGCTCATTTGCGCATGTGTGGGCACATTTTATGGCTGACACAAACACTCCTGCTTCCACTTCTGGGTGCAGCAGAGGCAG
The DNA here is from genome assembly GCA_030440675.1 of Furcifer pardalis. Taxonomy (NCBI): domain Eukaryota; kingdom Metazoa; phylum Chordata; class Lepidosauria; order Squamata; family Chamaeleonidae; genus Furcifer; species Furcifer pardalis. The sequence continues at coordinate 114,221,892 of CP126891.1, forward strand.
CAATGCACCAGATGGAATGGCATCACAGGCCGTATTCGGCCCATGGGCCATAGGTTGTGGACCCCTGCTCCAGGTCAAGCTAGCACTCATTAACCTTTTTTCTTCAGTGTTGCAAACCATTTATTCTTTCATTTAAGCTAGTTTCTGTAGTCAGGTTTAAGCTCTTTGTAGGCAGCCATTCTACCTGGATGTTCTACCACTGAGATCCCATTTGGAAAGAGGGGGGCTTAGCTTATTTGGATCATGACTTTGCTTTCTAGTAATTTACATCCTGGCATACAATAAATTAAAGTGGCTGTCAACTACCAAGAGGAATTGTGCAGTAATTAGTAAGTATAGTTGAATTACAGTTATCAGCAGTGAAGCAAATAATTTATCAGGTTTCTTCCTGTTTTAGATTTACTGTATATGTGTGATAATATTTTAAGTCTTTTGTTACTTGCGCTGAGTCCATACAATATGACAAGCGACAAATCTAAACAGATCAATGAAAAAGAACCATAAAGGCACTGGATCTCTCACTAAGCAGTATACAAGGTACTGATAGCAGAGTGTCCTGTTGGCACGAGCCTATTGGCCCACAAACATTTCATCCTCCAACAGGCAGCATAGTGAGCAGACTGCTTTTAGACACAAAAGATCAAGAGTTAGAGGAAAGCTTCTTATATGATACTGCTTTGAGATAACAAGGTAATCGGGACTTACAGGGTTTTCCCTCTCCTGTATTCTTTGGATGTTCATTTTGTAGGTGCAACTCCTTTATTGAAAATTCCTCTGCACTGAAGAAACCGCAGGCAAAAGTGAAGAAAGGGCACAATCTGGGACACAAGGGCAACAGCACTGCTAAGGAACCACAGCCTGAAAGGATGGAAGAGGTTTACAAGGCCCTAAAGAATGGACTGGAGTAAGATGTTTTATAACCCTTTGAGTGGTATAAAAGTGCTTTTACTGCTTTATAGAGAAAACATGACTCCCTGTTATAAATAAGAGTTTTACTAGCGGATGCCAAAGATGGGCTTATTAGTTCCCGGTTAACAAAGAAGTCCCACTTCTTTGAGGGCTCAAGTCTCATTTTGTTGTTGTTCAGTCGCACAGTCAAGTCCAACCATTTGTGACCCATGGACCACCATTCACCAGGCTCCCCTATCCTCTGCCATTCTCTGCAACCCACACAGGTCTATGTCTGTCACATCAACAATTCCATCCAGCCACCTCAACCTCTGTCGTCCCCTTTTCCTTCCCCTTTTCCTTTTACGTTCAGTCTTTCCCAGCATCAAGGCCTTCTTGAGTGAGTCCTCTCTTCTCATTATCTGGCCAAAGTACTTCAGCTTCAGCTTCAGTATTTGTCCTTCCAATGAGTAGTCATGGTTGATTTCCTACAGGACTGACTGATTTGTTTTCCTTGCAGTCCAGGGACTCTCAAGAGTCTCCTCCAGCACCACAGTTCAAAGGCGACAATCTTTACATCATCTGCCAACTGCATATTTTCTATTCTAACCTGCTTCAGTGAGCATAGAGAAGAGTCTTCACCTGTCTTTCTTTCAATACGTAGCAGGTGCAGGACGTTTTGAGTCTTGACTGACTAAGAGATGTAGCAAATTTTCTTTGGGAAGCTTGCATGGTCTGCAGCCTGGTTCTTCAGAAGATGGAGTATATTTGGTTTCTGGCATGCCATGCTACATCTCTTCTGGGTTCCTTATACGTTGGAGTGACATGGAAAAGTCTACCCTCTGTGGTCAACATATCAGGTGCAGCCCAATTGGATCAGGCAGCTGCCATATGTCCCCAAATAATCATATGGACTAGGGACTGTTCAACAGGCCAGGTTCAAGATGGTTTTTTGATTAGTCATTTCTAAATATTTTGCTATGATTTCACCATGAACAGTTGCATTGTTCATTTGCCTGGGTCAGTGATGGCCAACCTTGGCATTCCAGGTATTCTTGGACTTCACTTATCAGAAGCTCAAGTCAGCATTCCTACTGATCAGGGCTTCTGGGGAATGTAGTCCAAGAACACCTGGAGTGCCAAAGTTGGCTACCACTGGCCTAGATTGTTGTAGAGGTTTGGTTCATTCTGACCTAGTTGGCCGGGGGGGCGGGGGGGTTGTTGCATTCTCATGTTGGGTTGTTGTCAAGAGGTTGTGGAAAACAATCAATAGCTTTCTAATATGTAGGCATTTTGTGATCAAGAGAAATTGGTGACACTTTTGACATTTATTTATTTATTGATATTTCAAGAAGAATTTTACTACTAAAATTAGATTGTGTTATCTTTTGTGTTTCTTTGAAGTATTTTTGTACACTCTCCCTTCCTATGGTGAAACCTGTATTATATTTCTTTCAATTTCAAACTTATTTGCTTAAACATCTTTTAAAAAATTTCTTTTAATTAAAATCAATAGTTTAATATCATCGCACAGCAGAACTGATGCTTCACTTTTTGACTTGTCTTTATAGTGAATATCTTGAAGTGCACTCGACAGAGCTGGATATGTTAACCACTCAACTGAAGGATATGAAAAGAAACTCACGGCTGGTATGTCTTGTTATAAGACTCTGCCAGCAAAAATTTGCTTATTGGGTAGGGAAAATTCAAAAGAGAACTGGACTGTGGTATTGATACAGTGTGTGGAGAATCTTAGAGTAGTTCAAATCAAAATGATGCCAGTTGGGCAACCACCTGAGATTTCAGATTGGGAAGCACTGGTTAGTAGCTTGGATCCTTTTACCAGTATACTGTATAATAAATAATTTTGTGTTGTAAGGTTAATTCTGACTTATGGTGATACTTTCCAAGGTTTTAAAGTAGAGAATACGTGAAAATGATTGACCATTCCCTTCTCCTAGGGCAATGATGGCTATCCTTGACTCTCAAGGTCTTCTTGGACTTCAATTCTCTCATCAGCAGGAGTGCTGACTTGGGCTTCTGGTAATTGACGTCCAAGAGCACCCAGAGTGCCAAGGTTAGCCATCACTGTTCTTGGGGCATCCTGGGATTGTGTGGCTTGTTTATGACTACACAGGCTAGCTCTTCTCTTTGGAGGCCGAATGGGGAACCAAACTCCCATTATTTGGTACTGCTCAGAATTCCAATCCACAGGATCTCCTTGCTGGCACTAGAAATTGCTTATGTAGAGATTTGTAGGGTTCTTCCACAAGCAGTTCCATGGCAAACCCATTTTTCCTCAAGATTGATGAGGAAGGAAAGGAATCCAAACTTTGTGAATTCTTTTGCAAGTTTCTCATCCATAACCTAGAACTAGATCCATTTGAGAAGCTCATACAAAAATCATCTTACTTTGGGGAGAATATAGTTGTGTGACTTCTCTGTCTCCATTATTTCAGGGGCAGAAAAGATGGGGAATCCACAGAAGAAAAGAATTCATTTCACTTGTTAAAATTCTGCCAAATTCAGTCTCATAATAGCAGAAATGAAGGGATAACCTTTTTTTAAAGAAGCAATTACTCACATTTTTGGTTAAAAAATCTGTGAAATTGTGTATTGTGGATATTATGCAAATGCATTATGCACACATATATTAATGCATTGTGTGTGTATTTTACATCTCTGAAGAAAATATATGATTGGAGTAAAATTCTGAAAGTAGCTGAAGAGGCCATATATCTTTTCTACAAGGTGGATAAATAATAATGTGTATAGCGTCATTAGGTTAATTCAGTTTGCTTATTGATAGAATACTGTTTGACCTTTCCAAGCTGGGTGAATAGAAATAATTTAAGCCACTTTATTTACTTATTTATTTCTGCATTTATGAGCTTCCTAAAGTGCTCCAGGAGACTTACCCATAAAAATGAATTCTTGCCAAGCTTGATGGGACTTTCTTTATCTTGGACAACTTCATCCATGTCATTCAGTAGAATTTTTATTTATTTTATTAGTCAGTCAGTCACTCAGTCTCATTTGAACTAGGGAACCTAAAGTACTGGCACAATGTTTCCTTTCTTTGAGTAATGTCATATGTAGTATTAATATTTTCATTTCATTTCATGTCTTCACAGGGGGTACTGTATGATCTAGATAAGGTATGTTTACCTAAAGACCTATTATACAGGAATAAATGATTTCAGTTGTGTGGTGCTGCAGTTGTATTAGCTGCAACATTTGTAGGAGAAAAGAACCTTTCTAAATTCAGTAGTCCACATTTAACAGAAGGAGATAAGATCCCAGTTCTTTATTCAGAGAAGCCATTTTCACTCCAGAAAGTTCATGATCTCAGTAGTACTCTTCAGAGGTACTTGAGGGTTAAATCCAAATCTCTGTGTCAAACAGAGAAGACTTATTGAAATTAGTAGAACTTACCTTAGGGTTGACTAACAAATCCCATTCATTCAAGTGGGTCAGCTTTAATTGGGGGTAAAATTGGATTTGTATGAAAGTGTTTTAGACAATTTGGGGAAGATCTGAAAGAGACTGAAAAAGCAGGTGCCTAATTTTTATTTCCTTTTTAAAAATGAGGCATTTGTGTAGAAGTTCACAAGAAGTTCTGTTCTTAGTACAAGTCTCTGTGGAATTTAAAGCATTCACTTTCTAAGAAAAGACTGTGTTCCTTTTGAATATTAAATTAGTTTAACATGAGAATATTAGCTTTCTCCAGAAGTATCAGCTTGGTTGATATATGTTATCTGTCATTCGTTCTTATTCTAATTATTTTTAATTTACATTGCAGCAAATGAAAGCAATTGAGAGATACATGAGGAAGCTGGAGTTCCACATCAGCAAGGTAATCTGCTTTTCTTTCATCTTTCTTCTAACCTTGTTCTTAAGCTATTTATTAAAAAAATCCTCTTCAGCAGTATTACACAGAAGGTAAAAGTAAAGGTTGCCCTTGCTAGAAAGCAAGTTGTATCCAACTCTAAGGTTCAGTGCTCATCTCTTTTATAACCAAAGAGTGAATGCTATCTGTATCTGCAGACAGTTCCATAGGCATGTGGCAGGCATGACTAGACACAGGAGCGCACGGAACGCTGTTTCCTTCCTACCAAAGTGGTCCCTATTTATCTACTTGCAATTTCTTGCTTTCGAACTGCTAGGTTGGCAGGAGCTGGGATAGAGATGGGAGCTCACTCTGTCATGCAGCACTCAAGCCTCAAACTGCTGACCTTACAGTCATCAAGTTCAGTGTCTTAACCACTAAGCCACAGAAACCTCTTGACAAATCATCTCTTCAAAATAAGCAACAATTCAGGGTTAAATCTTGCTGTGTGAGCTACAAGGCTGCCATAAGGATCAAGTATGCCTTGCAAAGGAGATCACAGCTTGTTCCCAGTATTCTCCATCACATAGCAACTCAGCATCACATTGCATTGTGATATGTTACAGCCTAAGGAAGGAGGGACTAAATTAAAACAACAGATGTTCTGCTATTCTGTGCATAATAAAGAGGCTTTGTCTACATTCTTTTATTCATTCATTCATTCATTCATTATATTTATACCCCACCCTTTTCTGAGGACTCAGGGTGACTTACAATCTAAAAGAGTTAAAACACAAGATTTAAAATCAAGGATTAAAAGACTAAAAAGTTAAAAATTAAGTTAAAAACCACAACGGGGAGAGAGAGGTGGGGTTATTCACTCACTGCCTGGCCCACACCCCACACATGCCCCACCAGCCAGGTCCTCACCCACTTTCTGAAGGACAGCAGGACTTCTGAAGGACTTTCTGAAGGGTGGAGCAGACACAGAGAAGGCCCTCCTTCTCCTGCTAGAGAGACGAGCCTCTGTCTGGAGATGCAATTCACTTGGCAGGAGGTTCCAAAGGGTGGAGCAGACACAGAGAAGGCCCTCCTTCTCGTGCTAGAGAGACGAGCCTCTCTAGCTGAATGTACAACCAGGGACCATCTCCGTCCACTCTGGTGGGACAGACAGATGTTCTTGGGGTGACGCTAGTCAGAAAACAAAAAGAGGGTTAACTCTGCCTGACTTTAGGGAAAACATTGCTTCTTGACACCATGCATACTAGTTGATTAAGCCTCCAAATAAAACTTCATCCTCTTCTGGTAATATTAGATCAATTACTTACTGAGATTCTTCAAGATGAGTTCCTGAGGGTGCAAGTAATAGGTAGCTTGTGGCTAGAGAAAGTGGGAGATCCCACTGCAAAATATTCAGCCCCCCCCCAAATTGAGATGGGCTGCCCATATGTCTCAGTTCATCAGCTATCTCTAATGGAGTTGCAAGCCATCTTTATACAGTACAAAGATATCTGCAGGGTTCCGGTTATTGAAGGCTATTCAAGAAAAAGCCAGGTCCTGGGAAAGGCTAAAAAGAGTGAAATCCTGCCCCTGAATCCAATACTACTACATAAATTTGGACCCCTTGAGCTGCCATTGGGATGTCTGAAAAAATGCATACAATTTAGAACAGAGGTTCCCAACCTTTTTACGTCATGGGCCTGATACCCGCCCCCTGGACAGGCCAGATCACGCCACCAGGAATTGGAAGTGGGCACATTTACAGCTGTCATAAATGTGGCCACTTGAACATTTACAACAGTCACCGGCACATTTACCCATGCATGGGCATGTTTTATGGCTGACATAAACACTTCCATTTCCAGGTGCAGCGGCGGTGGCACAGGCCACATGAAATGGTGCTGTGGGCCAGGTGTGGCCCATGGGCTATAGGTTGGAAACTCATGATTTAGAAGATGCATTTAGAAGTCATTTGTCTCTGTATTAATGATGGCACATAATAAATTCTTACCATATCATTTGCAGGTTCTTTTCTTTCTGTTTTCCTATAATATTGATGATGGCTTATGTACATCTAGTATGCATCTTCTGATTTCATTTAACTTCTATGGTCAATGAAGTAATGATTGATTCTGAAATCCAGGAGCTTATTGTTATAGTGTCCCACCGAATTGCGCCTTCAGACGGAGCTCTTACCATTCCGGAAAGGCGTGAAAACCTGGCTGGCAGGACAGGTTTGGGGACCTGGGAACGTGGGTTCCCACACCAAGTGGCTTACATAAGAACTGCCTCCCTGGGTTGGAATATGGGAATACTGATGTGTAGTCCTGCGTTGTCTTAAATCTGTGATGATTTTTAATTCTGATGTTTTTAATTCTGATGTTTTTAGTGATATTGAGTTGGGTTTTATTTCTGTTTTTATTGGGATGTAGGCCGCCCAGAGTCGGGTCCCCCCAATTGGGGCGGGGTATTAAATTTAATAAATAATAATAATAATAATAATTGCCACTTCCAAAATTACAAGTAGCTTAGTTGATCTATATCATCAATCCAGTTCTCTCTGTTTCCTCCTAGAATTGAAAGATTGTTGGTAAAGCTAATGGACATTATTTTTACATTGAAGGCTAATTGATTATTTAATTGCATGCTTTCAATAAATTCATACTTAGGGGTAACCATTCCAGGATTTTTGAGGCTTAAAATACTCAGAAGTGGTTTACCATTGCCTTATTTTGGGTGCACTCTAGGACTCTACAGCTTGCCCAGAATTACATAGCTTGGATTTTCTCCCAGGAGGCGCAAGCCATCTCCAAAATAAAAAATTGTTGGGGGAAACTATTCCTTCTGCAAACATGAAGATTGCAGCTCAGTTCAAAGGAGCCATGGGAGTTGAAGAAATAGCAAAAATAATTGTTCCTACTAACGAAAAAGAGGCAGAATTTATACACTGTGACTCTACCACAAAACCATCTATGGCAGGACAGCTAAAACATGGCCACTTTTTCATTATTCACAGATTCACAGTTCAAATTTTCAACAAGTAAATGGATTCTGAAATAGCATGTTCCCTGCTAGCAAAATTTCATGCTGCAGGGTACTTTCTGTTCAAGTCCTTCCCACTCAGAACATAATGTTTTAAAGCAAAATGATTTGCCACAGATCGCACATCTACAAATCATTCAGTATACAGTATTAGCATTTTACCCCCTCTGACCCTTGGTAACAAATGAGGGGAATATAATAGAGAATGAAGTTTTATATAGCTGAAATATAAGCATCAACTTTTGTGAACATTTTAATAGAAAGTAGCAAAGCTTAGATGATTGCAAGGCTCAACAAATACTAGTTTTCCAGTGACCGTTGTGTCTTGAAATTAAATTCTGAACAGGAAATAAAATAAAAGAAACATGAAATGTACTCCCTATTGCAGCTGTGTAAAGTATCGGATGGCTTGTGGTAATTCTACTAACCAGAGAAGTAGGAGAGGGGCATGTTGTACTCCACACTTGTTGAGATAGTAAAACAGCAAATGACAATTAGCATTTGTGCTAACTCTTGGGAATCTGGTTCAAATAAATACATGAATCTTTTGGCAATAGTCTTAGTAACCTAGCACTGCAGATTACTGTTGCTATTCTTATTGTTAATCAACATGAACATGAATCTAAGGCCTTAACCCAGGAGCTCTCAACTCAACCTTTTAAAGCCAGGGGCCAGGTCACACTTTCTCAGACAGCTTTGGGGGCCCGACAGCCATTTTGCCCTTCCTCCACCACATGGCACTTTCTGGTGTAGTGGAGGTGGTGCTGGACCACATGAAATGGTGCCATGAGCCACATCCGGCCCATGGGCCACAGGTTGAGACTGCCTGCCCAATCCTATCCCAAAGCAGCCATATACCCCAGGCTGGTTTGTTTTCTCATGGCTTCTGATGGGCTCTGAAACCAGGCACTTATTTCCCTAATATAATCTTTCATGGGTATTAACATAAGATCTAGTTGTGTAGCTCAGTGGACTGGAGCACCTGGCTGCAAAAGAGCCAGGGCCAGGAGTTTGAATCTTCACTGTGTTTGTGGAAGAAGTCCAGGTGAGATCACCTAGAAAGTGTGTGGCTGGTGGAATTATGTAACCAGCTATTTGTATGGTTTGGTGCAATCTGCTAGATTCCAGATTGCAACTAGAACAGGAGTTCAGCAAACTTGGCTCTCCAAGTGTTTGTGGATTCCAAATGCCAAAAGCCCAAGTGAGCATTAAATGCTGATCAGGGCTTCTGGGAATTGAAGTTCAAGAACATCTGGAGAGCTAAGTTTGCTGACCTAGCTGGAGGGAGTGGTAAACCATTTCCGACTATGACCTAGTCCTAGGAAATCTGGAGAGGGTTGACACAAGTTATATACACTCAAGTATAAGCCAAACTGAATATAAGCCGAGGTACCTAATTGTGACCTGAAAACCCAGGAAAATAGAATGACCTGAGTATAAGCCGAAGGTGGGAAATGCAGCAGCTGCTACTGAGTTTCTGTAATCAAAATACATGAAAATATGGTAAAATTAATTAAATTGTTGGCACATCTCAATCTGACATGGTTCTGGGATCCTTGTGGTCATTGAACCGAATATAAGCTGAGTCCCATTTTGGGGGCTCATTTTTGGGGCTCAAAAACTCAGCTTATACTCAAGTATATAAGGTAGATTTTCACCACATCCTTTATTTAAGTTTCCAGGTTGTAGAATTCTCTTTTGGGAGGAAATTAAGCTGGCCCCTTTTCTTTGGTCTTTCTACCAATATGTATGTGTGTGTGTGTGTGTATATATATATATATAGATAGATAGATAGATAGATATAGATATAGATATAGATATAGATATAGATATAGATATAGATATAGATATAGATAGATAGATAGATAGATAGATAGATAGATAGATAAAGGTAAAGGTTGCCCTTGCTTGAAAGCCAGTTGTTTCTGACTCTAAGGTTTGGTGCTTATCTCTGTTTACAGCCAACGAGCCTGCACTGTCTGCATCTGCAGACTTTTCCGTGGACATGTGATAGGCATGACTAGGCACCACAGTTCACAGAACACTGTTTACCTTCCCACCAAAGTGGTACCTATTTATCTACAGTACCTGCAATGTCTTGCTTTCAAACTGCTAGGTTGGCAGGAACTGGGACAGAGACAGAAGCTCATTTCATCAGGCAACACTTGGATCTTGAACTGCTGACCTGCCTTCCTTCCAGTCGTCAAGTTCAGCATCTTAACCACTAAGCCACCGCAGTCTCTCTCTCTCTCTCTCTTTAGGCAGGCTTTTATCTGGCTGTTGAGGGAAAGACTTTAAATGAGGTTATTGTGAGGTGGTGGTGGTTTCTTTTTCACTCCTGGTTTGTTTTAAAATTGTTTCTCACAGTTGTTCTTTTTAATATGACATTTCAATATTAAAACTTATATGCTTTAGTTGCTTTTGTTTTTTAACCCTGTTGTGACTATAGTACTTTGCATCCCAGTACACTATTGGGGGAAAAAGAGCTATAAACCAAATGAATGAGTGAACAAATGAATGAATTTTACGCAGACCTTTCTCTTATATCCAATAATATTAAAAGGATCGGCCAGCTAGTAGGGACAGTTTTTCCCCTATAATTGGGGCAGGAGAAAGACACAAGTCAGAACTAGCAGTGTCCTTCCATGCACGAGGAAAATTATTTTCTAGTAGAGTAAGTTCACCATTGAATTCAACCTGATGTGCAAAATCTATTCCTTTCTTCTTCTTCTTCTTCTTCTTCTTCTTCTTCTTCTTCTTCTTCTTCTTCTTCTTCTTCTTCTTCTTCTTCTTCTTCTTCTTCTTCTTCTTCTTCTTCTTCTTCTTCTTCTTCTTCTTCTTCTTCTTCTTCTTCTTCTTCTTCTTCTTCTTCTTCTTCTTCTTCTTCTTCTTCTTCTTCTTCTTCTTCTTCAGCATAGAATCCTATTAGATCATACAGTCACTTAAAAATGATTGCACAAGCTGTAGGGGTCAATTTTCTGGTTGTTTGTTATGTGTCCCATAATCCTTTAGTTGTGTAATGGTATGTGAGAAGAGTTACAGATCAGGTGTGCCTCTGACAGCCAGAAAATTGCGAAAATTGGCAACATTATGCACCTGGTGTTTCACAGTACAATTTTGGTTACTGTGCTTATTTCACTATATAGTTCTAGAAAGCAGAACGGTTCTTGAAAGTGATAAGTTACTTTAAGTGCTGTTACAAAACAGCTTTTTGAAGTGCCAAGCATCTCCACTGGAATCTTTGTGTGCTTGATTTGAAAATGAGGTCGGCTTAAGATAGGGAGGGCCTGTCAAGGCAGGTATTAGTCATTTTCCAGGGGTTGAAGGCAGAGGTAGGCTGGTTTATCAGTAGTGGGACTCAGCAGGTTCGCACCAGTTCACCAGAACCAGTAGCAGAAATTTTGGCTGGGCCCATCCATCCAAGTTTTGAAATAAAGTAGTCCTAATTTGGGTGCAACACAGGGCTTTCTCCATGCCCACACCCACCATACATCTGGGAATTGAAGGTCAAGAACATCTGGATTGCTAAGGTTAGACATCACTGATATAGAGCACAGCTGCCCTGGTGACTTAGTGGTTAACACTTTGAGCTGGAGACAGGAAGGTCAGGTTTCGATACCTGAAAGCTACACTTGGGGACATGAAAGGAGCCTAATTCGGTGTCCCCTAAAAATCATTTTGACCCAAAGTAATCTCTGACACAAAATTATTATTATTGATATAGAGCAACTTGGTTTTTTAAAATCTTAGTGAGAAGACAGAGGGGTTTCACAACCCCACAGCTGTTATACTTAGAAGTCCACAAAGCTGCTGTACTGATTCCTTCCACCCTCTGTTGACATTCCAAAACTGTAAAGAGAAAGGTGTTATTTCCAAACAGAATTGTTATTGTGAACATAAAGGCAGGGCATTAGCACTCAAGATGTTTACACTGCTGTTTCTTTGAGGGAAATAAACTTCAGAATTGCCCCATTTAATCTTTTTTTCTGCTGGCTCTGATTTTCCATCAACTTTTCCCTTCCCACAAACCTTAATGGGCCATTGTTGTTCCTATCAGATAGATGAACTCTTTGAAGCCTATTGTATCCAAAGAAGGCTCCGTGATGGTGCCAGCAAAATGAAACAAGCATTTGGATTGTCCCCAGCTAGCAAAGCAGCTCGAGAGAGCTTGTCGGAAATCAACAAAAGCTACAAAGAATACACAGAGGTACAGAATAATCAGTTCCCCAAGTTGAATTTGCCACTGTATATAGTGGAAATGTTGAATGAATGGTGGTGAAACAGACTGTGGATTGTGGAATATGTGGAAACGCAATAGGAAAATGTTTAGAATGTAGAATTAATGTGGCTTTGATCATGCTGCCCAAACAGCTGACTTACAGCCAGTGAGGGCTAGAGAGAATGGCCTCTTCCAAGATCCACTGATAGGCTCCTTCCATCTACACTTATGCAAAGCTGGATCCTTCCTCAGAAGCAAAAAGGATTTGGTGCTATTCATTGGGGCACTGAAAAGTCCTACATGGGAAAGAACTTCTATGTGGAAAACTGCTGTTTTTTGCAGATATTAATGTAATCCTTCGAAATTTATGAAAATGATACCTATATGTATTTCATTGATGTACATGGCCTGGAAATATATTATTGATCACAGCTTTCCAGATTTCTTGAGAGATTCCCATCTTCATGCATTCTTTCCCATTAGCCTGGGGTGTCTTCCTTTCTCTTCAGGAAACACTTTTGAGCCCCATTGAAGTTGCCTAACAAATTTCCAAACCTAGTTATAAATAAATCAGTTGTAATATACTGTAAAGTATTTTTTTTCTGCAGACCATTTTCAGTAATTGATCTGATGCCTGTATTTTCAACACAGAACATGTGTACTATTGAAGGAGAACTGGAAAATCTAATGGGAGAATTCTGCATCAAGATGAAAGGTAACTGGTTTGTCTTTCATTTTCTGTGTAAACATTGCAGTCAGTACTTTGTGTGTGTGTGTGTGTGTGTGTGTGTGTGTGTGTGTGTGTGTGTGTGTGTGTGTGTGTGTGTGTGTGTGTGTGTGTGTGTGTGTGTGTGTGTGTGTAAGCACTGAGCACAAACCAATTTAGATAAGAGGTTTGTTTTCTTTTTCTACCACATTAGTTACAGTGGCTTCAGAATTCATCTTGCCTTATATCTAAGGCACTTTGCAAAAACATTGCTCTTGTTTAGATGGAGTTAATCAGATTGCATCACACATTGTTTTTCAGAGAAAACCCAAAGGAGAACACATTTTTAATGTACATCTCCTTATATCATGCCATTGCTAGGGATGTTGAATGCTGAATTATTTCCCAGATTCTCCAAATCAAGAGACAGAATTGGGGAAATGTCTTTAATACCTCTATAGATATTGATGAGAGTATAGATTGCTTTTAGAATTAGATATTTTCATTAGTGCTTGTTAAATTAATATATGCATGTAGAACAGATTCCCTGTTAGTAGAAGAGTCTGTTGTCCTTTCAAAGAACTTGGATAGATCAATCTTTCCCCATTGTAGGGTTGTCTGTCTATTTTAATATAATGTGGAATTGATTCTTTTACCTATGTAGATTCTTGTACAATATATGATTATATTCGCAACAAATAAATTAGGACTTCATTTACCTGAAGTGATCATGCAGGGCCCCATCCCCTGCATAAATCATCATCCCCATTCTTCCTCAGCTGCTTTCAAGAGCAGGAACAATCGTAGGCTATAAAAATAGGACAAAAATCCTTCCGTGGCATTGAATGTGAAAGGGGGAAAGGAGACTCAAAGGGCTTAATCCAGGAGTGGCCAACCTCTGGCCCATGGGTTGGCCCTGGCCCACAGCACCAATCCATGTGGCCCACTGCTGCCCTCGCTGTTACCGGAAGTGGACATGTTTATTAAAGCCTTAAAACACATCCTTGCTTGCGTAAACGAACCCATGCCTGCCGTAAATGCTGCCATAAATGAATCCGCGGCTGTCATAAAAGTGCTTACGACAGCCACGGATGCATTTTACTGCAGTGTTTGCGGCAGGAGGAACTATGTGACCAGCCCACTCAGCTATCCAGGGGCATGGTCTGGACCAAGATGAGAAAATATTGGGAACCCCTCACCTAATCCATTGTTTTGCTATAAAGTACAGTAAAACCTCACATAAAGAGCACCTCGCTTAGAGACTAATTTGCTTAAAGAGCAGAATTTTCTCTGAATGGTCACCTCGCTTAACAATTAAAATCAACCAAACACTCGCTTAACAACTAAATCGGGGTTTGCAACCACCACCACCCACGCACCCACACACCAGAAGTCACAATTGGTCACTTACAATGGTGTTCGCTTAAAGAGCAAACTCACTTAAAGAGCAATCCTGTGGAACGCATTATGCTCTTTAAGCATATGCTCAAGATATGTTCAGGAATCTCCTACAACCGCAACGTAGTATCTTCAACCTGTCCTAGAATAAAGGATATTTCAGGAAATGAAGAGGTGAAGCCAAGACTGATTCTTAGTGGCACAGAGAATTGTAACAAAATATTCTTGCCCAGACTCAGGAGAGGAGCTGCTATTTAGCATAGCCTGTAGTGAACTAGAGGGGGAAATGGTCTGACTCATAGTAAGCACCTTTCAGATATTGATACTGAATATTGATGTTGATGTTTGCCTCAGTACAAAACTGAGACAAATATCAGTACAAAACAGAGAAGCATGCAAAGTGTTTTGGGTTTTGTTTTGAAATGGTGTTGTTTGTGATATGCCATCAATTCCAGCTAGCCTTTTTAGGTTTCCCAGGTAGAGAATACTCAGAAGTTGTTTACCATTCTGTTCTTCTGTGGGCATCCTGGGACTGTGGAGCATGCCCAAGGCTAACAGGCTGGCTCTACTCAATGAAGGCACAGTGGAGAATTAAATTCCCAACCTCTGGCTCTGCAGTCCGATAGCTAAACCACTGAGCAATCCAGGCAGCTTTGTTTATGATTACAGGACATGAAATGCAATGGCTATAGGCTACTTCTTTGGCTCTCTACTAAATCTATAAAGGTTCACTGCTGACTTGATATTTGTTTCTTCCCATTGGGAAAGAGATGGGTGTTTGGCTTTTATCTCCTCCATCAATATGCTGACATTGCAACGGTCTGTCTTTCCTTTCCACATAAACACTTAACTGCAATTAGAGGAGGTCATGGTTTTCACAGGCTAGCAGTGAAATGGATGTAGGTTTTTAAGCTTTTTGTGAAAAAGAGGAGGAATTGATGTAGACTTTCAGATTAAATCAAAGAAATGATTCGTAACAGGAACAACAACATTTAGTGTAAATTGTCAGGCTTTGGACACAACAGCCTTGCAAACATATAATAAGCTAAAATATGCATTGTAGCACTTCTACAGTAAAATGATTCAGGACCAGATTTATCCTGTTCATTTCTCATTTCTTCTCTGATGCCTCTGTTTGCTTAGAGCCATGCACTTAAAGCTAGCTGGGCAACAGAGATCATGTTGTCATATTAAGGTATCAAAAGGGAGATGGAGCCAGCAGCAGAGTGCTAGTAAATTTCAATTATTTATAAATAATAAATAAATCAGCACAGCGGGAGGTAACATGAACTTGAGAGAGAGCTGCTTTGTTCTGGTACTGAAAGGTTGAGGGAGAAGATAAGAAACAATGGTTTATGGCAGGAGTTCTCAATCTTTTTAAGCCGGGGGCCAGGTCACACTCCCTCAGACAGCTTTGGGGGCTGGATGGCCATTTTCCTTTTCTCCACTAGATGGCACTTCCTGGTGTGGTGGACCACATGAAATGTCACCATGGGCTGCAGATTGAGAATTATTATTATTATTATTTATTTCGACTTATATGCCGCCCTACTTATATGCCGCCCTACAGTTCAATAATGATACAATATAAAATACAGTGTAACAAAACAAAATAAATCCCTGATCTATGGGTTCATAGGCAAAGGATTGTATCTCCTTAGCAATAAGAATAGAGCTGAGCAGAACTATATCAAGATACATTAGGCCAGCTTCTCCTCCTCCATCTCCTTCTCCTCCGCTTTAACAAACATTATCTGGCAGTAGGAAGAAAATCAGAAAGCAACCACACTGTCCATATTGGTGCAGTCTAAATATAATTGCTTGAGGTTAGGGGAGGAACAAGATGCCATTTGATGTGCTCCTCCCATCCAAATGGCCTACCAACCTCAAATGACCCTATTTATGGTACCGTGAAGTGGCTTAATAAATGAACTGCAGCACCACCTATGTCAATCTGCTACTCGAATGTGCCCCAGCCTCATTCAGGAAGCAAAATGCCTCTGCCAATTCAGTGAACAGAATGTATGTGAAATGTATGCTGTGGAGGGGATGTCTTTGGCAAGCTTTTCTTTATTTAGCTATGAGGGTTTTTAAGTGATGGGGGAAAGACTTGGTGTGGCCCTGCCTTCTTGCTGCCTGAGATGGGAAGCAAAACCCTGCTTCCTATGGCATGCCCAGTGGTGCTTCCCATGTTGGAGATGGCCACACCTGCACACATACCAGCTGCAGAGGAAGATGGCAGATATTCCACAGAGAGCCATATTAGGAAGCAGCAGAACTACATGTGTCCACCAGTAGAAGACAAAGAGGAAGAAAAGGCACCTTGTATTCCAGCACACACACCCTACATACAGGCAGGGGTGATTTCAATGGTAAATCCCTATGCTTTGGCTGAGGCCACCTTGGATTATCGTATCCTGGCAACAGACTGTTCTTCAGACCCGAGTGCAGCAGTAGCAGCCCTCCAGAGTAGCTGGAGCACTCCCAGGATTTTTTCTCCGAAGACTCAGGGTGGCTTTACAACTAAAAACAATTAAAATACATACAGTATATAAAAATTCAAATTCAAATTAAAACCATCAAGGAGAGAGGTGGAATATTTAAAAGAGCCAGGCAACCTAGTTGGCCATCTGGCCCACTCCCCACACATGCCCCACCAGCCAGGTCTTCACTCCTTTCCTAAAGGGCAGCAACTCCATCCGGAGACGTAACTCTGTTGGCAGAAGGTTCCATAGGGCCAGAGTGGACACAGAAAAGGCCCTCCTTCTCGTGCTAGAGAGATGAGCCTCTCTAGCTGAAGGTACGACCAGAGCCTCTCCGGTCTGCTCTAGTGGAACGGACAGATGTTCTCAGGGTGACGCAGTCTCTTAAGTATCCTGGCCCACTACCATGTAGGGTTTTAAAGGTAATAACCAGCACCTTGAATTGCACCCAGAGGCACACTGGGAGCCAGTGCAGCTCCAGGAGAAGTGGTGAGGCATGAGCATAATGTCCGCTGCATTCTGGACCAGCTGAAGCTTCCGAATGGTCACCAAGGGCAGCACATTACAATAATTGAGTCTGGAGGTGACCAAGGCATGTGTGATCATGAGCAAGGAGTCCCAGTCCAGGAGCGGGTGTAACTGGTGCACAACACAAAGTTGTGCAAAAGCCCTCCTAGCCACGACTGCCACCTTCTCTTCGAGCAGTAATCATGAGTCCAGGAGGACCCCCAGATTACACACCGGGTCTGTTTGGGGCAAAGCTGCCCCATCCAAAACCAAAGATGGTGGTTCCCGGGTTAGTGCGGGACCCCTGACCCACAACCACTCAGTCTTGCCAGGATTCAGTTGTAGCCCGTTGTCCCCCATCCAGACCCTAACAAACTCCAGGCACCTGGAAAGGACTTCCACTGCATCGCTTGGGTCCCCAGGCTGAGATATACAGTTGGGTATCATCTGCATACTGATGATACCTTACCCCGTGGGAATGGAAGTTCACCCAGTGGTTTCATGTAGATGTTAAATAGGAGAGGTGAAAGCACCGAGCCCTGAGGCACCCTATATTGGAGCAGCCTAAGCCTGGATTTCTCACCCTCCAACCACATCGACCGGGTCCAGCCCCTCAGAAATGAGGAAAACCAGGACCACACAGTGTTCTGGATCCCCAATCTTCAGAGCCTTTCCAGAAGGATACCATGGTCAATGGTATCGAAAGCCGCCGAGAGGTCAAGAAGAGCCAGGACGGACGGATGTCCAATGGAGGTTAGCAGCAGCAAATTGGCTGCCCACAGCTCTTATTGGTTGGGCTTAAAAAGAAGGCAACCTAGCAATGGAGTAATGTTGCTTTTGTGTGGTTTCATTAGAAATATCTGATATTACTTATTTCACGTAACTGATCTGAGCAGCTTGGCTTAATGTACATTTGTTAGAAGAAGGAAAAAGTGAGGCAGTTGCCAAAAAAGAAAAGACTAGATAGTTTCACTCAAACAGGCTGCTGCCAAATATATTTCCTATTCAAAGATGCTAAAGCTGAAAGTAGATTTAAAAAAAAACCTCTCTGATGGTTCATAGGTTTTAGAGTAGAGAGGAAGATGGATTTAGGGTTAGTATGAGTAATGGTTTCATAGATGTAGTCATGTCAGCTTGCTAGAAATGGATTGGAAATCTCTGCAACATTCATTCATTCATTCATTTGATTTATATACTGCCCTACTCGGTGAAACTGACTCAGGGCGGTTTCCAGCATCAATACATATAACCAGTGGCGTAGCGTGGGGGGGCGGGGGGGGCAAATGCCCCGGGCAGCGGCTTTCAGGGGGCGGCAAAATGTCCCCTCCCCACCCTTTTGCTGGTGAGCGCCCCACGTGCGCTTCGCCGCTTGCAGGCGAGGAGGAGAAAAAGGGTTTTTTTAAAGGCGGACAATTCAAGGAGGAGCCCGTCCACCCGCCCGGCTGGCCGTTGGGGGCTGTCCTGGCGGCGGCCCGCGTGCGCGCGCACGCTGCTCGCCTCCGCCCGCCCACTCACCCACCCAACTTGCCGTGAGACGGGGCGCTCGTCGGGGGTGGGTGGCGCCGTGGCGGGGAGCCCCTGGTGGCTGGCTGGGCAGGAGGAGGTGGGCAGCGTGCGCGCGCACGCGGGTCGCCGCCAGGACAGCCGCCGACGGCCAGCCGGGCCCCTCCTTGAATTGTCCGCTTAAAATAAAAACCCTTTTTCTCCTCCTCGCCTGGAAGCGGCGAAGCGCAAGCCGGGCTCTCGCCAGCAAAAGGGTGGGGAGGGGACAGTTTGCCGCGCCCCCTGAAAGCCGCTGCCAGCGAGCGAGAGGACGGGTCGTGCGGTCGCGTGCGCGAGCGGACGGGTCGCGCGGTCGCGCGCGCGAGCGGATGGGTCGCGCGCGCGAGCGATCGCCTTCTGCCTGGGGGGCGCCTTCTGCCTGGGTCGGGGGGAGGGGGCGGCGGCAGCGGCAAGCTGGGGGGGCGGCGGCGAGTTTGTTCTTCGCCCCCGGCGGCTGAAGACTGCGCGACGCCACTGCATATAACATTCCATAACAACAGCAGTATAATCAACAATAATACAATATAATATAACAGTAGACAGGTTCACAATTTCAAACCAACAAAATACAATAAATACTCCATAATACAATATACATATCTCAATTACAAAAACAACATATCATTATAATAATACAGTATAGCAACAACATAATACAATAATATAATGACCTCTCACCCTGACCACAAGCAATTCTCAAGGCAGTGGCGGTAGCACGCTGCAGCTGGACTATTGTAACCCAGCATGGGGGTGGGGGCCAAGGAGCACCAGCAGGTGAAAAAGGTCCTAGCACTCCTGGTCGGAGGTCCTCTTTGCCCCACCGGCCCAAAGTCTGAGGGCGGCCTGGGGGAGCGTCCCGATGCTGTTGACGGCATTTGTGGGACCTCAGCGCAGCCTTTGTAGTTCACGGGGACCATGCAACTGGGTTGAATCTTCTCCCCAGTCAACCCAGCCTGGGAGGGGGTGTCCCAGCATTGTTGGCGGTGTTGACAGGGGTGCAGCACAGCCTTTGTAGCCCGGGGGGACCATGCAGCTGGGTGAATCTTCTCCCAGGCCAGGCTGGGGGGTGTCCCAGCGGCATTGGTTTTATCGGCCACCGGACTCTGAACAGATGCTTCCTACTTGTTCCACCGGGTGAACAGGTTGGCCACTGCCATTTTCTTAGATGCAGCCCTTGAAACAGTTGGATGCTGCTGCCTGCATACATTCCACTGGAGAGTGGAAGAAAAAGGTTGTTCTCTCAGTGGTACAAGTGCTCTCGCAATCCTATGAAAAAAATAGTGATCAGTTTCCAACTATAGAGTCATTCAGACAAGAAAGAGAAGATGTGAGCATTTCTTCTGAAACAGATCTCACTTTTTTTTTTTTTTTTTTTTGCTCCTAGGTCTAGCTGGCTTTGCTCGACTTTGCCCTGGAGATCAGTATGAGGTAAGTAACTTTGTAAAAACACTGTTTTCACCACATTCAAAGGTTTCCACGTGGCATTAGTTTCTGCCCTTATATCCTGTAATGCAAGAAAGGTCTCACTATTCTCTGTTTATGGATGAATGCTCTCTGAGACTTTCCCACATAAAGTTATAAGACTGGCCACACAGAGCTGATTGATGGCTAGCAAGATAAGGACAGAGATCCTTATTTTTCTTTGTTTTGAAAAAGTGTCAGCATGCCTCTCAATATTTTGTTCTTGGCATCAGTTTTCTTCCTCTTGTGGCTCCTGAATCCAGCCAAGAGGAGCTAACTTGATCAATTTGAACACATCAAAATAACTTCTTTTTCTTTTCTTCGCCTCTATTTTCCAAAGATGAGGTGTTATCTTATCAACCAGTAAAATGGGAAGAACCAGATAACTTTCAGCTTGGGTTCAGCAACATTTGAAGAGGTTCATGTGCATACAATATTGCTTAGAGACCTTATCCTACTTTTTATGATTTACACTTAGAATTGGAACCAGGCAGGACAAATATGCAAACTGTGAGAACACAAGGCAGCATTTCTTTTTCACAGATTTTTATGCGATACGGTCGTCAGAGATGGAAGCTGAAAGGCAAAATTGAAGTCAATGGGAAGCAGAGTTGGGATGGAGAGGAGATGATTTTCTTCCCACTTGTTGTTGGACTGATCTCCATCAAGGTACCAGCCCCACTGTTCTCAGTTTGGTAACTTCCTGTTAATGGAACATAATTACAGTATTGCCCTATGGGTCACAAGCAAGGCCAACCAAAATGTCCATAATTAAATGAATTAATAGATAGTTCTTCACACTTGGAAGCCAGTGTGGTGTATAATTTTGGACTAAGACTCAAGTTCAAACCCTATGTATCTGTCATGGAGACTCAATGAGGGGGTAACAATGATACTGCTACTAATTATAATTGTGTGCCATCAACTCTGCCCTATGGAGACCCTTTCCAGGTAGAGAATATTCAAAAGTGGTTTATCAGTATCTTATTCTGGGGGCATCCTGGTACTGTGAAGTTTGCCGAAAGCTACCTAAGCTGGTTCTTCTCTTTGGAAGCACAGTGAGGAATCAATCTCCCAACCTCTGGCTTCACATTGTGATAGCTAAACCATTGAGCTATTCGGGAAGTTTAGCAATGATAACCCACTCCTTTAATATCTCACACACCTTGAAAAGCCTGTTAGCATCAGCATAAGTTGAAAGCATTTTCACAGCACATAAAAATAACAAGGGATACTTTTAACATACAGTACCAGTATATGTGTATCTCTAGATGTTTTTCAGTGATTGTATTTATGCACTGTTTAAAGGCAGTTGGGTAAGGAAAGTAGTGGCGGGGAATAGGAATCAAGAACATGGGCCCCCTGTTTTTCTACCCACTTTGACTGAGATGCTACTTAATGCTATTCTGGAGCCATCCTCTTTCTGAACTACAAGGCATAATCAAAACCAGTTGTAATTCCTATAAATTATAATATAAAATAAATTTGTTTTAAATCATAAAATTGCATAGAATTCTTGTCTTTGGTACACTTAAAAATGAAAAAAGTTTTAAAGCAGATATAGTTTTACTTATTGGGACCTATAGCCTTGAATTAATATGTTTGTGTTTGAAGGCTGCATTAAATTATAACTTGCCCTTTATTTACACTAGACTACTGGTTCTCACTGCAGTGCAAGCAGCACACCAGTTCTAAAAATTGCCATTGCCATTTATGCATACAGTTCTGAAAATCATAGTTTGGCACATTGTCCCAGGGCAGGCTTATATCCTATGCTGAATAATTATTTGTGGTTTTTATGCAGTTTGATTTCCTCAATTCCCAGTTATGACACTGCTAGCTCAATGCATATTTTGATCAGGCTGTAAATGAGAAAGCAGCACCAGGAAAGTGGTAATTTCATGTAAAGTTTCAGAAGGGAAGGAGAAGAAGTATATACATCAGATGCCAGAGAGAAGAACATGAGACTTTGCATGATGAAGCGAAGAGCAGTTCCGCTGCTGAATTGCCAGTAGAAACTGCCATGACAATTTCTAAGTGATTTGAAGGTTGCCTTCCTGTCACTGATCAGAACTAGAAAGACAAGCAAAATATACCTTTAAATGGCACTTGATCACATCATTGTATCATGAATTAAAATGCACTTATTAAATTCATTTTCCTCAGTGATGAAGTCTGGTAACCTATTATATAAGTTATTGTGGGGAAAATTCATAAAATAGATGACATTAGGCAGTTTTGCTGAACTTTAGGGACATGTTAAGAAACACTGAGTCCGTTCTTGATTATTCATGCTTGCTTCTTTGTGAAGGTCACAGAATTGAAAGGCCTTGCTACTCATATTCTGGTGGGAAGTGTTACCTGTGAAACAAAAGACTTGTTTGCTGCTCAGCCTCAGGTTGTTGCTGTGGACATCAATGACCTGGGCACAATAAAGCTGAATCTGGAAATCATTTGGCAGTAAGTAAACCTGGTATTTTACGTTCAAATTAAGTAGGTCTCCACTTGCTCAGATCTTTTGTCTTCCCCTGATAAGAAGAATTAGAAAGCAACTGTTTTAGATAAGAACAGTAACACCAGGAAAAGGTTTTGGTTCAATAAAATTAATATTGAGTGCCTATTTTTCTCATATGCTTGCTCCATTCATTTCTGATTACTCAGATTTGGTTGTTGTTACATGCTATTAAGTCATTCATTTTTTCCAGAGAATCTTCCCTTCTCATGATGTCCCTGAAGAAAGGTAGCCTCAGCGTCATCATTTCTGCTTAGATGGCGCCTAATAGTTCCTAAGCCGCCACCACATAATTCCATTTTCCTATACTCTAGCCAGAAAGGGCCCTTTATTATTTTTGTTCTCAAATTTGATGTACAATTTTCAGAAGCCCTCCAGTCCCATCACTTTTTCTTCTAGGCCAGATGTGAAACTGCCAAAACGAAGGCACCTTTAGGAGAGTTCATTCAGCAGTTTATTTATTTATTTATTTATTTAGATTTATATCACTGCCCACTCGCCATGGCGACTCAGGGCGGTTTACAATCAGGAGAAAACAAAAACAAAACAACAATAACACACACAACACAAACAACTAAAATCCATTTCTCCTTCCGGCCAGAGGACGTTAGTCTTTTCCTTCCCTGGGCAGATAGGGCCCAGGATTAGGAAGTGGGAGCTTCCATCTAAAAACCTTAAAACTTTTAAAAATTAAAATCTGAAAAAGATTAAAAACAGATTAAAAACACACCAGATTCTACAACTACTAATTAAAAGTTAAAAAAAAAGAGGGGCTCAGATCAACCAATGTGCTGGGGTCATTATACCTTCCATACCCCATATCTGTCCTGCCAGCCATGTTTTTAGATTCTTCCTAAAGGGCAGCAACTCTGTCTGGAGACGTAGCTCCGTAGGCAGGAGGTTCCATAGGGTCGGAGCAGACACAGAGAAGGCCCTCCTTCTGGTGCCAGAGAGATGTGCCTCCCTGACCGATGGAACAACTAGGGAGCCTCTCCGGTCCGCTCTGGTGGGACGGGTAGATGTTCTTGGGGTGAGGTGGTCTCTTAAGTATCCTGGCCCACTACCATGTAGGGCTTTAAAGGTAATAACCAGCACCTTGAATTGCACCCGGAGGCAAACCGGCAACCAGAGGTGAGGCATGTGCATACCGCCCACACCCCATCACAACCCGGGCAGCCGCATTCTGGGCCAGTTGAAGCCTCCGAATGGCCGTCAGTTCCTTTTGGCTTACCTAGTGTGAGAATGATTAGCTGGCAACAAAGGAATAAACAAGACCCAAGTTTATGCGAAGTACCGTAGCCTTATTCTGTTATGATCTGCACTGGCCCAATCGATTCCTGAGACCACATTTTATTATTATTTATTTATTTATTTATTGGATTTATACACCGCCCTACTTGGTGTAACCAACTCAGGGCGGTGTACAAAACGAATAGAATACAGTCACCAATACAATACAGGAACAGGGCATAACATTACTGTGATATAACACCAGACAGCAAAAGAGCAATAATTTTAAAAACAACAACAACCCCAGTCCATTCATGTTTGATTATTTTAAAAAATTGTCAACTCAACTCCTTGTGCAGATCTTTTGTTTGTGTGTGAATTCTTTTTTTAAAAAAATTAACACACTATTTTTAATTCACCATTTTGTAATCTGGGTTGCTCTGCTTGTGCTATAAATGAAAATGAGGCTCCTACTACAGAGTAGGTTAAATATATCATAAGCAGTTGTTCGTGTACATTTATTCTTCTTTTTTTACTCCAAAGTAAGCATAGGAGCAGGTGGTCCTAATGATGTGACTTAGACCCTAGCTCTGTGGAAATGTGCAGAATTGTATTTTCAATGAGTACATCCCCCAATGGGAATGTGGTGGCTTAATGGTTAAGATGCTGTACTTGACGACTGGAAGAGCAGAGTGTTGTGTGACCTAATGATCTAGAATGAAAAGAAAATTTTTTATTTATTTATTTATTTATTTGCATTTAATATCCCGCCCCAATCGGGCGAACCCGACTCTGGGCGGCTTACAGCATAGCTCATAATATATATGGCCTTAAAATTCATAAAATTCATAAGAAATTCATAAAAAAATTTAAAACATTGAACAGTGAAAACGGATAAAAACCCATAATAACAGCTACCAGATGGGGGCGGATGGCTGCTCTTAAATTAGCCATCCTGGATGGGAACCTGCATTGCTATGTCCCCACACTTGACCCGCCAGCCATGTCTTCAGGCCCTTTCGAAAGGGCAGAAGCTCCGCCTGCAGGCGCAGCTCTGTCGGAAGGAGGTTCCAAAGGGCCGGGGCGAACACAGAGAAGGCTCTCTTCCTGGTGCTCGTGAGGCGAGCCTCCCTAGCCAATGGAGTAACAAGAGAGCCCCTCCGGTCCGCCCTGGTGGGACGGGCAGACATTCTTAGGGTGACGCGGTCTCTTAGGTATCCTGGCCCAAATGAGTGTTCCTTGTGACAATAATTCAGTATAATGAGACAAATACTTTTTGCAGCCCATTTGATGTTGAGGATGCAACCCCAACTACAGGCAATACAAACAAAGCATCTGTTCTCCAAAGAAGGATGTCTATGTATAGTCAAGGTACTCCAGAAACACCAACCTTCAAGGATCACTCATTCTTTGTAAGTTATATGTTTTTTCATAGTATTTATTCAGTGGAAATCTCCAGATAGGATCAATGATTCATAATCATGCTGGTTTGATGTTAATGTCCCTATAAGTTTTTTCTCCTCTGTTTTTTTTTTAACTAAACAAACTTATTTCTAATTATGTATCCTAATAATTACTGTTAATTCTCATTGACTAGAATGGGAAATTTTAGCCTTCTAACATATTTTATTGGAGAATCAATACAGAACCAGACCTACATTTCAGCCATTTTAACTCTTAACTGATTTCCCCCTATTATTTGAGTTGCAAAAATATGTTTGTATTTTACCTGAATTTATTACCCAATAAGCATAATTTTAAAGACACTATTAATTCGTCAATTGATCTGTCTTTGGAAAAAGGACAATCTTTTATTTAAATATTTGAAGGATAGAAATCAGATTTTTGAAATGAGAAGGTAGCAGAAATATATTTGATAATGTAAACCAAAGATTGGTAACTTACAATCTTAAGGTGATGCTGGAATATACCTGTCATTAGTCCTAGCTACATAGATATGATGGGAATTAGACACCCAAAACCTCTTGAGGCCAAAGTTGTCTACATGTGATTCAAGTCCTCAAGAATTCATTTAGTCAAAATTGCTTTTTCATTCTTTATTGTGAATTCATATTCAATAGACAGTCTTGTTGGCTAATTCACCCCTTTTTACCTTAACTGTTGAAGAAATGGCAGCATTCTCCACAAGACAGGCTCCAGCTTTCCATTTTAGATGCTCTGCAAGACACATTTTTTGACAAGCTGCGTCGCAGTCGTTCCTTGAGTGATTTGCCATCTCTCAGGCAGAGACTTAGAGCAGGGCTAGGACACTCTGTAAGTTTGGAATGGTGGGAACTGTTTTTGTGATAAGTGCTTGCAGTTTATCAGTAGTCCCTCTGTTTCCATGCATGCCCTAGGTCTGATATTTCTCAGAATGCTGTGCCTAGTTTGCTGACCACATATTGAAGACATTACTTTAGGCTCAAATTGGAATTGTTGAGGTTTAAAATGCTGTAGCCTCTGTCTAAAAAAGGGGCTGGAGGATATAGATGAATCCTTTGAAGAATATGTAGCACTGTCTAGGGCTGTGATGGCAAACCTTTGCATTCCAGCTGTTCTTGAACTTCAATTCCCAGAAGCCCAAGTTCCTGTGAATTCACATGAATGGGTTTGCCGTGCATATTCAGGATTTACAGGGACTTGGGCTTCTGGGAATTGATGTTCCAGTACAGCTTGAGTGTCAGGGTTTGCCATCACTGGTCTAGGCTAATGTTTTATGAACAGTGTTCAATTTATACCCTGAACAATAAGAAAGCTTTTGAGAGCCTTTTTCAACCTTGCACTCTCCACAATTACTACTCTAACACAGATGGATTGCATCAGTTTGAGGAAGGCTAATTCAGAAAATTTCTGTAGTCGCTCTGGACCATTTCTGTGGATTTTTCTCCTGTTTGCTGTGTTTTCTTATTCTTTAATTTCTCTTTTTTTAAAAATCAGCATCAGTAAAATTCTTTTACAACTTCAGGCAGACTCAGTTTCACAGACTTTGATATGATATTGTATTTTCCCCCTAGAGGCTACTTAATTTTGTTTAGT
Organism: Furcifer pardalis; assembly: GCA_030440675.1. Classification (NCBI taxonomy): domain Eukaryota; kingdom Metazoa; phylum Chordata; class Lepidosauria; order Squamata; family Chamaeleonidae; genus Furcifer; species Furcifer pardalis. The sequence goes on from CP126891.1 coordinate 114,248,745, forward strand.
ATTGTGTCGAATGTTCCCAGGCTTTCTCTCTTTCACTGATTTTATTATATTTGCAGTCAAATTTAGCCGAGGATGTCTTTGAAAATGGTGCAACGGAAAATGAGAACAAGCCACAGTCTTTCAGTTTCAGTGACATTCCCAATGGAGATTGTAGCTTATCTTCCAGCTCTATAGGTTCTTCATCCATCGTAGATAATTCTCATCCTGAAATTACAGTCACACCTCCAGAACACAATGGGCAAAATTTACCAAAAATCCACATTGTAGACAATATCAGTACAAGCTCCTCTGTAGACTCCACACCTCAATCCAAAGACTTAAAGGCACAAGTGTGTATGCTAGATTATGATGAAAAGAAGACTTCAACTCTAGATTCTGAAGTTTGCCAAAAGTCTCCACATCCAAAAAATGACAACAGCTTCTTCCTACACAGCAGTGTCCCTCCATCAATTCTTCAGGACTCAGAAGACTTATCAGAGCTCAAGCCAGTGGAACTGGATACTTTTGAAGGCAACATTACTAAACAGTTGGTTAAGAGACTTACTTCAGGAGAAGGCCCAATGACCCCTGAGAAGCTACATTGTGAGGGGTCAATAAGTGGTGAATCAGAAGGCTACAAATCCTGTGTAGATGGAAGCCTAGAAGAAGCATTTCAGGGACTCATTCTAGCACTTGAGCCTCATAAAGAACAGTTTAAAGAATTCCAGGATTTGGACCAAGAAGTCACATACCTGGATGAAATCTTAAAAGTAAGTTGAGCTTTAGATTTTTTTTGTTTTGTTTTGTTTAAATCTTCTTCTTGTTGCTGCTACTGCCACTGTTATAAAGTACAGTACTGTACTTTCTATTTCTTAGTACTGTATTGTTGGTGCACAAGAGCAGAACAAAAGACCAAACCTAAAACATAAGAATCAATACCTAAGAATGTGTGGGTGAGACAACATGCTCACAAAATCACTGGGTTGTTTTTTTGTTTTGTTTTTGCATTCCAGGAACAATTGTTTTAAATTGGTAACCAAAGATTTTATAATTACAGTTGTACCTTGCTTAAAGAACATAATGTGTTCCACAGGATTGCTCTTTAAGCGAGTTTGCTCTTTAAGCGAAACAGCATTGTAAGTAACCAGTTGTGACTTCTGGAGGGGGGGATAGCGATCCCTGATTTATTTGTTAAGCAAGTTTTTGGTTAGTTTTATTTGTTAAGCGAAGTGACCATTCAGAGAAAATTCTGCTCTTTAAGTGAGTTACTCTTTAAGCAAGGCACTCTTTATACGAAGTTTGACTGTACTCGTTTCTGAATTAGTTATGGGGAACAGGGCGAACTGATGTTGTTGTTTATTCTTTTAATTTCTAACCTTAATGTTTGGGATTTTTCAACTTTTGTACTTTTCTGTACTGTACTTTGGAGGTTGTTTCTCAATGGAACTCCAGTTTCTGAAAATATTATTTCTTTGTTACTTTTCAAGAAACATAATATCCAGTTTATTAAAATCAACTCTTTTAGTCATGATAACTTGCTTGTCAGTGTAGAATTGCAGTTTCATTTTATAAAACTGGTAGTGGCTGGAATTTATGATAAGGAGGAGATGTCCGTAAGGTTTAGGCATATCAGAAAACAAAAGAAAATAGACAAAATAAAATTAAAAAATAAAATAAAAATAAAAAACACTGTAGCACTTTAAAGACTAACTGCTTTATTTATTTATAAGGTTTAGCCAACTGTGGAAAAATAATCTTTGCAATTTGGTTGTGCCTGCACATTTAATCTGCTGATGCTATTTTAGGGCATTCAGCTAGGATATAATAAACTGTTCCTTTTTTAGAATCTAAATTCTAAACCTAAAGTTCAGATGCATGCCACACATATTTCATTTTCAGATAGAAGCTAGTGCAAATAACTTGGGTTTAAATTGTGCACCTGAATCCTTCATTTCATTCTGAAGATGACCTAATTAAAGCAAAGTTTGCTTGCTCCTCTTTGACATTGTCCAGGAGGCAACTGAGATGCTATCTGTGTAATAGTTTCTCAAGCCAGGCATTCCTGTGCTGTAATAGGTTGGTTCTTATTTTGTAGTTGCAACACAGTACTGTAAAATATTGTAACCTCATTCCAGAATTGAGGGGTTTTGTTCTCAGCTATTTGTTTTATCTTTGTTATTTCAGTGCAGACCAACAGGAAATCACAGCAGGTCATCCAGTGTAAGCCTAACAGTTGAGAGTGCCCTGGAAAGCTTTGACTTCCTCAACACCTCTGATTTTGAGGATGATGGTGGCACTGATGAACTTTGCAGTGGTGGCCGAGGTGCTGATTCTGTATTCTCAGACACTGAAGTTGAGAAACAAAGGTAGGAATATCAATATTTTGTGCTTCTTAAAAAGCTTAAACATTCATCTTTTAGTCAAGGATTCTCTCATTCAAGGAAGATGGAATTAAAGGAGTTCAGTAGTAAATCACAACTAGAGTAGGTCGTTGTATTAGCAGAACTTACAGAATAACTGATTCACTAAATCCCCATTGATTCAGTACTACTCAATTTTGACAATTGGGTGATATAGTAGACCAGTAATTTCATGCAGAAAACCAAAATTGAATCAACAGACTTTGTTATAATATTGCAAAGTATAGTTTATTTTAAATGTCTCAGTCCATACTTAAGATCAGAAATGTAGTAGGTGAATTGCCCTCATTGCCTTTTCTTCTTAACCCTCAGGCACCAGGCAAATAAAATAAATATTTATTCATTGTGGGATTTTTTTCTTTTTCAGTGAGAATTCTAGAGTGTTTTAGAAACAGGATGGGTTTATGTTATGGCTTCATGTACATATTTAGTATTTCCTGACTTCAAAGGGAATGCCAGTGTTTCCCCATGAACGGGGCCAACGTACAGCCAGCACAGACTACATTACATCTTTTCAGCCTCTTGTTTTTTGAAAAGTGACATGGGACATGATTTTGGCTCAACATCTTATCCTGGTTGAGTTTTTTAAAATTACCTCAATGGCAAAAAAGCAACAGACTTGTTGGGACATTTTCTGTCCTAATTGTTTTGTTTTTGTTTGAGGTGGAGTGAGAGAAGCAAACAAGCTAAAGTCTATATAGCAAGTGACTGAAACGTAGAGACATTGTTCACTTGTGTCTTGCAGGAATGCCTGCTTTAGAATAAAACTAGTTTTGAGTGAATTGTACAACAAAATGTGATTAAGATTGCCCATTTTAATGAGGATTAGAAGTTACCTGTACTAAAACACTTTCCTAGAATATTTTAAAATAAACAAGCAGTGCCTTTTGAGGTCACTAATTCATAGAGTTCTTGTAAGTCAAGTGCAACTTAACCAGATATATGAGTGACAAAATATTTTGAGTTTTGTCATTACATGGGTGATAATATGTTGTTCTGCTTAAATGAGTAAGTGCATCCTTTATTCATTTTTAACGCATCATTTGAATGAAGGAAGAATGCTTCACTACACTGGTACTCCCCATGTGTAGAAAAGGTTATCTGGTTGTATGGAATTGTTATATCACAAGAGCAACATCAAATGTAAAAATTGTGCTTTTTTTGTCATTACAAACCCTATATATCAATGATGGCAAGCCTTGGCACTCCAGGTGTTCCTGGACTTCAATTACCAGAAGCCAAGGTCAGCACTGCTGCTGATCAGGGCTTCTGGGAACTGAGAACAGCTGGAATGCCTAGGTTCACCATTACTGCTATATATCTATGATATCTTCCATATCCTCTTCAAATATTGGATCACTTCCATTGAATTACCGTATTTGCCAGCATATAAGATGCATAACAGTATATGTTGCACCCTGTTATTACCAAACTAGCCCACTATAGGCCACTATATACAATACAAGACACACTCCATTTTCCAGTGTATTGTAAGTGGGGGAGTGGGTTTTATATGACAGCAATATGATAATTCACTAATTTTGATCCTTGCAGATTCCATACTAGAATTCCTTGAGAAAGTTCCTTGGCAGAGTCTTTATTCTTTATTTTTTGCTTAAGTACCTTGATAATGTGCTAATGGAGAACTTGAAAGCAACTTTCTCTTTCTAATACCAATCATCACTTATTCTTAAATGTTACACAATGTATATTTCTTTGGAAAACAGTGGAACAATAATTTGAGAAATGAAATGATAATTTCAGCAGTGATAATTTGCATTGTCGTTTAAAGAAACAAAACATTACATCAGTGCTTTTGTTCACGGGGAAGTCATGTCTACTGCTCAAACAACTTCCCTCTTCTTATACTTTGCTTGAGTAATTGCAAATAAAGCTCACTCAGACAAAGTCTTAATTCTCCCTGCTTTCCAAACCACAGATCTATCAACTAAATCCACCAAACAGTTTGGCAAAGCATGTTGGAAATAAACCAGGTTGTAGCTGTGTTTTTGTTTTTATTTTAAGAAAACACGTTCTAATGAAGGCTGATTTCAAAGTGTTCAAAGCAAGAACTTTTCCCAAAAGAGGCATTGTTCTGAGAAGCAAATAGGCCACTATGGAAGCAATATATCCTTTAAATATGGACACTTACTTGGCAGTCATTACCTTATGCTACTGCCAATTTGTGACAGGATGTATTCTTTCAAAGGTTTCTAGCCTACCAAGGGTTGTTTGGTTATAGGCTGGGGCTTTCAACCATTCCTGTTTCTCATGGTGTTAGTTATGTTGAGCCTACATAAAAAGAAAATCAAATTGCTCACTTACCTCCCAGCGTGAACAGTTACAGGTCAGAACACCCAGAAGCCAGAGGGCATCTCAGCGAAGCATTGACAGAAGATACTGGAGTTGGTACCAGTTTTGCTGGAAGCCCTCTGCCGTTGACTTCAGGGAATGAAAGCTTGGATATCACCATCGTCAAGCACTTGCAGTATTGCACACAACTTATTCAGGTACCTTTGTTACATTGCATTCCACCTTGTTGTTTTGAAAAATATACATAACAAATGATTATTGGAGACAGATATTTTCCTGATTTTCAGGGGCTGACAACCGCATTGCTTTCTTCACTTCTAGTTTCATCTGTGATGCTCTGTCCAACATCACTTCTTGATTTATCCTTCACATACATCATGTATTTACCTTATGCATGCAGCAGGATTCATGCAGAAATAGTAACACACAAGAAGGAGTAAAAGAAATTTCTTTGGTATTGCAGAGAGGCTGGCAAGGTTACATGTCTATAGAAGTAACAGGCCAAGACTGAGGCCAAGATGATGGTTCATCATATGTAAACCCTGTAAAATTAATGGGACATAATATGACATAATATGCCCATCTTATTCTGTTGATTTCAGTAAGATTTAAGTACACCTAATGTTGGCAAAATATTTTTAAATATTGTTAAGCACTAAATCCCATTAAAATCAATGGGTCTTACTTCCATTTAAATATTAATATAAATAGATTGTAGTTGTTATGTGCTTCTGACCGCCTACAAATGAGAGAGCTCCAAAATGTCCTGTCCTCAACAGTCTTGCTCAGTACTTGTGAACTGAATCTTATGGTGCTTTTGGGGAGTCAATCAATATCACACTTGGTCATCTTCTTTTCCTGCTGCCTTCAATTTTTCCTAGCATTATTGTCTTTCCCAAAGAATCTTGCCTTTTCATGATGTAGCCTGACGACATTGCTCTCAGCCTCACTGAGAGACTCAAACCCCTTTACTACATTTGGATGTGCATCCAAGAGGGGGTAGATTGTAGTACATCACCACAAATACAGTATGTAGGTATGCATACTTACCCTGGAGTAAACTGTGTTAAATTAAATTGAGCTCTCACCTCAGTAAACACTGCATTTGTATAACCATGCTGTGGTTTCCTCTAAACTGAGGCCTTAAATCTGCACACCAACAGAAACTCACAACAATTTGTATGTGTGATTGTAGGTCTTAATAAAACTCACAGTGTCATAAGTCTAAATATTCTGACCTATCTTTTTCTTTGGAAGAAGTACACAATTAGCGCAATGCTCAGGCCTTGCTCTCTGACAATCTCTCTGCATTTTCCTATATTTTTCTTTCCTTTACACAGAGAAAAACAACCACCCTCAATATTTAAGAAAAGCAGCCTCTCTTTGACATTAGAAAAGGAAACCCCACTCATCTCCAGTCACTGACTAAATCATTGCTTGGAAATAAAAGCAAATTTACTCTCCTAGCCCTAGAACAAAGCTACCATTTTCTGGTACTGTATTGGGAAAGGACTCAGGACCTGGAATGGTAATTCTGCAGGCTGGGTGGGGAACACATCACATATTGAAATATATAATTCTATAGCAAAGTCATTCTACAAAAATGGCACCATCCACATATATGTCAGAGGTATCAACAGGCTTGGGTTGATAACCAAATTCATAAAATCAATCTACAGTAATACCTCGGATAACGTTTACCTCGGATAATGCTAAAATCGTATAACGTTAAGTAATCTGGGAGGAAAATTGGATCGAATAACGTTAAGGATCGGATAAAAACCGCTAAAGCCTGTGCGGTTACAATGTATCTCTATGGAGCTTTAACGTTATCTGATCCATCCCATAGGATTTTAACATGGATCGGATAACACTAAAAATCGGATAACACCAAGACTTGTGGAACCAAGTCTTAGCGTTATCCGAGGTATTACTGTATCTACCTACCTACCTGCCTACCTACCTACCTAATCACATTTTTATACTGCCCATCTGGGATATTTCTGACTCTTTAAGGGTTCAGGGCCTGACAAAAATAACAGAAACAACCAAGTGTTAAATGACCATAGTAGGTGAACATAGTAGGCTTACTTATTGTTACATGGAAACTGGGAAACTAGCTACAAATGAGATTCAAATGTTTGGAATTATACAGACACATTCCTTACTAAACTATTTTGTTGCAGGTCCTACTTGTGTTACAAAACACTTTTCTGGTTAGTTAAAAGTTGATAGAGTGTCAACAGTGTTATGTTTTATTCAGATAATTTTTATTACATGTAATTCATGTCTTTATTTTTACTTCTTGGTGGTTGTCTTACTAGCAAATTATATTCTCCAACAAGACCCCATTTGTTACAAGATACCTTCTGGACAAGCTATCCCAACAGATTCTTGTGATTAAGAATCTAGCAGAGATCAGCAATGAAAATATGGGAAGTATCAGACCTGTAAGTGAAGGTAAGAAATGCCCTAATAAATTTTCGTATTAGTAGATGAATATGTACTGTTAAATTGTTGTTTTTTAAATATGGTGTGCAGTGCAGTCCTGTAGGTCAGGGATTCCCAACCTTTTCCTGCCGGGGCCTGAACACACACACACACACACACACAGTCAGCTGAGGGGCTGGTCACATGGTTCTTCTTGCCAGTGGTGGTGGCACCGGCGCATGCATTTGCACTGTGTTTCTGGGCATTTTCCCCACCTCTCCCGCTTCCCTTGGAGGAGGGAACAAGGGACGAACATTTTTAGCCATTTTTGATTTTTTTTTGCCATGTTTTCGTGGTGCTTTGGTGCAAAAACGTGGTGATTTTGGCACTTCCAGTGACATTGGGGCACTTCCAATGTTGGCGGTAATTTGCCTTGGGGACTGGATCCAGCCCACTGTCTGTAGTTTGGGAACCCCTGCTGTGGTTACCACAAGAAATAAGTCCCCCTTGTATTCCCTACAAATGAGGTCCTAAATATATTTACCAAACCCCACTGAAAATCACTGCACTTATTACTGAGCCATGGAAGCAGATAATGCATATTTAAGGGGAGAATGTACTCCTGAACCCATAGTTGACATTTTTTAAGTGGTAGCGGTGTTAGTCTGCCCAAGCATATCAGAGAATAAACAAAACAAAAAAGACAAAAAAAGTTGTGGTACTTTAAAGACAAACTCCTGCATTTAAATGGATGAAGTCCACTTCATCAGACATAAAAGTAAAATCTCATGGCATCCATGTATACACAATGTGTGCCATGTGATTTTACTCTTATGTCTGATGAAGTGGACTTGATCCACAAAAGCTCACATTTAAATACAGGAGTTAGTCTTTAAGGTGACACAACTTTTTTATCATTTTGTTTTGTTTACTGTCTGATATGATGAACTCATGGATCACTTCTGAATAAAACAGTATTGGATCAGGTTACATAAAAAGGGAGTAAATTTCAGTGGTATTGCACACAATTGTGCATACCAGCATTAGTCCCTGGTATCTTCAAGTAGGATTGGGAACAATTCCTGAAACTCTGAAAAGCATTACTAGCATATGCAGACAATCCTGAGCTAGACAGATCTGACATAATATAATATATCAAGTCCTGTTTTTGTTAATTTGCAGCAAGTGTTCTATGTTTTATTCTTTTGTTCTGTTTCACTTGAGATGAGACACCCAGTAGAGAAAGCGTCCTACCATTATGCATCCCAGGAATGGTCAGATGGGATAGCTGTTTTTCCAAAACTTTGGCTGCTTTTGAAGAGGGGATTCCCAGTTCTGTATTTTGGCAGGAACTCCCAGGCTGAATTATGGGACTGGGAACTGTCAAACCAGCAGCAGGAAAGGAGCCCTCTTACCTCCATGCTCTTCCAAGGGCACTTCATTGTGCCCTTAGAAAAGGGCTGGACTGCACCCTGGAAGTTATGAAGCTCCTCTACAACTTGTGAAATTGCAGTGGGGAACAAGTTCCAATGGAGAAGGCCTCCAGTGGGGTTGCTACCATGTTATGAGACTGGGAATTTGTTACTTCTGAAAATCCCATCCCTAGCCACTGTTCTTTGTAAACCTGCTCTATTGGCTTAAAAAAATTAGAAAAGTTACTGTTTTGGGTTGCATCTTCTAGAATCCTTCTGCTGACATGGCCACTGAGCATGAGAATGGGGGAGTCTAGCATTCCAGCCTCAAAATTTAACATTTTCAAATTGTATTCCTACAACTGGGGCATCCTAACCTTTCACACGACAGGCCTGGCCACATACCTGGACAGCTGAGTGGGCCTGACCATGCTCTCGTAAGTGCAAACAGATGTGTTTACAACAGCCATAAATGCACCCACTTCTGCATTTGCAACAGGTGCAGGCACGTTTGCGCACATGCAGGTATATTTACGGCTGACGTAAATGTGCCCGCTTCCACTTCCAGGTATGGCGAGGGTGTGGTGGACCACATGTAATGGTGTCATGGACCTGATCGGGCGTGTGGGCCATAGTTTGGACACTCCTGTCCTACTGTCTTGCCATATCAGTACAGATTTTGCATGCTCCAACATTTGTTTGGCCACCAGAGTGTACAAAATGATTTATTTTTATTCAGAAAAAAATGTATCCTCCTCCCTTTCCCAATTCTGTGAGAATGCTTGTCGTTTTTGTAAAAGTTACTCTACTCTGATTATTCTGTCTTTCCATCTCTAATCTTTCTTCCTGTTAACTGAAAGCAGTGTCATAAGCCTTTTTTGGTGTTTTTCCCTCTCATCAGCAATTCCAGAATTTCATAAAAGGATCTCCTTGCTCTCATTCTGGAACAAATGCACCAATTCCCCTGGAATTTATCACACCTCTGCGGATAAGATGATCAAACAATTGGATACTACTTTTACTACAGTAGTGAACAACGAGTGTGCAGGAGTTGCTGAAACAGGTGAAGTTCTTGAACCTTTTCCGAGGCAGCATCAGAGAGCACAACTGGGTGGGAGTTTTCTTATATACCTGTAATGGCGAACCTTGGCACTCTAGGTGTTTTTTGAACTTCAATTACCAGAAGCCCAAGTCAGCCCTCCTGCTGATCAGGGCTTCTGGGAATTGAAGTTCCAGAACACCTGGAGTGCTAAGGTTCACCATCACTGGACAAATAGCTTCTGGGAGAAACTTCTGCTGCAAAATTCATGTCTCCCAATAATCATCATGCAATAATTTCTAGTTATTATTAAAGTTTTGACACATTTTCTTTTGGAAAAAAAAGCTAATTTCAAAATTGAGGCACAAAAAATTATTTGGACAATAAGCCATCCATACTAGTACATTTAATTGGCAGAAATTTGCCATTCTCTTCCAACTCACCTCACTCATGTTCTCAACCTAGCGGTCTTGTAGAAAAATATACTTCATGGGCTCTTTTCAAGAGATTACTGTGGACAGGAAATTTAGATTTTCCCCTTATAAAGTTAACAAACCATTTGTCTACCAAAATGGCTACTCAGTTTGCTGCCAGATTATAGCCTGTTAGAATTATTTGGATCCTCTGGAATGAGCTGACAGTATTCAAGGTCAACACATTCAATTGTGGTACATCCAATTGTGGTACATATTGTGTAAGTTATGTAAATACATTTAGCTACATAAAAACTGATACTAATAAATAGGTAGATAAATTACTGCTTGATTGATTGATTGATTAAATCAATCTAGTGCCCTAGAACACACTTTTCTTAATTATGCCACTTCTGCTCTATATGGTTCTTCAGTATCTTTTTCATAAGGGCCTTGTCTCAGGTTGTATAACTATAATTTGATTTATAGCCAATATTAACACTTATAATGAAACAACAACATAATTCTTACCTGTTTATCCATGCTCCTAATTCCCTCCTTTTTAAAAAAAATTCTCCAGCACTGGTTTTAACTCTGACGTTTTAGTGTTGGGTTTTATTTTTGTTTTTATTTTGGATGTAAGCCGCCCAGAGTTGGGTCCTCCCGATTGGGGCGGGGTATTAAATTTAATAAATAATAATAATAATAAAATAATTTCAGTTTATAAATCCCTTGAGAGCGGGACTGTTATATTTTGTAGTGCAAATCAAAATCCATATTGATACATTCCATTAAATTATTGTGTAGGTGAATACTATTGGCAGTTTAGTCGTGCATATGTGAAATACGTAAGCTGTGGCAGCAAATAGCCACTAATTGGGAAGAAATCAGTTGTGTTCATGGTTGTGTGACCAAGAATACAACCAGCATTTTATTCATTAGCATAAATTTGCCACCAGAATTTCATAATTTTGTTTATGCACATGCAAATCACTAATAGGATTCTAGCCACTATTTAACCACTGAGTTAAATTTTTAATCTTCTTCTGCGTTCTAAAAACAGTGTGTGAGAACAGCAATTCTCTAACAACAAACTAAATTGGGTTGGGAAATACAGAGTAATTCAGTCAGAAAGATAAAGTGCTTTCCTAGTGATCTTTGAATTCTAGTTCAATTGACTGCAGTAGGCATTGCTTGATATAGATAGGGTTCCAGTGTATAAGTCTGAAGTTCATTGTATGAGTCTAAAGTTATCAATAATTTATTGAATTAAATTTGCATAGGAATAAAACAGTAAGCTTCCTTTTAAAAAAAAAATATGTATGTTCACCCCCTTGGAAACCATCCCCCCCCCAAATTAGCTGATGCTTGCCACATGCAGTTTAATTAAGTACTGTATCTATATTTAAATTATTTTAAAATATGTCACATGATTGGAGAAACATTTTAATCAGACAAAAAAGACCTTAAACAATTAATCTCATCAATTAATTAACTAACTGTTTCACAGTTGATCTTGTCTGTTAATTGACCAACACTGTCATTTCTTCCTGCCTTAGCTGCCTGGTAAGGTTAATATTAAAGAGCAGCATTGTGTTCACAACCTCCAACTTAAATTCTACATGGAGGATTTCTTACAAAGCTCAGGAGACCTTTAACAATGGCATTTAAGTCAGAGAAAGCAGTACCAGTAAATAATCCTTCTAAATGTACCTGAAGGATCTCTTTACTCATGGTAGACAGTGAGCTCATTCTTAGCAAGCCCCAACTGCCTGATTGAAGTCGTTCCAGAAACACTAAATCTTTTTGCTTGTGTAACTTTGATGTTATTCAGATATAACTAAATAAAGCCTTAGCTGCTATATGTCACTATGTTTTAGAGAGCTTGACTATTTCTAAAGTTTTGCTTAATGGAAACAAAGTTGTTAAATAATCATGCAATAATTTGGTATTGCTATTGTTTGCAGATGTTTAATAGCTAAGTGATTCTTTTTGTTTTGTTTTGAATACAGTGTTCAAAGTATTGGTATCTCATATTGTGGACCGAGCAGAGCCTGCCCCCTCCTCCAGTCTGTCTGTGGAAGTCATAACAGTTTTTCAGTATTACAATTACTTTGCCAGTAAAAACGTCAGTGATCTAACAAACTATTTGCTTCAGTTTGCAAGAGAAGGTAAGTAAGACAAAGCGGTTAACAAAAGTTATCCTTGGTTTTTTAAAGGAGAGAAAGGGGGAATTATTTTCCTGTTTAAAGAAGACATTTAGGAGTGTGTTTTAGAGCCTTATTGTCAAAGTACCTACTCCTGTTGGGGAAAAATATTGTAAAAATGTTTATTTCTGCAGATTTTGCTGAAGGCTTTCAAAAGCCTTCAGGGGTGCTATTCCCTCCCCTCCCACCCACATGAAAATCTCTCCCTGACATACTGTAGTGACTTACAGTAAATGCCAGATATGTTTAAAATATTATACAGGTTATGTCGGCATATAATACAGTACAGTACAACATTATACATGTCTACTCACAAGAAGGACTAAGAGTCCTGTAGACTTTCACATGAGAAGGAATAAAATTTAGCCTAAATAACATTTAGACCAGGAGTTCTCAACCTTTTAAAGCCAGGGGCTGGGTCACGCTCCCTTAGACAACTTAGGAGGCTGGATGGCCATTTTGCCCTTCTTCCACCACATGGCACTTCCTGGTGTGGTGGAGGTGGTGGGGGCCTCACATGAAATGGTGCTGTGGGCCACAGGTTGAGAATCCCTGATTTAGACATATCATAGTGCCTATATTTATATTCTGCATTAATTCCCTTGGTTAATATGTCATATTCAGCAACTTATGACCCTCTATATGTTGAGTAAAATTGCATTCGGCAGAGTGCAGCATTTTAGATTATGTTGAAAGACAATTCCCTCAGCACTGTTCACTGCTGGCTCTCCTGCTTAGAGTTGATGAGACCAGCTACATTTCTTGTTCTGGATGGATTCCCATTCAGGCTCAGGTCTCGGTGGCGGCCAGGAATGCATTTGTACATTGAAAGCCAGTTGCACTTATGCCTTGAGATGCCTGATTAGGTTATGCTGACACGTGTTGTACTGTCAGCCTGGATTACTGTAACACACACTGTATAGTCCTGCCTTGAAAGATGGCTCAGAAACTTCACTTGGTTTGAAATGGTGCATCCTGGCTGCTGACTGGACCTGGTTACGGAGAGCATATAACTCCCTTGTTACAACAGCTCCCCTGGTGGCTGTTCTGGCTCTGCACCTGGTTATGATCAGGAAAACCCTGTATGACTCTAGTCTAGGCTATCTGAAGGACTACATATATCCCCTTATGGACCTTCCTGGCTCTTGAGAGCGTCAGGAATCTTCACAGACCTGTCCAGCTAGAACACAAGAGAGGGCCTTCTCTGTGCCTTCTCCCATGATGTGGAATGCTTCCACTCCAGAGTGTAGGTAGGTCCCTTCTGCCCTTCCAGCTTCAAGGTCAAGACTATCCTTTTGAAAGAGGCTTTTAACAGTTGCATTGGACATCAAAGCTAGACTTTCCCCAAGATATTGGTTTTGTGTGCTTTTAAAGCTTCCTTTCATGTTTTTCTATGATTTAAACAAAATTATCAAATGTTTGTTAATTGTATGTTTATTTGCTTATTTCATAAATCAGTGATGGCAAACCTTTTAGAGACTGAGTGCCCAAACAGAGGGGTGGGCCGAACTCTGTGCTGGGGGAAGGAAGTGCTCCCATTGGGCTGCTGGGCAGAGGGGTGGGGTCAACTCTGCTGGGAGGAGGAAGCGCTTCCATTGGACTGCTGGGCAGAGGGGTTGGGCCAGTGGTGGGCTTAAAAAAATGTTTACTACCACACTGTGGGTGTGGTATGGTGGACATGGCCAGGGGGAAAGCCCTGCATTACACCCAAATTAGGACTACTTTATTTCAAAACTTGGATGGGTGGGGCCAGCCAGCTGGTGCTGTACTGGGGAGGGAGGAAACACTCCCATTAGGCTGTTGGGCAGAGGGGCAAGGCGAACTATTGTACTGGGGCGATGGCAGGCATGCCCACAGAGATGGCTGTGAGTGCCACCTCTGGCACACATGCCATAGGTTCGCCACCACTGCTCTAAATAGTATATGTAAACTTGTTCTATAAGACAGACATATTATGCAATTTTATTTTGCTTTTTTAGCTTTAATGGTTCAGACTCTGCAGTCCTTAAGAGATGAAAAGTTCCTGCAGAATAAAAACACCTTAACCTCCATCACCCTCCTGCCTCAGCAAGAAGTGCTGAAATCTTTGGCGCTCCTCCTTCTGACGGAAAACAGAAGGGAGATCTGTGAGGCGGCGATGTCCATACTGTCAGCTGCAGCAGCAGAAGACAAGCACTTCAGGGAAAAGGTAGGTGAAGTGGGGAACCCCATGTTTACTAGGCTGGCATTGCTGCTACATTTCAGTTGGTCTTAGATTCGTTTCCAGTTACCTTTAATTTTGCTCAATGAACTCACAACAGTAAACATCCTCCTCTCCTTGCTCTTCAATTTATCCTCCCATGATGCCTGAGGGATAGATTAGACCAATGGTTCCCAACGTGTGACCCACACCCCACAGGGGGACTTCACTTCCCAGAAGCATATATCAATACATTGGCTGATCAGTCCTTTGGGGAATTGACTTAGGCTTCTGAGAGTTGAAGTCCAAAAACCAAAGCTTGGGAAACACTAAAAAAGCCCCACAGTGCTTCTCTTGGCTACATGCTTGCTATTAACAACTTAATTTGATTTTACAATTTTATAGTGGAAAACACTGCAGAAATATGTTTGAAAATGCAAGATATATTCACAATTCCCTTGGACAAATGGAAGGACTGCTATTACAGGTTGATTTCTAATTTGTGGAGCTGGAAGTTAGAGATCATGTGGAATGCTGTACTTGTGGGGCATAATGCTCTGTGCTTCCTTAACAGGAATGTCCCTTATAACTGCAACCCTTATCTGGAAGTAAGACCTCTTTAACTTCAGGACAACTAAATAGTAAGGGAAAAGCAAATTCACTCACATCCACTCACTGTTGAGTCACATCAGGAATTTAGGTGGCCACATAGGAAGACGTAAGGAAAACCTTGTTTGCTGCTTCTTTGCAGCACAATTGAAACCTTGTAGGAGGTGTGGTTAAAAGGAACTGCCTAACAAACTGTAACAGGGGTTTCCTCCTCTGGTTTCTCTCATTGTGTTAGCATTTTGTATGTGTGTGTTTCCGTGTTTTCTAGGTGGCACCTAAGGTGTTGTTTTTAAATATATATATATATCTTGCTGGTTTTGCAAACTGAGAGAGGCTGCTATGCTGGTATGGCAGTTTTTCTTCATTATTTCAAGCAATTACATGCCTGAACCTATGTGAAATGATCCACTTTTTTCAAAAATAGAAGCCCTAGCAGCAGAACCACCAAGAAAGCATTATGGGGCAGCATATCAGTGGCAAGAACAATTATACTAATCAATAAAATGGTATAGTAGCAGGGCCAACTTTATCACTAGATTTGCAATTGGAGCAATACTTTGTCAACAACATTCACTTATTCGTTCATTTTATTTATATCCTGACCTGACCTTTCTTGTAATATGTATGTCCAGAAACCCAAAATCCTTTGCAAAATATTTTAAAGATAATTGTTAAGATAGTAATACAATAAATTGCACTACTGGAAGATAGTTAAGCATATTACATATAAACGCAATTTCAAATAATTTAAGAACACATTTTTTTCCAGAGAAGGTAATACATCAGCACTTCGGTTACACTCGAAGACTAACACAATGAACCAAGAAAAGGCCAGACAACAAAACCAATCTTGCTGGGGTAGAGAAGTTTGGGTGATTTTGCCTTAAGGTTTCTAGCTAAATAGTACAGTTAGGTGCCATTCAGATTCTTAACAATGTTGATGCAGATTTAAATAATTTAGGTTCAGGAATGGCCAGACAAAATTGTATGTGCTGAGAAGAAAATTGCATACAGCAGCTGTTCACTTGTGTGACTCTAACTTACACAGCAATAGAGCTGGCTGGGCTGCAGTTTCCCTAGCATCCTAGTGCCAGAAAGTTGACATTTCAATGGTGAAAATGTTGTATATCCTTTTTATGTTTCTGTGTCAGAGATTACTCTGGGTTGAAGGATTTTTGCAGGGGACGTCCGAATGAGCCTCCTTTCATGTCCCCTATTGTGCATCTCTTGGGGAATCGTACCCCATACTTTCGATCTCCAAGCACAGTGCTTTTACCCACTGAGCCACTGGGGGAGCTGCGTTGTATATCCTGATGGCAAGAGTATAACTTTGTGGAAGGGCTCTGGATACTCTTCAGCAAGTGAGACAGTTGGAGTAGCCTTGAGAACATATACTGTGGGTTTATTACAACTGAGCTGTTGGGGATTCCTCTGTGTGAAATGTTATTGTTGTTGCTGTCTTCATTTTCTCCTTTTCTTCACCCCCCTCCCCCCTCCCCCAGGCTTTAATTTATTACTGTGAAACCCTGGCACAGCCCAACCTCCACCTACAGAAGGCAGCTTGCCTGGCACTGAAATGCCTTCGGGTAAGCCTCTGCCTTCTTTACTTTTCCGTGCACAACAAAAGGCCAAGCAATAGCAAAGCTTTCAATAGCCCCTCTTGAGCAAACAGCAAGATTAAGAAGTATTGTTCCTTTGCATCAAGCATCCTGATATTATCAGGAGGAGGGTAATTTGGAAACCATGAAATATTTCCAGGATTGGAAGGAAAAGGCTTTTGATGCATTTAGGACATGCACAAGAATTTAGCTATTAACACAGTAATACTTGCACAACAAGGCAGGAAATCCCACCATACATATCTTTGGACAATGTGGGAAGGAAAAGTGCTGTCCTAACAGCTATCATTATCCTCTATACTCAGATTTAGATTCATTTCCACCTCTGCCACCTTGAGGCTTTTCACTTTCAAAGAAAAGTAGCCTGTCTTTTTTTTTAGTGATCCAAAAAAAGGTATTGCTTTCTTCTTCTACGTCTGTATTCTTAAAGATGCTCTTACTGGCACGGTGGATCATCATGTTGGTCACCATTACAATTTCACAGGGAGAGTTTAAAGCTGAAAAGCAGGGGTACATGAGCTCCAGCCTTAATTTGCAAATCTGGGAGCTGCATATGATAGCTTGGAGGGAGGAGGTTGGATTTTAGATTCAAGGTTGGAGAGGCATTTATCATAAATTACTCACTTTACTCGACCTAAAGGAATCTGATGTTTGTTTTACAACAGAAATTTATTTTGTTTAAAACTAAAGCTACTTTATAACAGTGGTCACAACAAGGATGTTCTCTAGTTTTTGTGACTATGTGCCATCAAGTAATTTCTAAATTGTGGTGACCCAATGATTTATTGACCTCTAAAAGGTCGTGTCATTAACATCCTGTCTGTAACTTCCTTTATTGAATCACAATCATAGCAGAAGTTAAATAGCAGTGAATTCATTATGCTAAATCCAGTTAGCAAAAGCAAACTCATTTTTATATAAATGTGGACTTACAAGTATCCTACCAGTTCAGTGGATATTTTGGGATTATTTATGAACCTTTGATGATTTGAATCTGTGCCTATTCACAATACCTAGGTGTATAATTAATGTTTTACTATTTATTTAATTAGCTGGCTTTAGCTAGGTATCTGGCTGCTGAGCCACAGGTTGGGAGTTCTGTTCCCCACTGTGCATCCCTGAAAAGCCAGCCTGTATATCCATGGGCAAGCTGCACTGTCCCAGGGCACCTCTAGAAGAAGGGAATGGGAAATCATTTCAGTGTTTTCTCTAGCTAGAAAACCCTGAAATGGTAGCCATAAGTCAGAATTTATTTGATGGTACATAGTTACTAATTACATTTACTCACATATGTAAATTATTTATTTAAATCCTACAACTGGGATTCAAGGTAGTTTACAAAGCAGTTTAAACACACTGGAAACTTAAAATACAATAGAATTATGAATGTAAAATTCATCATAATATTAAAAGTAAAATATTTTGAAATATTTTATTAAAAATACTAACACTACCTTGCTTTTGAAAAGAGAAGCATCACAGTCAGTGAAATCTTAGTTTGAAGCATTTAGGCTCATTAAACTATATTTTGTCAGACTGGCTTAAGACTAGAAACAGTGCTCAGCTTTGCACTAATTAGAACCACCTCTAATACCTTCAAGCAAAGTATGCATTTGCCAGATTTGTACACATTGTGCCTACGCATATAAATTTCACCCAAGACACGTACATTGGCATAGTGCATCCTTGCCAGCTTTAAATGTCACTCCATTTAACATTAATTAGTGCTTTCTTTCCAAGACAGATAAAACCCCTGATGGGTATATGTGATACACATTTCTATATGCATACCAAGTTTTAGGTAGTCAGATGTTAGGCCTTGGAGAGATGGGTCTGATAGACAGACATTGTTATATTATTGTTTGTTTGTGTCATTTATAGGTTGCCTTTCTACCAGTGGGATAAATTATTAAATATTGTTATTTTTGATATAGCACAGAAATGGTGAAAACATTTTTATGAGACCCAGAAGTCATAAGTCATGTATCGTTTCTTGTTTTGTACATCCTGACTTTCATCCCACAAGTCCTATCCAAATGTGTTAGATATTATCTCATGAAGGAGGGAACTGATCCACATGTGTGTTTCTTCTAGAGGTGGCTTGTAACGTCCACAAAGAAATTAAAGCTGTATATTCATAGGTAGAAGTCTGCTATGGCAATAGAGTAGATCATACTGCCAGTGACTCAGTGCTGATCGTCAGGCAGCAGTTAACCTGACAACCCTGAGGACTAGAGGCCTTGGGTGACAAAATCCACAGGGAAGGGTGATGGTCACCTAGTGGACTAAATCCCACTTGAATCCATCTTGATGGGCAGCAGCTTCATCCACACTGGCCTGGAACTGAGGAGGACTTTGTATGCCAAAAGGGCTCAGGACCAGAAAGTGATTCATGGAAGTGGATCAGCAGTATGGGTGTCACAGTGCGATGCAGAAGGCAAATGTAAGGCCAGCCTTCATGCCTTAAAGTCAAGCTGTCGTCAGAAGAACTGTTCCGAGGGTTAAAGAACAAGAAGACTTTTGCCATGATGATAGCCAATATTCATAATGGATACGGCACTTGAAGAAAAAAGAAATCCTAACTACAGCAAGAAATTCAGAACACCTAAGAGTAAAACAAATAAACTTTGTTCTTTTAACTTCTTTCTTGGTATACAGGCAACTGAAAGTATTAAAATGCTGGCTTCGCTTTGCCAGTCTGACAATGAAGAGATCAGGAAGGTATCTTCTGAAACCCTTCTCTCTCTTGGTAAGTTGGTTGTCTCTTTCTCCCACTAGATTGTTTCTTTGTTTGGAGCAATAAAATAGATGCAATAGAAATAATACAGTAAAAACAAACAGATGGTGGGGGAGCAGGATGGGAATGAAAATGAAATAAGCTCACCTTACCATCATTCACAAATAACTTTCCCCTGCTTTGAACGGTGATGTTTGCCATGACTAATATTACTTAAGCAGGGTGGGCAACTGTGGAACTTCTAGTACAGTAATACCTCGGATAACGCTAAGACTTGGTTCCATAAGTCTTGGTGTTATCCGATTTTTAGTGTTATCCAATGCATGTTAAAATCCTATGGGATATATTGGATAACGTTAAAGCTCCATAGAGATACATTGTAACCGCACAGGCTTTAACGGTTGTTATCCGATCCATCCCATAGGACCTTAACGTTATTCAATCCAATTCTCCTCCCCAGATTACTTAACGTTATGCGATTTTAGTGTTATCCGAGGTATTACTGTACTTTTGAGCTGCAACTTCCATCCTCTCTGGCCTTCAGCTGTGCTGTCTAAGGCAGATGGAACTTGCAGTTCAACAATGTTTGGAAGATCACAGATGTCCAGTCTTGTTATGCAACTGTTCAGAGTCACTTGGTCATAGAGTGGGATGGAAAATTGTTGTCTTCCAGATAGTGTTGGGTTCTCACCTCTTTGAGCTAGCAAAGACAATGACAAAGGCTAATGATACTAGCTACTGAACTTCTGGAGGGCCACAAGTTTCTCCTCCTGCCATAGCAAGCCACCAGGCTTCATAAGAAATATACATGTTCTTGCACATCAATGTATAAAGTGCATATTTTTAAGCAACGCAATTCTGACAAAGAACATTCTTGGAAAAACTCTAGTGAGGCAATCTCATTTTACTTGGACTTCAATGCAACTGGCAATGTTCATTGTTTAAAGTCAATTTTTAGGACTGGACTGCGGTGAAACCAATGCATCAACTTGTTTGGGGATCAAATAGGACAAGACCCCCTTTACATTTAAAATAGAGCTCCCTTAAGTAGTAAAAGGCATATGTTCATTTTAACACAAGCTTTCCCCATGTCCACATTTATTTATTTATATTTATATCGGTGCCCACTCGCCATGGCGACTCAGGGCGGCTTATAATCAGCAAAACAACACAGCACCAAAAAAAAAATTAATATTTTTCTAAACCAATAATAGATTTTTCTTTCCCCTCCGACTGTTGGTGGGTGCCCGGAGTATCTTGAAAAGTTGTGAGAATCATATAATTACTCTTAAATCATGGTTCAAATGTAGCTCGCTCTGGGCCTCTGCGATGTCAAATGGCAGTTAGGATCTTGGTCACCACCTCCTTTCTGCTCTTGCCCTAGGTGTGGGGTGGGGAGGTGGCATGATGTGTCACTGACCTTCCCCTGGGCCTCTGCGATGTCACAATATGGTATATTAGCCTCCTTTGTTTTGTCATTGATCATTGGGAAGTAAACAGGAGCTTAAGTTTGCAAATCGGATTATTTATTTATTTATTTATTTTACAGGCTTATATGCCGCCCTCCTCAAAGAGACCAAGGGCGGCTAACAAAGGTTTAAAAAGAGACATAAAAACACAATATAAAATCCAGTTTAAAATAATATTAAAATATTAAAACTAAGCAAGTTAAAAGATTAAAAATTCATACATTGAGAGAGTGAGGGGTCAGATGAGCCAACAAGCTGACGCAACTGTCTGACCCAAACCCCATACCTGTCCCACCAGCCAAGACTTAACCCCCTTCCTAAAGGGCAGCAACTCCGACTGGAGACGTAGCTCAATTAGCAGGAGGTTCCATAGGGCCAGGGCAGACACAGAGAAGGCCATCCTCCTAGTGCTAGAGAGGTGTCCCTCTCTAGTCGATGGTACAACCAGAGAGCCTCTCCGGTCCGCTCTGGACATATGTTCTTAGGGTGATGTGGTCTCTTAGGTATCCTGACCCACTACCATATAGGGCTTTAAAGGTAATAACCAGCACCTTGAATTGCACCCGGAGGCATACTGGCAACCAGTGCAGCTCCCTGAGCAATGGTGAAGCACAAGCATAACGCCCGCACCCCATCACAATGCGAGCAGCCACATTCTTTACCAGCTGCAGCCTCCAAATGGTCACCAAACACAGCCCAATGTAGAACGCATTACAATAATCCATAGTCCTTATTTAAGTACATTGTCTAAATCTCATCCCAACAGGGGAAACATTCAGTGAGCTCCTAAATGAGAGCTGTGTAACTCTGACCACAACTATTGCTAGCGCAGGTGAGCACAGCACAGGCTTTATAGGTCTTGCAACTGTATCCATAGACTCTCGGGCACCATAGCCCTCCGTTTATTTTGCACATATAAGTGTAAAGTTATATGGCAACAAAAAGACGTCTCCCTGTTGGGAGGGTAGATATGGGACCTGCTCTTTTTTTAAAAAGACATAGACCAGTGATGGCAAACCTTTTAGAGACCGAGTGCCCAAACTGCAACCCAAAAAACACTTATTTATTGCAACAGGGGAGGAAGCAAACACTCCCATTGGGCTGCTGGACAGAGCAAACTCTGCTGGGGGGAGGGAGGAAGCACTCCCATTGGGCTGCTGGGCAGAGGGGTGGGATGAACTCTGTGCCGAGGAGGGAGGAAGTGCTCCCATTGGGCTGCTGGGCAGAGGGGCAGGACAAACTCTGTGCTGGGGTGACTGCACGGGTGCTGACAGAGAGGCCTCTGGATGGCATATATGGCACACGTGCCATAGGTTCGCCACCAGACATATAGAGTTATGATTTACTACCAAGGGTATCAACTCTCAGGTATGACAAGATTCAGCCACTACTGAAACAAGATACACAACTTGTCAAAAAGAAAAATCTCACACAAGTTTGATTGCAGGATCTTTTTTTCTTGAGCTGATTATGTCTTTTTATACTTTTTCCATCTGTTGATGATCATGGCTTTCACACAGTTTAGGGAAGCAGCAACTATTCTTTCAACATTAACAGAATCTTCTAACAGAATAAATCTACAGTACAGTAATACCTCGGATAACGCTAAGACTTGGTTCCACAAGTCTTGGTGTTATCCGATTTTTAGTGTTATCCGATGCATGTTAAAATCCTATGAGATGCATCGGATAACGTTAAAGCTCCATAGAGATACATTGTAACCGCACAGGCTTTAGCGGTTGTTATCCGATCCATCCTATAGGACCTTAACGTTATTCGATCCAATTCTCCTCCCCAGATTACTTAACGTTATGCGATTTTAGCGTTATCCGAGGTAAACGTTATCTGATGTATTACTGTACTGTATTTCACATGGTTGAGTGGAACAGCAATGATCGTGCCTAAGTTTCAACTGAGAATGGCAGGCTTGAATGCTATCACGTTTATTTTCTTTCTCTCTTTCTTAGGAGAAGACGGGCGGCTGGCCTATGAGCAACTAGATAAATTTCCCCGTGAATTCACCAAAGTTGGTGGACGACATCCAACTGAGGTGGCCACAGCCTTTTAGATACTTTAACGGAATATTAACATGTAGCCACAGTTGGCTGGTCTTCTTAAGCTCTATGGTGCTGTAGTTATACTGGGAACGAAAACTACTGTTTTGAAGTATGTGTTGAAACTTTTCACAAACAGCAGTTATATGGGCGGTCTCTTTTGTGAGCTGCTCTCAGCATTTTGCTTTAGCTTATAGTGAAATTTTCAACGGTGGCGACTATTTGCTTGAGTGAAACCATGTGGTTGCTGCGAATCAGCCTCACCAAACATGAGAGAGGATTTAAAATTACATTTCAAGTGTGTTTCTTTAATGGAATCCAGGGCTTATTTGAGGAGCCTTAATTGCATCTGTCCAAAACATGTGATACTGCTTTCCTTAATATCAGGCGGTAAATAAACAAAACAGTGGAAAGAAAAATTCATGTTGAGCAGATATCCTGAGGCAGTTTTCACTCCCTTCTGTGCTTAACCTCTGTTGCCTTAGTAGCAAAGTTTAGTGTGAACATGAGGATCTGCTTCCAGAATCAGCAGGATGTATGTTGCAGAAGGTGCCCATGCTTTGATTCATTTCATTTTCAGTTCTTGCTTTCTCCTTCCACTAATGAACTTGCATAAATCCAAGAGGATTGTCTTTTTATTGCCACACAGTTGTGTGGGCTGCACAGAACAAGTTTAAAAGGTATTCTAGTTTTTGCAGAAAGGGCAGATGAATGCAATAAATGTTATTACATGAAAGCCCTTGGCCCAAGTTTCCTCCTCCAGAATTCCAAAACAGGGATGAGGATATGGCCAGTGTTTATATAAGGATTTACTCTACAGAAGCAATTATATAAAATATATATTAAAGAGCTGTTGAGAAAAACCCAGGCTTGAAGCAACGGCTTCTATGCAGGTTGTGAAGGAAAAGTCTGCCAATAGGCTAACTTACAAGGGGGGCGGAAGCTTGAAGACTTCATCAAAACCAATATTATTATGAGGAAGGGTTATGGACTGATCAGCCACCTTTCCATGGCATGGAGGTTTGGAGGTAGCTTTTTGAAATTTAATCTAAATGAAGTCTCCCCCCCATGAATTGGCAGGACAGCATTTTCAGTGAATGTTGCAACACTGTATATATCTGTATATATATATTATATATATAATGACTATTCTGATTTAAAAGCTACATTTGTATAATTGTCACTCCAAAAGATTTACTGAAGCAAAAATGTCTCCTGTGACAAATGAAATAGTTTTACTTTGGTTTTTACAGCACATGGCTCATGAGTCTGCTGTCTTTCATTGCTTGTCTTTTGTACCGACTTTTGGCTTCTATTTGCATTCCAGTTTTGTGGTATTTGTACGCCTTATATTTACAGCTACCTTAAGTTATAATAAAGATTATTTTTGAATTACTGAATATTAAAGGGTGGGGTTTTTTTCACACATTGCTTATACTGCAGTGGCTCAAGTGGCTATGATGCTGATTGGAAGGTGAGAGGCCAGCAGTTCGATTCCCAAATACTGTCAGGATGGAATGAGCTCCCGTCTCTGCCCCAGCTCCTGCCAACCTAGCAGTTTGAAAGCAAGAAATTGCAAGTAGATAAATAGGGACCTCTTTGGTGGGAAGGTAAACAGAATTCCGTGCACTTGTGTTTAGTCATGCCTGCCACGTGAACATGGAAACGTCTATAGAAGCAAACAGCGCTGGCTTTTGCTTTGAAACAGATGAGCACTGAACCCTAGAATCGGATACGACTGGCTTTCAAGCAAGGGAGACCTTTACCTAGTTTGTTTTTCCCTGCTGGTGTAAGGCCTTAATGCAAAACTGTTGTTTGGAGTCTTTCAAAAACTGTTGTATCACATCTCCTGTTAAACTGGGGCAACGCAGCCAGTCGCTAATCATGATGGAACCGGTTATTCAAAAATCTCTATAATAAAGAGTTTTGACGGTTCTTTTCCCATTCACTCCGAGGAAACAAAAAGGAGGCATCGTTTCTGCCCTTTAAAAATGTAAATCTGCAGAAGGCACATTCCTTTTTGTAAAGGGTTAGCACTTTACACAAGTTTCAGCTTGCAGTTGTGCAAACTGGAGGTCACCTGCTGAAAAGAATAGGGCTGTGTGTGAGCAAGAGATGGTGAATGCTGGTATTATTGTGGGTATGAAAAGAAAAAGCAGAATTTTAGCTTGATTATTTACTTGAAAGGCTCAGGGGTTTAGGTCAAGGGTTCTCAACTACCGAGCCGCAGACAGGTACCAGGCCATGGGCTGACCCAAAATGGGCTGTGGAGATTCGTGGTGCTGGGAGCCCTGATGGCAGCCTTCTGCCCTCAATGCGCTTTGCCGGGTCTGCCCAGCAAATAGGCAAGTCGCCGGGCCCCTCGTCCATGTTGTTTAACTACAACCGGTACGTGGAAAAGTTGTTTAGCATGAAACCTGTCTATGGTACAAAAAAAGTTAGGGGCCCCTGGTTTAGGTATCTGGCTGTGGAATCTACATAGCATGACATCATCTAGAATACAACGTGCTTCTATTTTCCATTCTGTTTACTACTTTCATTCCCTAGTTACCAGCAGTGAAGGTGGAGATACAGTAAATGCAAATCAACCTTTTTTCACTAGATCCTTGGCTGGTCTAGGAGAAAACACACTCTGGAAGTGATTCTATTTGGACGGCAGGCAACATGGGACTCTTAATAACCAAGTTGGGAGAGTGGTATGATAAATATATCGTACAAATAAGGGGGCCATCGGCCAAGCTAATAGACCCCATCTTTCACCACCACAAAATCAAAATCTATGGCTATGACCTGCGAAATCAAGAGTTGTCTTTGGAGGAGAGGGGCAGAGCTGCACTACATATTGGACTCTTGTGTTACACAGGTAGGCAGACAAAGGCAACAGTATCAGTTAGGCTTGCAACGAATTTGCATAACCGACCAAGCTGTAGTTTTAAGACTTAAACAGTAGGCTATGTCCTTCCATAGAACAGCTTGAGTTAGATCTGTCTGCATAGGTATGCAGTCTTATAACAAGCTCGCAATAGAAAGAGGATCCTGTGACTCTCTTCTAGAGCTGTGATTCTCACATTTGGCATTTTTGGACTCTTAAGTCTTTGAAGTCTTCTGTATGCGAGACATTTGGCAATTTGCAGTCGTGTAATGTCTGGGGCTCCAAATTTCGGAACCATTCCTCCAGCTACTGACAAATTAGTGCTCCCACCTTCTCTTACCACCAATTATAATGGTAGGAATTGCTCCGATTAGGATTACCACATGAGGACTGGTTCCCTAGCCCTGGTTTTCATTAAAAGATGGCACTTAAAAATACCCTTCCTCTGACTAAGCATCAAAAGGCCACTTCAAAACAATGGATCCTGTTTAGACACAGTGTACTCACTGCACCAAAGCAGACATATTAGTCAGTATCCTGTTGCCTAAATGTGGAGCGGAAAGGCAATCATCTCTCCCCCTCCCCCATTTTCAAGCAGGAGGTCTACTGCATGACCATTCTTGCTCTGGATGCCACATCTGTCACAGGAGGGGAACTAGGACACACCATTCATTTTTTAAATTCTGTTTTGGACTCTTAACGCTCAGCGGGACCTCCCTAAGCAAAATTTCTGCTGTGAATGCATCCCAAAAAGAAATTATTACAATGCTTCTTGGCTGTGGTAGTTCTTCAAGAGGGACCCTCTATGAAGCCTAAAAGACAATGAGACTACCCCTTCACAGGAAAATCACCATGCCATTTCCCCCCCCCCCCCTTTTATTTTAAATATATTACAGTGTGCATCTGGCGCCATGGTTGGCTAATACAGTAACCATCAACTTAATGGAAGGAATGAAAGCAGTTAAGGGGTAAACAGGCAGAATGCCACCTGATGTTGAGGAAAAACCCCATGTAACAGAATGTTTGAAACAAAATAAGAGCTTTCTTGGAAGGTTAACAAGTCCCAACAAATACTCTTAACATGCTGAGCATTTTCTGTATATTCATACACTACGTCAAGACTTAACGTCATATTTTACAGGTGGTGTCAGTGCTGCTGAACTTGCCTCTGAATATATTCCAGACATGACCGATATTTTGCAAATGCAAGAAACACCGGGGAAAGCCAGCATCTCCGTGATTAAAGGGTTATGCGGCATTTGCTACATTAACCCTGTAAATCAAAACAAAGCTAAAGAGAATCATCTTGCTGAAATTCTCCTTGCTTACATGGATGAGAATGACCATTCCCCAAATGCTGAGCCAGATTCCATCTTTGTAAAGTTTTGGATTTGTTATCTGATGACTATTGTATGCTGTAACAATACAGCTTTTCTGGCATTATTTAATGAGATGGGCGGGGAAAGGCTGGAGAAAAAGCTTGAACATTTATCTGCTATGGAATGGTTTGGCTGGCCACAAAATTATGCCAAAATGTTTCTGCTCATGGCATATCCCCAATTACAAACCAATATGTAAGAATTGGTCAGCTATACAGAAAGTAATTAAACTATGGAAAAATACTGGTGCACAATAAACATGTACCACATATCTAGTCTCAAAAGTGTAGGGAGGTTTTTTTTTTGTGTATGTGTGTGTCTAAAAACTGAAATCTGCCATTCACTTTTCTAGTCAGCATTCACTGATGTTCATGTAAGCTTTATGTAACTTTGACTGATCACTGAAGTGTGTCCCAAATGTACACTTGGTCACCTGTGTAAATATCTGCACAACCAATATCTTGTCAGTATCTCAGCCGTTACTGCCGTTGGTTAGGCATACCTTGCACAGATGCAGATAGGATTCTGAGTTATTATCTTTATTACTTCAATATGTATTATTAAATTTATTTTGGCTTTCCTAAGACTTTCTGAAATCCTTTAAAGTCATGACAGCCCTAAAGCACACCTGAAGTGTTGTGCCCCATGACAAACAGCACAACTCAAACAAAATGTAAAATTGATTTAATTTTAGACTGATGCCCAGTGTGGTGTCGTGCAGGGTTCCCCAACCTTTGGTTTTTGGACTTCCAATTCCCAGAAGCCGAAGTCAGAAGATTGGCTGTTCAGTGCTTTGGAGAATTGACTTCTGGGATTTGAAGTCCAAAAACCAAAGGTTGGGGACCCCTGGCATAGTGGATAGTGATGGGCTAGAGCTCAGGTGGCTTGGATTTGTATGTCCACTCACCCATTGATACTCACCAAGAGTATGGATCTAGTTAACAGTGTTTCCCAAATGCTGGTGTTTGGACTTCAATTCCCAGAAGCTTAAGTCATTTCCCCAAAGCACTGATCAGCCAATGTACTGACTTAGGCTTTTGGGAATTGAAGTCCACCTGTGGGCTGTGTACCCCTTGTTGGGAACCACTGAACTAGTAGAACCACTCCTTGGAGACTTCCCTTGAAAAACTTATTATTACATTATATATTGGTTCTGACTTGACAGTATATAATATCTTAAGAACAAGGATAACTCACACCACAATATAAAATTCCTCCTTAAGAGTCAACAACATAAGTCATTTATTGCTTCATTATACATATGCAAGCTACATGCTATTCTTATACAAAATGTGGAGACACAATTGTCTGCAGCTTCCTCCCAGACATATATATGGAAAACTTCTGAACTTTCTGCCTACACTAATTTGTATATAGTAGTCAATTCCATGGAGAAATGTAGTCATCTAAATTAGCCTTCATGTGAAACACTCAACCCTCTGGTATTAGGGGGTCCCCAGATTTGGGGTACCCATGTGGGGCACTATTCCATGTGGCCAGCCACCACCCGTGCCAAACCCAGACGTGGGAGTGAACGCATCCGTGCATGCATAAATGCAGAAGCACCAAATCTGAAAGTGGACATGCCACACCCACACATGCAGAAACGCTTCTTCTTCCATGGGGCGTAGTCAGGCCCGCTCAGCTGTCCAGGGGCGTGGTCAGGCCCATAGCATAAAGTTATATTTAGAAGATATAAATTTCTTTACCTTATGTTACCATCATAGACACAGCAGCAGTAAAAACTGCATCAGTGTTTAACATTGCATTATGTGTCAAACAGATCATGTAATATTAGTTAATACCCATTTTGTAATTTTCTTTAAAATTTAATACACCAAAACTCCCTTTAAAAGGCTTCTTCAAGACATGTTAGCTCTACAGAACTTTGAAACAAATTTCCTCCTTCCAAAAGTGGGGATTCAGACTATACGAAGAATAGAAGAAATCCCTTTAGCAAATCTGAAGGCTTAAAGAAATATTTAAATGCCACAAAATGGAAAAATATTCTACTCATTAGCAAACATGATGCAAATTAAGAGTATGAACAAAACTAAAAACATACATTTAAGTTAAAGCAGTTGAGAAAGGGATTATGGAGATGTATTTGCTGGAAGAACTTTCTCATTCAGTCAATCAACACAGCTTTTTACAGAATTTGGTTACATTATATTATGCCTCAAATAGTGGTTCCCAATGTGGGGATCATGCCCCACATGGGGACTTCAATCCCCAGAAGCCTAAGACAGTACATTGGCTGATCAGTGCTTTGGGGAATTGACTTAAGCTTCTGGGAATTGAAGTCCAAAAACCAAAGGTTGGGAAATACTGCTCTAAAACCATTTCCCCTTTAATATTGGGGAAGGGGCTGGATCTTTTTATTATTATTATTATTATTATTTATTAAATTTAATACCCCGCCCCAATCGGGGGGACCCGACTCTGGGCGGCTTACATCCCAATAAAAACAGAAATAAAACCCAACTCAATATCACTAAAAACATCAGAATTAAAAAACATCAGAATTAAAAAATCATCACAGAATTAAGACAACGCAGGACTACACATCAGTATTCCCATATTCCAACCCAGGGAGGCAGTTCTTATGTAAGCCACTTGGTGTGGGAACCCACGTTCCCAGGTCCCCAAACCTGTCCTGCCAGCCAGGTTTTCACGCCTTTCCGGAATGGTAATTTGCAAATGTCTCATACAAAGTCCTCACACATCACTGAGCCCTCAAGTTATTACTACAATGTCTCCTAAATCGTCCTGCAAAGCAGAGTGCTTTTTAAGTTCACTGTTGCCTATACAGTACCTCCAATATAAGCAAACGAACAGAACATCTCCTATTTTCTGCAGCAGAAGAGCCAACACTGTTGACCAGAGGTGTGTTCTTTCAGAGATGTTATTTCAGGGTTTGTTCAATGCTTACACTGGCTCCTTATCTGGTACTGACTGTTCTCTACAGCACTATTAGGTAACACAAACAGAGCGCCACATCAAAGTGTGGCATTAGATTCTTCCCCCACCTTAAATACTCCTGTTCACGGATCGAGCCAACCTGGCACAGAAATCTGAGCACTCCATTCATGGGTTGGGGTAGACAAGTCAGGCAGCAGGATTAAAAAAATCCCTTTCTAGATTGACAAATACACTGAATTCTCATTGACTAGGGATACTTCCAAATATATAAAACTGTTCAATGAAGCTTTTCATCACAGTACTAATAACCATTCACTATTGTAAGCTCAACTGAGCAAATGGACTGCAGAAAATGTGGCTTCAAAAAGCAGGCCGTGGTTGTAGAGATGCATTTATTTAGCAGTTACATATATATCATACCAGATGAATTTTAAAAATACTTACAAGCTAAAATACATGCTATTTCCATTTCACCAAGAGGCCAGGGGGCACTTTGCGCAGAAGAGTTATTTCCAGTGCTGCATCCTGCTGGTCAAGACTTGCCTGAAGAATCTTACGTGATTCTTTAGTTTTCAGGATACCACCCCCGCCCTCCCCTAGTTCAAGCCACAATCCCAACAGTTCTTGTCCTCTTCAAAGGTGCAATATTTTCACACACAATGTGTTCTGCTTCCAAGCTGATCCACAATGCCCTCTGTGGAATTACTGGAGAGCTGTGAGCATTCCTCTTGAGTTTCATTCTGCAAGTCATCATCTGTAAAATCACCTTCCTCGTTTGCAATTTCTTCTAGGTCCAAATCTTTCAGCACGTCTAGGTTGTCTGGTGCTTGTCCAGTCAGCCGCTGGAGAATATAAGAGACACACACTTGTTTAGGTGTGCTTCTCTGAGTGGCCACCTGTGGTTTCACGTGTGGGGGCAGAGCCCCCACTGGAACATTTGATTGCTAAGCAGTCTTTGGTATGAACCCCACCATACTCCCTACATATGCAGCCACTGTTGAGGCAGTTCACTCAGGCCCACATCCACCGCACAAGATAGAAGGGACAAGACGTCCTGAGGAGAAGGCGGACAGAACCGTGTGAACTCCCAAATAACCACTCAAAGAAACACAGCTTTTGGGTAAGCAACTGGTACAGTAAAACACCGGATAACGCTAAAACTTGGTTCCACAAGTCTTGGTGTTATCCGATTTTTAGTGTTATCCAATGCATGTTAAAATCCTATGGGATGGATCAGATAACGTTAAAGCTCCATAGAGATAAATTGTAACCGCACAGGCTTTAGCGGTTGTTATCCGATCCATCCCTTAACGTTATTCGATCCACTTCTCCTCCCCAGATTACTTAACGTTATGCGATTTTAGCGTTATCTGATCCAATCATCTGGTGTTTTACTGTACTCCTTTTTAATCTCTGTAAATCACATACCAGTGACTAGTCAGCTCTGTTAATACAAAGAGGAAGATTATCAGCCCTCAGGGAGTGACATTTCAAACAATCAGAAATGACACCTGCCAGAAGACAGCAATTGCCTCCCCTACCAATCTGCCAATTGTTGTGGGGGAACCACAACACCCTCCTTTGACTGAAATCCTATTGCATTGTTACATGAGAGACATAACTTTAGTGGGGAATTGCTTCAAGTTTTTTTTAAAAAAAACTTTAGACCAGGGGTGCCCAAATACAGCCCGTGAACCGGATTGCCACCGATGTCAGAAGTGCCCTGACGTCACCAGAAGAGCCAAAATCGGCACATTTTCACACTGAAACATGGCAAAAATGCACTGAATTTTTTTTTAAGGGGCATGGAAATGCTCCTCCAATGCCCCTTCCTCCAAGGGAAGCATTGGAGGGGAAAACATCTGGAAACGCGGCACAATTTCACCCGATGCAGTCACCACTGGGAGGACCGTGACCAACCCACAGAGCTAACTGAGGGGGCGTGGTCAGGGCCCTGGCGGGGAAAGTTTGGGCACCCCTGTTCTAGACATTATCTGTTGCAAGACAAGATATTTGCCTCAATTAGCAACAAATAAGGTCTACAAAGATTTCCTAACTTGCCTCCAGAAATTACACCTGTTGTTTAAATGCACAACAGAATTTCAATTGTTTCAGAAGCCACAGAGGAAAATGGTCAACAATGGTCAGCTGTCCACTAAATTCACAAGTCAAGCAATGACTGCAGAGACACTTCTCAAGAGCAAAAGCTGCTATGAAGAAACATGGGGCATAACAATGTCCAGCAGCAACTGGAAGCCTACAGGCTAAGTCTGACACACACACACACACACACACACACACACACACACACACACACGCATGCACACACGCACGCACGCACGTACACACACGCGCATATGCTGTTTGGGGCTGTTTCTCCACCCCATACCTTCTGGTCCAGCACTGAGTGAGTAATCATCTGAAACTTGCACATCCCTATCCAAACACTATCTTGTCTGAAAGATTAGATGGTTTTAAGGAATATTGTTATGTCAGTATTTTACCTCAATCATGTTTGCCATATATTGCACATGACTTGCTAGTTCTGTAAGTTCTTCATTCTCTTCTTTCAGACGAGCAATCTCACCTTCCTTTAGATCAATTTCTTTATGCAGCTGGAAATAGCAGACAGGTTTTAGACAATAATGACATACAGTAGCAGCTGATTTTCTGTTAATATTACTGAAATCACCTTCTCATTTTCTTGCAATACTTCATACAGTGCTTTCCTCCTCTCTTCAGCCAGCTCTTTCCAATACTGAGATGAAGGACTGCCTACAAAGAAATTTAAAGTTTATACAACATCGAATATTTATTTAATGGAAATCACTTCCAGCAATTTAGTACAACATCTTTGTTACCATTTAGAAAGTTACGACGCCTCTTTACTTTGCCATCAGTGTGCTCAGGGCTACTTAATTCAAAAATGTGTACCCAAAGAATCAAACATTATTAACACACACAAAAAGCCTTTGAGAACTGTAGACAGCAGATAAAAGCTTACAAATTAGATACCTGCTTGAATGAACTTTACTTCCTTCATGAATTTGGACTGAACCAAACTTGATTAATCATTTATCTCAGTGGCATTTTTCTGAATATTTGATAACTAAGAGACCCTCAATATTCAGTTAGTGCTGCACTGAATACTAGCTATTACAGAGCAAGGCAGCAATTCCTTTGTCTTCACTGAGAAAAGATGCTGGACTAAATAGATTCCTGACTTATCTAACAGTGCCTTTTTTGTTCTTATATTACAACTCTGTGAGCAAATGTGAATGTGAATTACAAAAGGGAATTGCTAGATGCTGATGAAACTACAAGGACTTGGCACGCAAAGTAAGCTGAAGCCAAGAACATGGTGGGTTACATACTGAGGCCTACAAAGAGTAGCCATTGGCCCTTACGTTGTGCACTCTTGAGAAGTACAATTTTTAAATAAATTATTAATATAAATTTCCAAGGCAATATTTCCTAGTTACAAGTCAACCCACTTGAATTTAGACTCTAACACACCGCTAACGTTAAGTCTGGCCAGACATCCCGCTATGGTCTAACACACCACTCACATTTAAGTCTGGCTGGACATCTCACTATGGTAATGAAGTAAACTGTACAGCCAGCGACTCAACACCGAGTGCTGGGTGGCGGTAAATAACCTGACTCCCTAAAGGGGCCAATGGCTACCATTTAGGTGGGGGTGATGGTTCCCACATTGGAGGAAATGCCACTAGAAACAATAATATTGGGCTCAAAGGCAAAATGAGCAGCGGAGGAAACACTTCACTATTCTGATTCCCAAAGGTCATGAAGGCGGAAGAGACCATGCCAGATGGACTGGATGTGAAGGGACACCTTGTTAATATCCTCAAGGTTGTGGCAGTCCATTGTAGTCCTGGTTTCAAATTCTGCATGTCTCATTTCATATGTGCCGTAGGAGATGTCTCCATGATCACAGTGTGTGGATCACTTCATGGAAAGCTGGGATCCACATTAAACAAATTCATGCCAATGGCATTTTTCCTGTATTCAGGAAAAAATATATACTCGGATATGAGTAGCAGCTGATGATGACTAATGTGGAAGAAAACAATCACCTCAAACTCTTGGCTAACTGCAAGACAATGAGACAAAACCAAAGTAAACCCTCCCTTCAGTACTGTGCTCAAGGGACAAAGGTGTTTAGAAAGACACATCTAGGGACCATATGCAAGCCTGAAGACGTAATTTATATATCCACATCAGCTAGACTCAATCATGTTCTAATTACCTATTGTTTGATTACATACTTGGTGGGAGGCACAGATGCCACCACAAATTTCTGGAAGAACTATAAATTGCACCTCTATAGCTATCATAAAATAGTAGATATTTTCACTGATCACTGACCCAAATGTTGTCTGCTTTTCCCTGTGTGTATTACTTTATGTTCACTTACTAGAGCAAGCATTCTCAACCTTTTTAAGCCAGGGGCCGGCCAGCCATTTTGCCCTTCCTCCACCACATGGCACTTCCTGGTATGGTGGAGGCGGTGGGGGGGCCTCATGAAATGGTGCCACAGGCTGCATCCAGCCTGCAGCTGGCCCACAAGCCATAGGCTGAGAATCCCTGTACTAGAGACTCATTTATCATTTTGTTGTCCAGCTACACAAAAAACTTACAGGTTGCTTCAGAGGGCAAAAATTATGGTACAGTGGTACCTCACAAGACGATTTTAATCTGTTCCACGGGGCTCATTGTTGTACGAAAAAATTGCTATACAATGCACTGGACAGTCAGGCTGAGGGAAGGAAGTTTTCTAGTAATGACCTCAGGTTAATTTAGTTACTAAATAATTTTTCTGATTTTAGTTTAATATTTTCTACATGCTGCCTGGCAAATATTATAACAGGTTGATCAAATCAGCATCATGTAACAACCTTAAAACTCAAATTAGTGGGGGGAAACTGGGAGTTTGCTGGCTAGCTCCTCTGTGTGTTTTCGTGTCAGAGATTACTCTGGGTTGAAAGGACTTTGGCAGGGGATGCCCGAATGAGGCTCCTTTCATGTCCCCTATCATGCAGCTCTCAGGGAATCGAACCCCATCTTTTTTGGTCTCCAAGCACAGTGCTTTTACCCTCCGAGCCACCGGGGAGCTGTTAGCTCCTCTGTTCCAGCAAGATATATCAAGGTACCAGTGGGTTGCTGTTTCTGTCTCTATCTTCAGGTTCAGTCTTTGAGTTCTTAATAGAAGATGGACAGTTGCTTTTACCTGAAAAGCTACATACCCTTTGTTGTAAGATCGGAAGCTTGAACAACTCCTCCTGTGTTTCTGTATTTCGTTTCAATAGCAACTTCAGATTTGGAAGCCTTTGAAAAAAGCAGATCATTCCGAAGTTTCCTCTTGATCGATGATTTTACTTGCTGCAAGTTTTAAAACATTCTGAAGCAGACATTCCTTGATAAAGCACTATTTCAATTTGCTCAACTAACTTTAAATCAATAAATCTGTTTTTCATTCTAAAACAGCATTATGGGCCAAAATGACTGAATACAGTAATACCTCGGATAACGCTAAGACTTGGTTCCACAAGTCTTGGTGTTATCCGATTTTTAGTGTTATCTGATGCATGTTAAAATCCTATGGGATGGATCGGATAACATTAAAGCTCCATAGAGATACATTGTAACCGCACAGGCTTTAGCGGTTGTTATCTGATACATCCCATAAGACCTTAATGTTATTTGATCCAATTCTCCTCCCCAGATTACTTAACGTTATGCGATTTTAGCGTTATCCAAGTTAAACGTTATCCGAGGTATTACTGTATAAGCCTTCAAATATGCTTCAGTTCAACATTCCAATTTAATGCTCTCCTGACAGCAGAAATTACTAATGCAAATGTCTAATTAATTGCCAAAATTAACAGTGAAACTGCAGCTTTAAGTGTCTGCTCACTTTGGAGCTGGTCCAAACATTAAGCAAGTGAGGTAGCTTCCTCCCTGTTCCCATATTATCCTTGAGATCCTTCAATATGGAAATATCTGGGCACATAAAGAATTCTTCGTGGATAAATGTAGCAAAGAGAAAATGGGAGTGGGGTGACAAAACATGCAAAGACTTGAGTGCATAATATAAGGCATTTCATACTAAGTTACCAACTTTAGTCTTCCCTTCTTTTTGGGAGTTTGGAGGGTCTCTGCCCTAAGGAAAGACTGGGCTGATGATATACTGATATGGGTTATACTTGTTCTAGCTACCAATTTGGAACAAAATATTCCTTTAAAGTCAGTGTTTTTCATCTGCAATGGGAATATGTATCCTAACATAAAGGTGATCTCTACAATGCCACTACCTGAGACAGTAAATGTATTGGTTAGCCATAGTTCACTTAGGAAGACAGCAAATCAAGACTATGTTCTAGCAATGGTACTTATAAAGCAGGCATCCTCAATCTTTTCAAGTGGAGGGCTGTATCACGCTCCTTCAGACAGCTTCAGGGGCCGGACGGCCATTTTGCCCTGCCTGCCACACGACACTTCCGGGTGTGGCGGAGGCGGGCCACATGAAATGGTGTCATAAGCCAAATCTGGCCCCTGGGCCATAGGTTGAGAACCCCTGATATAAAGCCACCATCAGACATTGATGCACTATCAAAACTCTGTTCATGAACTGAGTTAAGTCCTGATGGTCCTTGTATTGCCGAATAATCTTTCTCACACTAAGTCAGGCAAAAGGAACTGCAGAATGAACTCACCAAAAGGTGGCTTCATTTTGGCAGTCTCATGTCTGGCCTAGACACGAAAGGAGAAGTCCTGATGGATTCATGGCTGACTAAGCCTCCCATCATTGCCAAGGCTGGTAAAATGAGTACCCAGTTTGCAAACTGTAGTTGTGAACCACCCAAGAGGCACTTAGCACTAAGGGGTGTTATATAAGTGGAAACAACAATACCTCATTTGCCCTGCCAACAAGACAACCTGTAATAGATGGCTGTATCATCTTCAATGTCCGTCTCTGTGAGGTGTCGTTTGTATTACTTGAAGAGACCTGTTTTAGACAAAATATATTTAGTGAGGCTACTGAAGTTTCCAAGACACCCTGAATGAACATTGAAAGATTTAGCATACATATTGATGGAAATCCTGTTTAGTGTAATATGTGGCAAATGCTTTATTGAATCAGTGGTGATTTGGTGAGTCAGTACCCCTAGAAGTTCCACTTTTTCAATGGACTTACTCTAGCTGCAACTTATTATGCCAAGCAAAAAGATTTCAGCCAATATGTTAGCGCCAAATAATTATGCTCAGTCAGAATTACAGCAAATTTTCAGGAATAGTAGTCACCACATATCTCAGAATTTATTTATTTTTTCAGATTAAACAGCTAGAAAGTATTACTATTTTGTTCTGTCTTTCTTTTTTCATCACTGTCAATTTCCATAATTACATCTAATAACGTGCATAGTGTCAAGCCACTTTGACACTATAACTGGACACAACAGAATTGAGTCATCTAAATCACATACAGTATCTTGTGACATGAATGCTGGTAGTCTTGCTGTACTCAAACCTCTGTTGAAATTAACTCTGGAAGCATCCAAGACAGATGTACACACTTCAGTGGGAAAAGTACAATACTTCACAGAAAACATGTTCCCCTTGGCTTGCAACAGATGTACAAATGCTTTGTCTCTAGGACATAATATACTGATCCAACCAGAGTATTGTTTTGGTGAAACAGAACATCACCTTTCTTGTCATATGTACATATTTATTTCCTGCATTAGTTCCTTTTAAAAAGTTACTCTACTACTATGAGATAGCAAACAATGGCAGATAATCAAACAGGGATAACAGGAACATAATGTCACACTAGCGTGAGAAAGTCAGCGATTCACACTGCACTTCACATGACAAGAGCTCACCTTTCCCACGGTAATGTTTCTGCTGCCAATTAACTTACTATTGAAATGGATGACAAATGCCAGCTACTGTGGGAACCAGCACCGCACTGTGCTTTAGATGATATTTTCTGCTGAGAACTAGGCTGAATCTGGCAGAAATATTTACTCGCTCTCAACTTGCTTGGATTAACCTACTACTTTTAATATTTTATGTTTAACCAAGTAGATCCCACTGAAAATCAAAACCAACTGCTGGTACAAATTTAACAGTGAGAATCTTAGTGTTTTAAGTGAAAGAAGGAAAAAGCAAGGCCAAAAACACATGAGTTAAAATAAAGGTGACTTCATGCTCTCTTTATCTCTATACAAGTTAGATTCCCCTTTCAATCTCTTTCTCTTCTGGTGAATTGTTCTTTGGAAAGAGTCCACAATTTTTTAAGCCATGGTCACCATGGTGAGTTCCCCTCCCCATTTGGCAAGTGGGAACCTTCCTACAAAAGGACAAGCCTTGATGACACAATCCAAAATGTTCTAAGATTGTCTGAAATGAAAAACACATGAACAAGGACTGGTTTCATGTCCACTGTTGCATGTGGTTTCAAAGATGGTCCACATGGAGAACATACAACTGGTTCAGATTAATAGCCTTTTGTTTAATCAGCAGTCTCCTAACTAATCAGGCAGATATTTTGAGATTTAATACAACTACTTTTTAAGATTTGCTTTTCCTTCTGAGACCGGGGTAGAATGCTAGTGTGTTAGAATACAATATCTGCCATGACATAACTGCATTTTCAAGTATGCTACCTTCAAGATGACTGCATTATCTGTTTGTTATGTGTCAATTAGATCAGAATCAAGTTAAAATAGCCTTAATAGAGCTTTACATAAAATTGGGATATTTAACCTGTGGTTCTGTCAGCCTGACCTCCCTGTAAGTTTCAACAGTTGAAGGGGTTTTTCGAGCCAAGACCTCCTCAATCTAAATGTACCACTCTATAATACGCTGGATTATTTAGCCACATGCTTTGAAGTGACTTAAATTAAAGGTGACCATTGTTTTGTAGCCATGATTCAATGCTAGAGGACAGACTCTTTAAAGACACAAGCCAGTTGCTAAGAGAAAGCAAATCCTTTCTGACCTTACTTCCAAGTCCTCTTTCTTAATTTGGTTTTGGCTTGCTCCAGTTCCCACATTCTATCTATGACCTTCAGAACTAATAAGATTTCCCAAAAAGCTTTTACTTTCTAGGGCCATTCATGAATACATACCATGTCAGTCTCATCTATTTCCTTTTCCCTGAAAAAAACCGGTAGGTGATTAAGAATTTTGAACAAGAATACCTGAGGAGGTTCTACCAAGAAGAGAGCAAATACTTATTTTTCTGCTACATCAGAGTAAGGCCATGTCTGATAGAAATAGTTTGTTCAATATCAAGAGTCTGGATGAATATTAAGAAAAAATCATCAATAAATGCACATCAACGTTAGAGCCTTTTATTGTGCTGCTGTGCACACATACCTCTGGGCATTCTCTGCCTCATTTTAAGTCTCTGCCAAGACTATCCAGCAAATTGACGGGGATGGCCTGTTTCTGAAATTCTGTATACCACTAGACAAACTGATGCCCCTTCAGTTCTAAGAGACATTCAAATCAAGTTTTCATAGATGGCTTGAATAGTAAACCTCCCCTCAGTCTCCTGAACAAATGGCAAATTGTATAATAATAACTGCATGCCATCAAGTCAACCCTGACTTATGGCAATCTTTACCAAGCTTTCTTAGGTAGAAAATACACAGAAACAGTTTGACAATCCCTTCTTCTGGGAGCACACCGGGACTATGCAGCTTGCCTATGACTGCACATGCTAGTTCTAGTCAGAAGAAGCACAGTGGGGAATGGAACACCCAAGCTCTGGCTTCACAGCCAGATACCTGAATCCCTGAGCTACCCAGCTAGTTAACCAACTGTATAGACTTCAAAAAACAGCAACTACTAATCTAAACCAGGGGTTCCCAACCTTTTTATGCTACGGTCAGACTGAGCGGGCCAGATGGGTGGTTCCCCCCCCCCGGTGTAAATACTGCTGTAAAATGTGTCCACAGCTGTTGTAAATGCATTTACAGCTGTTGTAAATGCATCCTCTTCCATTGTGGTGATGGTGGCAATATGGGCCGTATGAAATTGTGTCATGGGCTGCAGTTTTGGAACCCCTGGTCTAAAGCATCAAGACTTCGTATACCTGCTGAAATAAAAGCAGCCTTGTGACCCCAAAAGATACACTGGGTGCTCTGCAGAAGATACAAAGAAGCAGAGGGGGAACAGTATGGAGGTAAGAGGGCTTTTTCTACCTCCTGTTGTTTGGCATCTTCCAGCTCCATAATTCAGCCTATCATGCTTCGAGGGAGGCACCCACACTAATGAGCCTAGGAGTAGGCTGTCCAAAGTGAGCCAATTTCACTTATCTGCTGTATAAGGAACCAAAATACTGTTGAATAAGAATAGTTCACTCTCCAAAGCTCTTAGAAGCAGACATTTACTTGCTTACAACCCTCCAATCTCAAGCAACTATTAACATACAACAGACTATGCAACAGTGAAACAGAGATGAGCACTAATTCCTGCTACAAAGCCAGATGCCAGCTATGCTCTCACATTTACTCTAGCAACACCATTACTGGACCCAACGTCACACACAACATCAAAGGCAGTTTTATCTGTTCCTCTGCTAATGTGATTTATTCCTTCTTTTGCTAAAAATGCACTTCTGCACTCTACATAGACAAACAGAACAACCTCTATGCAAAAGTGTTAATAGACATAAATCAGACATCAGAAGTGTCAATACACAGAAACCTGTTGCAAATAATTTCAATCTACCTGGACACTCTGCACAAGACTTAAAAGTTACCATTCTGGAACAGAAAAATTACAAGACAATGATTCAGAAAGAGAGAGCAGGGATAAAATATACAGTACAGTATACATATACTGGATGCCCAACTCAAAGGTTTGAATATTAGTCAAGAGTTCCCCTGGTGGCTTAGTGGTTAACACCCTGAGCTGGAGACTGGAAGGCCAGGTTTTGATGCCTGAGAGCTGCACTTGGGGACATGAAAGGAGCCTCATTCAGGCATCCCCTAAAATCCTTTCAACCCAGAGTAATCTCTGACATGGAACTATTATCAAATTTAAAATACCACAACAGGTTGTTATATGCTATAATTTACGCATACCACCTTTACAGAACAAATTCCAGAGGGATGGTTCCCAAGCCATTTCACTGAACAGGGTGGGTAATTGGCTTCAGTCTAGGTCACTCACACCATCATCAATTTATTCATTAGCAAATCTGCAATGCTACATTTATTTTGCATCTATCTACTAACCATTTACGGAACCAAACTTCTCATCTATAAATCTAAACCTCAAATCGGGGACCATCTGTTATTGCTGGTTGTAAATAGTCACACTGATTTACAAACATATCTGTTATGCCAGCCAACCATTGTCTATCTCTGTGCTCAATATGTATAAATTAATGAAATGAAGTGTGAAGTTAATGTTCTCATCAAGCTTACAACTTACCTGTCATTTCCATAGGCAACAGCTGATAAAAGAGTACCAGCCTATTATCTTGAATAATCTGAAAACTAAGTTTGACCAGGGAGGCGCACAGAAAACACAGATTTCCTTAATTCATTACCTTTGAAGCAATGGGCTTCTCAGCTTCCAATTTCTGTTTCATCCTGGAATTCATGTCTTTGCTTTTAGACTGAATTCTAAATTGACATAAAATATGCAAAAATACATTAGAATAGCCAGTTATCCTTAATAGCCACAAATGAACAGCCAGTTGAGTTAATAGGACTGGTGAAATCAAATTCATAAACTGTGATAATCTGCAGAAAAGAGACTACTGTCCTGTATTTTATCACTTAATGGCTAGAACAAGTTGACAATCTACTTTCATCTTAAATCAATTCATCCACTTATGAAAAATGACCGATGGTAAGCCAAGAGTCCTTTACCTTCAGCTTTAAGCTGCACATTTCATGCACTCCTGGTTTTAGGTGATTACATTAATTTACTACAAGCCAAGATAACATCAGCAGAGCCCAGCAGTCATAGTTCCACCACAGTTGCACACAACATTTTTAGGAATGTCCAAATGCCCTCTAAACATTCTAATAATGCAATTTTGATTATTATTATTTTTGACAAATGGCAGGTGCTAAATGGAAGGGCCAGATTCTTTACTAGTTCTATGGCTCTGCAGAAGAATTAAAACATTTTTACAATCTCCAAGCAACTGCGTTACAGAATTCCAAGGAGGTAATACTGGTTGGGGGAGGGACCCTTAAAGACACCAGAGATCATTTATTAAAAAGTATAAACAAAACCTATTTATTTATTTACAACTTCTTACTTTTTAAACTGCCAGGTTGGCAGGAGCCGGGACAGACGAGATCTCACTCTGTCATGCAGCACTTGGGTCTTGAACTGCTGACCTGTCAGCCTTCTAGTCTTCAAGCTCAGCTTCTTAACCACTAAGCCACCAAGGCCCTTAATTTACTTAGGAAACCACACATTCAATGTGCACAAAAACATATGCATGACAAAAGTGGCAGTTCTTATAGTATCACAAGTTGTCTTATTTTAAGTGCAATCTATTAAAACTGCATCACATTCTTAAAGGAGAAACTCAGCCCCAAACCGTTTTGAAGGGCAAACCCTTTTCCATGTTTACTTCACACAGAAAACAGGAATGAGATATTTTCTTCCTTTGTGTCCTGATCAAATCCTAGATTGCCAAAATTAAGCCACTTTCTTGGCTTTGTCATTGGCCAAACTTAAGTCCTTATTGACACATGTTTCTGGCAGTAATCAGCAGACCAATAAATGAGCCAGATTCTGTATCTCTCCACATTCACATAGTGTGTTGTTGTCTGCCAGCAGCCCCCACATCAGCATGTTGGTCTTACATTTAGGTACTCTGACCCTCAGGCTATTCAGGGCCCTCCAAGTGATATAGGGAAGGTCGAGATCTTCAGCGATATCCTCCTTTAATGTTGTTCCTTGTCCAGCTTCTTCCTCCAGCTTCTATTTGGTTTTGCTCTTGTGTACCCTCAAGAGCGTTCTCTTTTGCCATAAAGCTTTTCCTTGATCTGAGCCAGAGGACTTGACCCTCATATCCCTTCAGCGGATGTCAAGGGTCATTCTCTTGCTTAGTTCTCTCAGTGCCCTGCTACTTCTCTCTTTATCTTAGGTGGAGAGATACCAACAGGAGGCTACATTTTCTCTACTGGTGTTGTAGGTTCAAGGCATCCTGTCATGAAACCTTTGAGGTAAGTGGAGGAAATGTCTAAATCACCCTGCCCCCCATGCCTATTGAAAGCCTAAACTTTGGAAAGTCACTCTCACCCTCACACATACACAAGTGTCTCCCACCTGAGTGAGATGTTCTCCCAATTATCACTTCATAGACTGGGAGTTGGAAGGTCAGCAGTTCAAAACCCGAGTACTGCATGACGGAATGAGCTCCCGTCGCTGTTCCAGCTCCTGACAACCTAGCAGTTTGAAAGCAAGAAATTGCAAGTACAGTAAAACCTCATATAACACTAAAACCTGGTTCCACAAGTCTTGGTGTTATATGATTTTTAGTGTTATCTGATTCTCTATGGGATCCATAGAGATACATTGTAACCACACAGGCTTTAGCGGTTGTTATCTGAAGCATCCCATAGGATCTTAATGTTATCTGATGCAATTCTTCCCCCCAGATTCCTTAATGTTATGCGATTTTAGTGTTATTCGATACTAATGTTATATGAGGTATTACTGTACTGTATATACTCGAGTATAAGTCTAGTTTTTTAGCCCCCAAAATGAGGTCCTAAAAAGGGACTCAACTGACCCTAAGGGTCCCAAAATCGTGGTGATGCAAATTCAAACATACATTTTTTTAAAAAGCACTAACATTACTGTAAAAACTCAAAAACATACCCACACAAATGTCTGGAATAATTAATTTTACCGTATTTTCATGTACAGTAATACCTCGGATAACATTAGTATCAGATAACACTAAAATCGCATAACATTAAGCAATCTGGGGGGGGGGGGAGAGAATTGCATCGGATAACATTAAGATCCTATGGGATGCATCGGATAACAACCGCTAAAGCCTGTGTGGTTACAATGTATCTCTATGGATCCCATAGGATTTTAACATGCATCAGATAACACTAAAAATCGGATAACACCAAGACTTGTGGAACCAGGTTTTAGCGTTATCCGAGGTTTTACTGTATTTTAATTACTGAAACTCACTAGCAGCTGCTGGATTTTCCACCCCCGACTTATACTCAGGTCAGTCTATTTTCTTAGTTTTAGAGGTCCAAATTAGGTACCTCGACTTATATTCGGGACAACTTATAGTCGAGTATATACGGCAGATAAATAGACACCACTTGGGTGGAAAGGTAAACAGCGTTCCGTGCATTCCGGTGTCTAGGCACCTGTCTCTGTCCCAGCTCCTGCCAACCTAGCAGTTCGAAAGCAAGAAATTGCAAGAAGATAAATAGGGACAACTTCGGTGGGAAGGTAACAGCGTTCCATGCACTCCGGTGTCTAGTCATGCCTGCCACATGTCCAAGGAAACGTCTGCAAACGCAGGCAGCACTGGCTCTTTGCTTATAAACAAAGATGAGTGCTGAACCCTAGAGTCAGATACGACAGAGCAAGGGTGACCTTTACCTTTACTAGCAAACCTCAGGCATTCAGACAAATCACGGTAACTGACCCGGGGTGGGTAGGAAGCGTTGTACAGGCCACCTCCCCCCCCCCCCCCCAAGCAGCCTGAGGGAGTCTCTGGGCTGGGGAAATCTTTCCGGCTTCCTCCTGGCTGGCTCGGGTCAGGAACCACCACACCCAGGAGGAAGCCACCATAACGCGGCCCTTCGTCCACCACCACCCACCCCTCTCTCTCTGTGGACAATTCAGCGACGCTTCTTGCGAACTCACCAAGCC
Organism: Furcifer pardalis; assembly: GCA_030440675.1. Taxonomy (NCBI): domain Eukaryota; kingdom Metazoa; phylum Chordata; class Lepidosauria; order Squamata; family Chamaeleonidae; genus Furcifer; species Furcifer pardalis. The sequence goes on from CP126891.1 coordinate 114,293,717, forward strand.
GGGAAAGGGGGGGGGCGAGGAGAGAGAGACAAACGTCCGTTCCTCACAGAGCGCGCGACGAAAACGCTAGACTGCCGCGCGGGACAAAACAAAACGGCCACCTCCCAACGGAGGCCTCGCGCGCTCGCTCGAATAAAGGGACCTTTCGCGCGCGCGCAGCTATAAATAGTCCGCTGCGCCGGTAGGGCGGGACGTGGTGACGTCGAGGCGCCTCGGCGCGTCCCCATACGCTCTCCAAGAAAGAAGCGAACGCCGGAGCCAAACGTCCAGCCAATGACGTCCCGCCGTCGGGATAGTTGGAGCCAATTATTTGCCACCACTGAGTCCCTCCCTCTGCCCCCTCTGAGTCCCGCGAAGGGGCGTGGTTAGTAGTGTGGCCAAGGTAGAGGCGAGGGGGCGGAGTGTGGTCGGTCATTCAGTTACTTCCAGTCAGGGATCTGCAAACCTGGCTCTCCAGGTGTTCTTGGACTTCAATTCCCAGAAGCCCAAGTCAGTATGCCTGCTGATCAGGACTTCTGGGAATTGAAGTCCAAGAACATCTGGAGAGCCAAGTTTGCTGATCCCTGGGCCATCCCATCCTATCCAAGGGACTGATAGGGGACTGTGGTGGCTTAGTGGTTAAGACGCTGAACATGACCACTGGAAGGTGGGCAGGTCAGCGGTTCGAGACCCGAGCACTGCATGACGAGTGAGCCCCCGTCTTTGTCCCAGATCCTGGCAACCTAGCAGTTCGAAAGCAAGAAATTGCAATTAGATAAATAGGTACCATTTCGGTGGGAAGGTAAACAGCATTCTCTGCACTTCGGTGCCTAGGCATGCCTGCCATACGTTCACGGAATTGTCTGCAAATGCAGACAGCGCTAGCTCTTTAGCTATAAACAGAGATGAGCACTGAACCCTAGTCGGATACGATTGGCTTTCCAGCAAGGGTGACCTTTACCTTTAAGGAACTAATGACTTCCCTAACTAAAGTCGTAATTAAAATCCCTGTTCTTGCAAAGCGAAGACCGTGGCTTCGTTTTTATTATTATTATTTCATGTCGAGTTCAAACTTTGGACTGCCAAAATGAAGCCACCTTTTGGTGAATTCACTCCACAGTTACGTAGATCTAACCCAGGGATCTGCAACCTTGGCTCTCCAGGTGTTCTTGGACTTCAATTACCAGAAGCCCAAGTCAGTATGCCTGCTGATCAGGACTTCTGGGAATTGAAGTCCAAGAACATCTGGAGAGCCAAGTTTGCTGACCCCTGATCTAACCTAATGTGAGAAAGATTAGCTGGCACAATCTTCAAGGAGGCTCCGTTTACCCTGTTTTTTTAACTATCAGCTTTTGTTACTGTATAGCTTTCGCTTTATACATGGTGATTGGGAACATAATAGTATGAGTTTTTGGGCTTCAGTCTTCCATTTTTTAGGCCAGACTTGAAACTGTTGAAACAAAAGCACCTTCTGGTGGATTCATTCTGCAGTTCCTTTCGCCTAACCTAGTGTGAGAAAGATTAGCCGGCACAAGTTTTCCATTACCAGGGCATGCCCAATTGTGGTTCAAAAATATCACAATCTTCGAGGAGGCTCTTTCTGTGTACCCCTTTGGCTCCAGTTGAATATCCTACATTTGAAATTTTTGAAACGGTAGCATTAGACTATCTTTTCTTACTCCTTCATTGCTATCCTTCCAAATCCTTCTAGGCTTTTGGCTGCAGTCTCCATTTGGGTTAATAACTGAACCGAGATATAAAAAACCCACTATCTCAATTTCTTCATTGTTAGTCTTAAAACTGTGTAGTTTTCCTGTAGTAACGACTTATGTCTTTTTGAGGTTCAACTATAGTCCTGTTTTGGCACTTTCTTCTTTTGAAATTATAGAAGACACTGACAAAATTACAGAAGAAATGGACAAAATATTGGGACTGTTTCAGTATCAGCTTTTGTGGATCAAAATCCACTTCTTATGACACCATGCAGGTTAAACTGCTTTAAGGAATATGTGCTCATATAAAAGATGCTCCCTCTACACAGAGAATTTCAGGGAATTATTTTATTTATTTATTTTTATTTATTCTTCAAATTTATACCCCGCCTCGCTCAGGCAAGCCTGACTCTAGGCGGCATTATACAAAAACAAAACAATATCCCACCAAACCCCCCCCCCCAATCGAGTCCTCCACAGCCGCCCCAAGACAGCCAAGTTCTCTCCCCTCGGGGCCAAATGGCCGAGGGAGGCCCCCCCATCCTCCTCCCGGCCGGTGACGGAGGCCGGGAGGGCGCAGCGGCGGCGGCGGCGTCTGTTGCGCGGCGGCAGCGGCGGCGTTGCTTCGGGCCTCCCCTGGCCAAGGGAGGCCCCTTTTATCATCCTCCCGGGTCCAATTCCCAACATCTCCAGCCCACCCTGACAGTTATAAGAGAGGGTAGGTGTAAGAGTCATATGGAGTGCCCCAAGTTCAATATCCATGAAGTGTTGCTATGCATGTTTACTCATAAGTAAGCTGGTACTCAAATCTTCCAAATAAATGAGGATGGAATCACAGGATTACAAGGGCCAATAGTAATTCCATAATAATTTTCAAGCTATTTTGAAACGGGAGAGGTGAAGAAGCTTGGAGATTCAAAAATTGGTCTGTATGTTCAACCATGGAATCCTTCGTTAAAATGAATCCCAAAATGGACAGTGTATGCTTGGTGTGTCATGGGTAGGTATCTGGGTTTTACTTTACCATGTAGCAATGCTTAAGATAAAAATAAAATGATGAATCTTTGTATCTGAAAATACAAAATTCCTTATAGCCCAGATCCCAAAACTACAAGTGACTCACCTTGTTTACCTGTATTGGAACAGACTGTTGGACTACACATATATTTGATCAACCACAATTCTTCTTATGCTCTTAAGTGGTAGAAAATACTGAATAAAAATTGTTTTCATTAAATATGTGCTTTACAGCCCTTTTGATTTTTCCTTGTCAGTTCTGGTGTAAGTGAATCCTAAGATCTACACCCAAACAGCATATAAAATGCAAAGCTGAGAAAAGTTCCTTTTTTTATATTACAATTCCCATCATCCCCATACTAGCAATTTTGGGATTTGAACAATTAATTTTTCTAGACAGCATTTAACAGAATTAAGAGTGTCTTATTGACAGCTGGACATTTATACTGTTTAAATTATTCCGGGGGGGGGGGGGATGCCCTATACATAAGTCAAATTAGCAAGAAACCTACATTTCAACTGTTATCCTAATGCTTGGGGTACTTCCATACACACAACTCCCAGCATGATCAACTAAAAGGTACTGTATTTTGCAGGTATTTCCTAACAAATACATCTTAACAATATTCTTTGCAGCAAAAACATGGAGGAAGCTATTGCAAAACACAGGAGGGTTACAAATTGAATATGACTATGAATCCCAGTCTGTAGTTTTGTGAATGAGTCAGAAAGGTGAAATCCTCATTAGAAGCACCCATACTTTTCTTGTGGACAAAGTGGCTGTTTCTAGATGAAATACCACTCAACCAAACAATTCCCCATGTAGACTAAAATGTTTTGGAGCAACAGTTTTACCACCTCATCCAAAGTTATGATGAACTAAACATAAGCTAGGGCACTTTTGAAATGATTTGCAATAGATGCATGTGTAAAAAGATAAGAGGCACTTTTGTCTACAGTACTATACGTACATGCTTTCCTACCAGAAACTGGCTCAAGTTTGCAGATATGAACATGTTCTTATTAAATGAATCTGTGTTCTTTTAGCTGATGTATGTTCAATAGGTTTTTTAAAATAACCAGGGCAATCACTATATCATAATAGACTTTCTGTTTATTTTCCATTTTAATCTTTTCTTGGCTGCAGATGTGTGGCCAGGTGTTCACAATAATGGAACCACTCCTTTTTAGCTTGAGGAAAATGTGTTCCTATTCTGCACCATTACAACTGGCAATTCTTCACCTTGGAAAGATTTGTAAATAATCCCTTGATTTAGATCTGAAATAACTTTCTGTCATCTAGATGATAGGCTGGTTTGTGAGTGACCATATATAACATTGGGGAACAAAAAAAATTTTTTTTTTCTTGGTGCCTAAAAATTTTCAACTGATGTCGGGCATTTTGGGGCGGCTGATTCTGAAAATGCCATCCATTTTGTTCTAGCATCTCTGGTTCATGAGATATCGATGATGTCATTATACATTGCTCTTATGACTACACTTGTATTTGCCTACACTTTTAGTAGGAAGGGGGCGGGGGGGCAAATGCCTCGGGCGGCATGCTCCGGGGGGTGGTGGCATTTTGACCCCCCCCCCAAAAAAAAATCCCCAATTTTTTTTCAAACAAATTTTTTTTTGCCTCCAGGCGCACATCGAAGGCTCCCGGAGGCGGGAGGGGTGGTGGAAAAATCTTTTGGGGGTGGGAAAATATTGGGAAAATATTTGGGTGGGCAAAAAAAAAGGTTGGGTGGGTAGAAAATTTTTTTGGGGGGCGGCAACATTTCACTCCGCCCCGGGTGGCTTACACCCTTGCTACGCCTCTGGTTATATATGCAACCAGTATGGTTAGATTGGCCTAATGTGAATAAGCCATATCTAAAAAACTAGAGCTGATGGGACATAACTGAAAGCATTTTATGGAATCAGTGACCCAAATATAGCCAGAAATAGGTGAAAATTGTGAGGCACCAAAATCACTGTTCCCCAGTGAAATGTCAGAAATCCAATGGAAAGGCTTTAGGTTGTAGCACCACTCCATTTCAATCCAATGAACAGAAAGATCTGTATAAAAACATGTTGTGACATTTCAGTTCATATGAACATTTTGCCAGTTTCAATATTTCTTTTCTATAATTCCACATACAGGTATTTGTAAAAGGTTTCTGTTTCAAAGGCATCTGTTTCAAAGGAAATTAATACTCAGGATGTTATGACTGTTTGCACTTAAATAGACACTTGAACAAACAGTGAGGTTTTCCTCTGAGTTCAGCCAATTTGGTTCAAATGTTAGCCAGATAAAACAATGTGCTACGTTAAAGAAAAAAGAAACATGGCAAAGAAAATATATTCTTCTGTTTCTTTCTGAAGACAAAAACAGAATAACTTATTCAGAATACAGTATTTCTTTTCAATCCACTAATGTTAATACTACTGTATCTTCTTATTTTGGTCCCCATAGCCATTGAGATGATGGGATAAAATAAAAGTTTCACTAATCATGTCCAAATGAACTCTTTCCAAGAAGGTTACAGCAGTTTGGCTATCTAGCAGACTGAAGAGTAACCCTTTTTCATTTTTCCCCCTCTCCTTTTTTAAAATATTTTTTACAGTACATAAAAAATACAATACAAAAAAACAAGAAACCTATACAGTATTACAATAAACAAATACTGTACATTAATAATCATGCTTCCATCACCTTCTTAGGAGACACTCTAGTTTACATTTTACATTTGTGTTTTTTAATTGTTTATTTTGTTATTCTATCACCCTTATTTCCAAAAACCGTATGTTTCTTGTTCACGGTTCATCCCTCTTCCCTTAACAAATACATAATCAATGAATTCTGTCCACCCCGCCCCCCAAATATACTTCCAAAATCATTTTCTTTTATCAGACCTTTTCTCATTTTAAACTTACTTGTCAGTTTATTATTTAAGGCCATATCCCACATTTTTTTATACTGTACCAGTCCGCCAATCTAAAGTTTGTATATATTTTCCAATTTTTAGCTATTAACAATCTCGTATAATAATGATTACATTTCTCTTACTCCTATCCACTCTTATATTTCCATAATCCATTAATAAAGCAGTTCTGGGACACATCTGCAATTTTAAATCCAATACAGAATTTGAATTACGGTACTTTCATTAAAATTTTGTATCCATTTTTTTTTTACTATCTTACATTCCCACCACATATGAAAATATGTCCCAATGCCTTCTGTATATCCCCAACACTTTTTATCATAATTTTATCATATTGTTTTAATTGAAATGGCATCACATGCCATCTCTATAACATCTTATAACAATGCTCTTTTATCTCCACTGACACATTTTTCATTATTCTTTGTCTCTAAATTCTCTCCCAATCCATCTCTTTAATACAAGGGTGCCCAAACTACAGCCCACAGGCCCAATTAGGTCCATGCATCTCATTAATGTGGTCTGCAGTGTGCACCTGGGCTCACCGCGGACCACCACCCACCCACCCACCCCACCGCCTGACGTTAGCAGCTGCAGCAGTGGAGGCAGCAACTGTGTTTTGTCCCCGCTGCTCTGAGCAGCCTCTCACTCTGTCTCCTCACTTCAGCAGCCTTTGGGGATGTGGATCGCTCCCTTGGGGAAATTTTTGGAGTCTTCCCCGCTTCAAAATATGCTACACTAGGAGAGGCCCTTGGTGCATCCGGGTCAAAATTGTCAGCAGCAGGAGCAGCCTCCCTCCGGCCCCTGCAACTGTGTGTCGGGGGCAGGACTGGCCCGCAGCAAGAAACATTTGCACACCACTGCTTTAATGGTTCCTTTTAAGTTTTGTTCCCATATCTCTCTTAGGGTATTCTGTATACTGTCCAACCAATAAAATATTATATATTTTACTATATATACCAGTGATGGCGAACCTTGGCACTCCAGGTGTTCTTGGACTTCAATTCCCAGAAGCCCAAGTCAGCACTCCTGTTGATCAGGGTATCTGGGAATTGAACTTCCAGAACACCTGGAGTGCCAAGGTTCACCATCACTGATATACAGTCTGGCCAGACATCCTGCTACGGTAATGAAGTAGACTGTACAGTCAACAACTCAATACTGAGTGTCAGCCGGCGGTTAACTAACCTGACTCCCTAAAGGGGCCAACAGCTATGGGCAGATAAACCCCTTTGGGTGGGGTGATTGTCCCACTCAGTGGAAGAAATGCCACTAGAAACCATCATATTGGGCCTAACAGCAAAATGACTGGAAGAGGAACTCTGATTCCCAATGGTCATGGGGGGTGGAAAAGGCCATGTCAAATGGACTAGCTGTGAAGGTGCCCCTTGACATATCCTTAAGGCTGTGGCAGTCCATTGTAGTCCCAGTGTTAAATCCTACATGTCTCATTTCATATGTGCCACAGGAGATGGCTCCATGATCATAGTGTGTGGGTCACTTCATGGCAAGATGGGATCCATCTTAAACAAATTCACACCAATGACACTTTTCCTGCTTCAGGAGAAAAAATTGTATTCTTGGATACAAGTTGTAGTCAACGACTATGACAATTTTACTAACTGTTCCTTCATTGTTCTTTTTTTCCTGATGAGTAACGCTTGGAGCTGAAAGAACAACAGCTACTTCTCAATGAAACCTGGATAGCTCTCCCTCATTCACAGAATTTTACAAGGTGCTCCAGATAATAACAACTTCCATTTGCATCTTTTCTGCGTTTTTCCATTGCCTAGGCCCGTGGTGGCGAACCTATGGCATGTGTGCCAGAGGTGGCACTAAGAGCCCTCTCTGTGGACACCCGTGCAGTCACACCAACACAGAGTTTACCGCGCACTTCTGCCCAGAAGCCCAATGGGAACACTTCCTCTCTCCCCCCAGCAGAGAGTTTACTCCGCCCAGCAGCCCGGAGGGAGTGTTTCCTTCCTCCCCTGTTGCTGTGTTGACACTTTGTGATAAATAAGTGGGTCTCTAAAAGGTTCACCATCACTGGCCTAAACTGCAGTGGCTCAAGTGGCTAAGATGCTGCCTGGAAGGAAGGAGGTTGGCAGTTTGATTCCCGAGTACTGCAGGAGGGAATGAGCTCCTGTCTTTGTCCCAGCTCCTGCCAACCTAGCAGTTTGAAAGCATGAAATTGCAAGCAGATAAATAAGGACCACTTCAATGTGAAGGGAAACAGTGTTCCATGTGCTCTAGTGTCTAGTCATGCATGCCACATGACCATGGAAACATCTGCAGAAGCAGACAGTGCTGACTCTTCAGCTTTGAAACAGAGATGAGCACTGAACCCTAGAGTCAGATATGACTGACTTTACCTTTACCTATTCCACTTATTTCCTGAACAGCCATTAAAAAGGAAAAGGTGCAATAGCTGAATTGTTTTATTTGTAGTGCTAGGAATGTCAGTTTGAAAAGTTGCTTTTTCTTTTTGGTTTAAATTTCATTTTCTAAAACAAGAGGAAGCACTATGTTGAAAGGGAAACAGATCAGAGTTATGAGTCATACAGTTACATAAAAGCATTTGTACAGAACATGTTTGACATTTAAACAGCATTTATCCTGAGGCTACAGCAAACTCCCATGCCAGATTCCTCCATCTGAACAAGAAATCTACATATGCAGTATATGGCAGTCTTGTTGGATGGGGGTTCTGGGGTCATTATTTCAAACACAACATTTTTTCTAACTTTGGTCTAAACCAGTGTTTCCCAACCTTTGGTTTTGGGACTTCAATTCCCAGAAGCCTAAGTCAATTCCCCAAAGCACTGATCAGCCAATGTACTGACTTAGGCTTCTGGGAATTGAAGTCCTCTTGTGGGGCTTGTGCATTCCTATGGTCTTAAGTACCATACTTGCTGTCACTTTCCAAATGATCCTAGTCCTACTTCATAGGTTCCCATGAGTTTGGGTAGTTGGCCAGGGGATTTACTACCTGTTGCTACTATCAAACAGTGCAGAATCAGGTATGTGGCAACACCCAGGGTCACCAAGAGGCAGAAGCAGTTTCCCAGAACTTCCCCAGATCTAAAGTTAGCCAGATGATAAGTAAAGCTGTCACCAGTAGGATGTGACAAATTACCCATTAGCCACAGCATGGCAAAAGCCATCACAAACATGGCAGTTATGTGCATTAACTTTCTGCATTCAGGCAATCTAGTTCTTAGTAGTTTGTCTGGATGAAATTCCCTGTTCGTTGCAATAGAGAGCAGGGATGAGCAAACATGCCTCTCCAGGTGTTCTTGGACTTCAGTTACCAGAAGCCTAAGTCAGTATACCTGCTGATTAGGGCTTCTGGGAATTGAAGTCTAAGAACATCTGGAGAGCCAAGTTTGGTGACCCTGGCAATAGAACTTAGTTCCAATCAAAAATGCTTATTGCTGAAGCTATTTAAAGGATTAGAACCTAGGATAACTAGAGGGAAGAATACATAATGACAGTTTTCCATCCTCTCTTGTGGCTGCCTTCAGCAATTCATTTCCCAAACTCCTTCCAGAAGAAGGGACTGCTCTGAAAAATACTGGATGTGCAACCTGAAACATTTATTTTTGGGGTGACATATACAGACCCTTCATTATCTGCCATGTATTCTGGAAGCGGCTGTCTTATAAAGGGAACTTGTGCAAACCTTGACATTGCAGAAGGCTGGTAGATTTGCCCCAGTTTGGTTGACCTCTTGAAAATAACCTCTAGCTGTACTATGCTGTTTATAGTAACTGACATAACAGCTGATGACATAGCAAATGACTGACATAACTGCAGATGGAACATTTTGATGCCTAAAGTGAAGAACAAGATGGTATCTCTCCCATTCCATTACAACTGACCTAGAAACTATATCTTGCTGCCTCAACACTGATTCCGGCAAAGGATCCTCCATCACACCTAAGGGCAGCAAGCTATCTTAGAAGTTACATGGCACAATGCCTGTTAAATCCAGGTCCCTTCTCCAAATTCTGCTGCTGCTCCTTCCCAGCATCTTATTTTTAAATTTTTAAATTTTAATATACTAACAACATAACACATAAAAAGAAGAAAACCCACTTAATAGTAAAAAGAATAGTCACATAACACTGTGTTCCCCATCATCTACTGGATCATGACAAACCAAATATTTTCTTTCATTTTTTTTCTCTCTAGTTAATGTACTCAGTTTCTCTCAAAAATACATATTTTCTTTCACTGGCACTTGACCTTTCTCTTTCAAATGGTCAAACTCTGTAAAGCAGGGTTGCCCAAATTACAGCCCGGGGCGGATGCGGCCCCCTATGCCAATTCATCTGGCCCACAAAGCCCTTGTTGCTCCCGGAAGCGGAAGTAAAACATGCCCGTACGGATCCATTTTACTTCCGCTTCCAGGAGCAACAAGGACTTCATGGGCCAGATGAATTGGCACCAGGGTCTGGATGCAGCCACCAGGCCATAGTGACCAGCTCCCTGAACCACGTGGCCGGCCCACGACCTGAAAAGTGTGGGCACCCCTGCTATAAAGTATCCCCATATAGCATTACAATTATTTACTTTTAACAGTTCTCCTTTTAATTTAATTTCATATGTTAATTTATCATTTATAGTTAATATCCAAACTTATTTATAGCAATCATTCAGTTGAAACTTATACTGTACTTAACTTTTCAATTATTTGCAATAATTAACCTTGCTGTCGTCTCAAATTTGTTATTAACTCTCTTTTTTGCCATCTCAGTGGATCATTCTGAAAGCTAGACAGAAGTGCAACGTTTGGACATATTTATATTTTTATGACTAAAAGTTTGTTCGTTTCTTTAAAAGCTAATTTCCAAAATTTCTGAATCTCATCACATACACACCATCGATGAAAATAAGTACTATATCAATTTCCTGGTTATATCTCCAACACAATTCAGAATATTTTGAATTTTAATGACTGGTTTTCTTCTTGTTGATTTGCCATATCTGAATCCGAATATTGGTGGTCCTCATGGTGATCAGCCATGAAGACTGTCCTGAGAATATAATGCAGTGGCCTTTCATCTGTCTTCCGCATTGCAGCATGATACCCGTACCACTGATCCAGTTCCGTGAGTCACTTTCTGGTCCTGAGCCTTTTGGGCACGCAAAGTCCTCCTCAGCCCCAGATCAGCATTGATGAAGCTGCTGCCCTCCATCAAAAATGGAATCAAGTGGGATTTAAGCCACTTGGGACCATAATCCTTCCCTGTGGACTTCAGCACCCAAGGCCATTAGTCCTCAGAATGGTCAGGTTAGTTAACCACCACCTGACACTTGGCATTGAGTCGCTGGCAGTATGGTCTACTCTATTACCATAGCAGGAAAACCTGGTCAGTTTCATTTTACAGGATTTAAATACCATCCCCTTATAGTCTGATAACATTTCTCTTTAATCCTTACAAATATTCTTTAAGCTTATAGGAAATATCTAGGTGTTAAAATCCACCATCCATTTCCTGGCCCAAATCAAAGTACAGTATTTGTTATAAAAAGCTCTGCTAAACTGGGGCTCAGGGTATCTGAGGGACGTCATCGTTCCATAAATTTTAATATCCTCAGAGAAAGTCCTTTTCTTGCCCCAACATCCACACAGCCGTGTCTGGTGAAGACACAGAGGAGGGCCTTTTGGTGGGTATCGCCAGGCTGCAACATTCTCTTCCATGACTGGCTACATTTTCTTCCTTCACCAGACACCTTTCTTTGAGGCTTCTTCTGTCTCTACATCAGATCTGAAATTGCCAAAACAAAGCCACATTTTGAGGAATTCATTCCATAGTTCCTTTCATCTGACCTAGTGTGAGAGAAAGCAGCAAATCTCAGCACAAAGTTGCTGTTGCCCAGGGTACACCTGCCACAATCTTCAAGGCGGCTCCTTCTGAGTACCCTCTTTCTTTGAGGAGCTTTTGACAACTAAGCTTTTGCCAGAGATAAGAGTTTATAATGGATGTATGCTTTCCTTTGAAAAATTGTTTCTAAATGATAAAATCATGGAATAATTGATTTGGAAGGGGGCTATAAGGTTATTGAGTCAAACTCTCAGCTCAATGCAGAAATCCAAGTCAAAATATATCTGACAGATGGTTGTCTACCTTTCTTTTGAATGCTTCCAGAATTGGAGTACAGTATTCACAACATCCCAATGTAATTTGTTTGTTTATTTATTTATTTATTTATTTATTTATTTATTTATTTCCTTCGACTTATTATCCCGCCCAATCGGGTCAAAAACCCAACTCTGGGCGGCTTACATACACAATTTAAAAATACATAGCTAAACCACAACTCAATATAAAACCACAAATCAATATACGATAGCCTATTCACAGTTAAAATATAAATTAATACAATAATTAAAAGTTAAGCTAAAAGAAATTAAACATTTCCAAGTTATAAAATTATGCAATTATTAAAAAACAGAACCAGGGTAGGAAGGTAAGAACAACGGGTGGCTGTCTCATCTGATAAGCCACCCAACATGAGATCCGGTATTTCCGGATCCCCAAACTTGTCCTGCCAGCCAGGTTTTAAGACCTTTCCGGAAGGGCAGGAGCTCTGTTTGTTGACGTAGATCGATAGGCAGGAGGTTCCACAGGGCTGGGGCGGTCACGGAGAAGGCCCTCCTTCTGGTGCTAGAGAGGCGAGCCTCTCTAGCTGATGGAATTGCAAGGGAGCCTCTCCGATCCGCCCTGGTGGGACGGACAGACGTTCTTGGGGTGACGCGGTCTCTGAGATATCCTGGCCCACTACCATATAGGGCTTTAAAGGTAATGACCAGCACCTTGAATTGCACCTGGAGACATACTGGCAACCAGTGCAGCTGCCGAAGCAGTGGTGAGGCACGAGCGTAATGCCCGCACCCCATCACCACCCGAGCAGCCGCATTCTGGGCCAGCTGGAGTTTCCGAATGGTCACCAAGGGCAGCCCCATGTAGAGCGCATTACAATAATCAAGTCTGGAGGTGACCAGTGCATGTGTGACCCTGAGCAAGGAGTCCCGATCCAGGAGTGGGCGTAACTGGTATATTACACGAAGTTGTGCAAAAACCCTCCTGGCCACGCCTGCCACCTGTTCTTCGAACAGTAGTCGTGAGTCCAGGAGGACCCCCAGATTACGCACCGGATCTGTCTGGGGCAAAACTGCCCCATCCAGAACCAAAGCTGGAAGCTCCCGGGATAACACAGGGCCCCTCACCCATAGCCACTCAGTCTTGCTGGGATTCAGCTGAAGCCCGTTTCCCCCCATCCAGACCCTGACAGCCTCCAGGCACCTGGATAGGACTTCTACTGCACCGCTTGGGTCCCCACGGGCTGAGATGTACAGTTGGGTATCATCAGCATATTGATGGTACCTTACCCCGTGGGAACGGATGATCTCACCCAGCAGCTTCATATAGATGTTAAACAGGAGAGGTGAGAGTACCGAGCCCTGAGGCACCCCATATTGGAGGAGCCTAGGGCTGGACCTCTCATTCTCCAGACATACCGTCTGGGTCCTGCCCCTCAGAAATGAGGAAAACCAAGCCAACACAGTGCCCTGGATCCCCAATCCTTGGAGCCTTCCCAAGAGATTGTTGTGATCCACGGTATCGAAGGCCGCTGAGAGATCGAGAAGAGCAAGGATGGTCGGATGGCCTCCATCCCGCTCTCTCCAGAGATCATCCACCAAAGCGACCAGTGCAGTTTCCGTACCATATCCGGGCCTGAATCCTGACTGAAAAGGGTCCAGATAATCCGCTTCATCCAGAACTTCCTTTAACTGCTGTGCCACAGCCTTTTCCAGCACCTTACCCAGAAAGGGTAGATTAGATACTGGGCGGTAGTTCGAAATTACCTTGGGGTCGAGAGATGGTTTTTTTAGGAGGGGGCGCACCAAAGCATGTTTTAATGGTGCTGGGCAAGACCCCTCCTCCAATGATGAATTTATAATTTTCTCAACCCAACCACCTGCCACCGCCTTTGATGCTTTAACTAGCCAGGCAGGGCATGGGTCCAAATCACAGGCTGTGGCACGAACAGATCCAAGAAGTCTGTCCACTTCCTCAGGGTCCACTGGCTCAAACCGATCCCAGATAACATGGCCAGACTGCGCACCGGTCAACCCCAGTTCCATACGTTCCACGCCGGGATTAAACTTCGAGCGAATCTGAGCGATTTTCTCCGCTAGATAATCAGCAAATGTCTCAGCCGAACCCTGCCAACCAGGGCCTGACCCCCCTCTTCCAAGGAGGAATCTGGTCACCCGGAACAAGGCAGCTGGACGATTATCCGCAGAGGCAATAAGGGCGGTGAAGTATTGACGTTTCACCGCCCTTATCGCCACTAGGTAGTCTTTAATGGCTGCTCTAACTAGTGTTCGGTCAGACTCACTCCGGGTCTTCACCCAGCGGTGCTCTCGGCGTCTCTTTGCCCGTTTAAGCTCCCTCAGCTCTTCAGTGTACCAAGGGGCAGATTGGTGCAAACGGGGGCGGAGAGGCCGTAGTGGAGCGATCCTGTCCAAGGCTGCCGTCACTCTCTTGTTCCATGAGTTGACGAGAGCCTCTGTCGAATCGCATTGCAGGTCAAGAGGAAAACACCCCAGTTCCCTTTGGAATCCTTCTGGATCCATTAGTCGCCGGGGGCGGGCCCATTTAACTGGCCCTGCCTCCCTGCGGTGAAGATTTGCCCCCAGGAAGTCTAGGGTCACCAGATAGTGATCTGACCATGACACAGGAGAGATGACTAAATTCTGCAATTTCAGATCACTCTGCCACGGCTCCGATATGAAAATTAGGTCCGGGGTATGACCACTGCTCCTGGTAGGGCCCTGGATTACTTGGGTCAGGCCCATGGCTGCCATGGAAGCCATGAACTCCCGAGCCACCTCCGAGCCAGGCCCCAACGATGGCAAATTGAAGTCCCCCAGCACCATAAGCCTGGGGGACCCCAGCGCCAGCATCGAGACCGCCTCCAGTAGCTCAGGCAGGGAATCTGCTACCCTACAGGGAGGCAGGTATAGGAGCAAGATTCCCAACTGCCCTTTTGGGCCCACACGCAGGAGCAGGGTCTCACAACCCGGAATATGCGGGGCCGTGGCCCTGGCGACTCCCAGTGACTCCCTGGCCACCACGGCGACTCCACCGCCCCTCCCCTTCTCCCTGGGCTGGTGCCAAATACCAAACCCAGCCAGACACAATTCAGATAGAGGGACTCCGTCCTCTGGTGCCAGCCAGGTTTCAGTGATGCATGCCAGGTCCGTCCGCTCCCCCAGAATGGAGTCTGAGAGTAGGGGGGCTTTATTGCAGACAGACCTGGCATTCACCAGCAGCAACCTGAGGGAAGGGTCACTCTTGACCGGCTGCTCAGGAGCTCGAGGTGTAGCTGGGGGGCTGGAACAGGGGACAGCAACTAAACATCTGTCCCGCGTTCCCCGTGTGCGGCCTGCCCCTCGGCTCCCGCTGTCATACCATTGTTCCATTGTCATACTGGTTTGTTAGGAAGTATTTCCTGATATTCAACTGAAACCTGTCTTCCTGTCATTTGAGCACATTCTTGCATGTCTTCCACTCTGAATAAATGACTGAGAACAGATCCCATGCCTCTGCTATATGACAATCTTTCAAGTACAGTACTGTATTTGAAGAGTGCTATCATACCTTCCCTCAATTTTCTTTTCTCAAGGCTAAACATACTCAATTTTTTTAGTCTTTCCTCATAAGGCTTTGTTTACAGTCATTGCATTGTCCTTGTTGCCCTTCTCTCAGCCTGTTCCAGTTAAGTCTGCATCCTTCTTGAAGCGTGTTGCCAAAATTCAAGATGAGGTCTAACCAGTGGTGGGCTCCCAAAAAATTTACTACCACACTGTGGGCATGGTATGGTGGACATGGCCAGGGGAAAAGCCCTGTGTTGCACCCGAATTAGGACTACAGTACTTTATTTCAAAACTTGGATGGGCAGGGCCAGTCAGAATTTCTGCTACCGGTTCTGGCAAACTGGTGAGAACCTGCTGATGCCACATCACGCTATTGCAGGGCTGCCCAAACTATGGCCTATGGGCCAGATCTGGGCCCCGATGGCAGTTCATCCAGCCCACACCAACCTCATCGCTCCCAGAAGCGGAAGTATGGGCATGTTTTACTTCTGCTTTCGGGAGTGACAAGGGTGGTGTGGCCTGGATGAATTGGCATTGAGGGCTGGATCTGGCCCGTGGATCGGAGTTTCGGCACCCCTACGCTATTGGCTCACATTCAGCTTGTGGTCCACAACAATTCCAAGATCCTTCTCACATGGAGGATTATTGAACGAAGTATTCTCCATCTTGTAACTGTGCATTTGATTTCTTTTCCCTAGGTATACAGCTTTGCACGTACCCCTATTAAATGTAATTGTTTTTAGCACAGAGCATGAGCCTATGGATATACTTTTTAAATTTAGTGTGTGTGTTCTATTATATTCATTGTTGTGTCATCTGCAAATTTGATACGCAGTTACTGTAACCATTCACCCATCTCTAAGATTAAAAACAAATAACAAATAGTAGTTCTGGCAGTTCTTCTGGATGTTTAATTTAATAGCCTTTTTTATTATTGCTGAAATCCTGTTACTAAATGTAGTAAGTCACTCTAAAGTAGACCCAGTGAATCAGTGTCAACTGATTGAGGAGTCAACTCTTTTAGAGGTTCTGCTGATTTAAACATCTAATTGCAACTTACTACACTAAAGTTAGTTACAACAGGAGCAGTCCCAATCGAATAAATGGAACTTATGGAAGTTAACTCACTGAATCCTTGCTGATTCAAAGGGCCTGTTCTAGTGTAACTTGCTACATTAAGCAACAATTTCAGTCAATATATTTTATCATATTAGTTTATTAAATTGTAATATTTTTATCTATACGTTTTAAAAAACATTTTATAGTCCACCTTTCATTTCTGCATTAGGAGAAAGGTGGGTTATAAACAAAAATATAAAGATGATGACCAACCCGAAAAACCTGAGTCAGAAGAAATATCCATCTAAATTAGATTTTAAGCAAATTTGCACATTATTTCTTTTTTTAAAATCATGACAATACAATAACAATACATTTAGCGAGTCGAAACAATATGAACACAAATAATACAATACAATACAGTTAAAACAAATAATACACCCGTGCTATACAATGGAATTTGTACTGTAAATGTATTCAGGTAATCCTCCCTGCAATTAATTTCCCCAAAATTTCCACATTGTTTGAACGTTATTTCTATCAAGTATTTTCTCATCCAACCCCCTGGGATGGCAATGCTGATATATTTGAATAAATACACAAACCAGGAGGTTCGTTGTGAGCATTCCGCTCCATTGTTCTCAAATCAAAAGCTGTAGCAAATGGAAAATGTTTTGCCTCTATTTCTCCAAACTTAATTGTTTGCAACAGCAAGTAAGCTGTGACACTCCCACTAGATGGCAATGTAACATTAACATAAGGATGAAATTGCATGCTGAAGACTGTTGTTGTTCAGTCGCACAGTCGATTCCGACCCTCTGCGACCCCATGGACCACTGTCCGCCAGGCACTCCTGTCCTCCACCATCCCCCTCAACCCGCTCAGCTCTGTGCCCATTGTGTCTACAATACCATCTAGCCATCTCATCTTGGGCCGTCCCCTTCTTCTTTTGTGGCTGAAATTGCCTAACTTACAGTATTTTGCAATTTTGAAAAAGCAGTTGTGCCTGGCTTACACAGCAGGCAACGATACAGGTAGTTTATTTTGCCTGATGAAGTAATCTTTTAATTACTAAAGCTTGCAACAATGTGCAATTTTTAAGTGATAAAAGGCATCACTATAAAAGGCATCACCTTCCTCCTGCATTTTAAAAATTATATTAATGGGTCACATGGCTGATTTCTGTTGATTGAACATGGGTTCTATCACCCAATTGCTGCCATGGTAGATAAGACTAGCCACAAAACTCCCATTTTCATAGAAAGAAAACGTATGGGCTTAAAACCAAAGAAAGTTCCTTATGAAACTAAATACAAGGCAGAGTTTAGTTTGAGCCCCCAAACAAAACCACTCCTTTGACCTTACAGTTTTTGATCCAGCATTAATTTTACAGAGGACAAATTGATGAAACTAGAGGACAATAGGCTTGGTCAAGAAACTGATCACGGGAAGAGTTCAGATATGAGCTCCAAATGTCAAGCATCATATTTGCCCATAAAAAGCATTACAAAACTTTTACAGAAAACAACCAACGAAGCTCACAGAAATGCAAGCAAACAAAATACCAGACACACCCACATAATCACATGCCTCAAAAATATTCAAAGAAAACACCACGCCATAACCAACGAATCAATCAAGGCCAGTTAATATACATTATTTCTCTCTCCTCAAACTGTCAAAATTAAAACTACAGATACTGTACCCTTATTCTCATCTCTAGGTCTCCATAATGTTCTCACCATTTGCAGTTTCCCTTTATCTTTTGCTGACCAAGTAGGCATACTTCAAAATGAACATGTTAGTCTGTGCAAACATACCATAAAGTAAATAAAACAAAACAAAAAGGCAAAAAACGCTGTGGCACCTTTAAAGACTAACTGCTGTATTTTAATGTTAGCTTTCATGGATCAAGTCCACTTCGTCAAACAAAAAAGTTTAGTAGATGTGTATTGCCACAGTTTATTTTGCAACCATCTACTAAATAATTTACAACTCAGCAGAACCGAACTTCAGAGTAATAAATCTGAACCACAATCAGGAATTTTCTGTTATTACTGGTTGTAAAAAGTCACACTGATTTGTAAACTAATCTGTAATACTCACCAACCATTGTGTACCTCTATATCTACTAGGTAATATTCATAATTGACTCTGATTTTGATTAATTTGGCATGCCTAGTGGGTAAAGTAAATTTGTTGCTCAATTCTGGAGGGTACTGGGCTTGAATTGCACTGCGCCCTCCCCCAGCCACAAGGAAAGCTTTCTAGCTTCAAAAAGGGCCATTTGGGGAAGGTAATATGCAAATCCCTGGCTTACTGTTTTTGGATTGTAAAAAGATATAGTCTGTTGTATATTTTCCCATGGAACACCTAAGAATATCAGCCAGGCTTGGAGAGCTGCCATGAAAGTCTGCAAGATGAAGTGACCTTTGAGTTATGAACGCTTGCAATGTTTGATTTTATTTTTAAAGTGATCCTATAAAAGGTATCACCTTCCTCCTGAATTTGTTTGATACAATGGTTAGTCTTGAAGGTGTCACATCATTTTTCATCTTTTTGTTTTGTTTTATTTACTCTCTGAAGTGTTGAGGAAGTGACAGTGATCCAATGAGAAGGAGCTGGATAGGTCTCTTGGTGAAATCCTAACTGAGCTATTTGAGATATGGGAGGTGTTTAGGGATCGCTTTATGGTCCAAGGAAGTGTATTTGTGGATTTGACCCACGAAAGCACACATTAAAATTTAAAATTAATCTTCCAAGGTGCCACAACATTTTTGTCTATTTTTACTTTTGTTTGGTTTCACTTGTCTATTCAGTTGTCTTTAGTTTCATCTATTGCAAAGCAATAGAGGAAAACAACAGAAGGGGAAGGACTAGAGAGCTCTTTTTTAAAAAAAATGGAGAAATCAAGGGAACATTTAAAGCAAAAACGACCTTGATAAGGGACAAAAATGGTAGGGACCTAGCTGATGCAGAAGAGATTAAGAAGAGATGGCAAGAGTACACAGAAGAACTCTACAAAAAGGACCTCAACACCCCTGACAATCACAGGGACGAGAACATTGGACATTGGAGCAGGACATCCTGGAGAGTGAAGTCAGGAGGGCCCTAAAAAGCATTGCCAACAACAAAGCTAGTGGAAATGATGGTATCCCAGTTGAATTATTCAAAGCCCTAAAAGATTATGGAATTAAAGCATTGCATTCTATATGCCAGCAGATTTGGAAAACACACCAATGGCCACAGGATTGGAAAAGGTCAATATACATTCCAATCCCAAAAAAGGGTAATGCCAAAGAATGCTCAAATTATCAAACCATTGTGCTCATCCCACACGATAGATAGCAAGGTCATGCTCAAGATAATACAGGATAGGCTTCAGCAGCACACGGACAGAGAACTACCAGAAATGCAGGTGGGGTTCCACAGAGTTAGGGGAACTAGAGACCAAATTGCCAACATATGTTGGATCATGGAGAAAACAAAGGAATACCAGATACAAATCTACTTCTGTTTCATTGACTACACCAAAGCCTTTGACTGTGTGGACCACGACAAAATGTGGCAAGTAATTAAAGAGATAGGAATACCAAAACACCTTAGAGGCCTCATGAGAAATCTGTACATGAGTCAAGAAGCAACAGTTAGGACAGGATACGGAATGACGGAGAGGTTTGGAATAAGAAAAGGAGTAAGACAAGGCTGCATTTTGTCACCCTGCTTATTTAACTTCTACACAGAGCACATAATGCGCAATGCAGGGCTGGATGAATCACAAGCTGGAATTAAAATTGCTGGGAGAAACATCAACAATTTGAGATATGCAGATGATACTACCCTAATGGCAGAAAGTAAAGACCTAAAGAAACTCTTGCTTAGGTTGAACAAAGAGAGTGCAAAAGCTGGCTCCAGAGGCCAAATAGGTCTAATTAAGTAGTGGACAAGCCTGACTGTGGAGGGGGTGGGTGGATGTGGGTGTAGGCCTTTAGGGTGTGTACACAGTCCTTTCTACTGTTGAGTTTGACAGATACTGTGGCCAGTCTTCAAAAACAGCCTTGTTATCTTTCTTCTCAGACAAATTTCTGTTGTGTTTTCAACAGCAACATGGCAGGAATTCAAAAAGTTTAGGGCTGCATAGGTTTGGGCAGAGTCCCTTATCTGGACAAAAAACAGACAGCTTCTCAAAATGTGCAAAAGAAATTAAGGTGACTTATTACCAAAATAATAGCTGTGTTCGAGAGTTTGTAAGTTTTTAAAATGTAATTATAAGCACAGAATCCATCAGGTTTTAGCCCAGCCATTTTAACCAGCCAACTATCTTGTTAAGTCTGAAGGGACTTTCATGATGCACTGCTCAAAGCTTTGTATATTTTGTCAGAGTGAGAATTTGCTCCCAAATAAGTAAAGGACTACAGTGGGCTTCGTGGTTAAGATGCTGAACTTGACAGCCGGAAGTTTTGCAGGTCCACATTTTGAGACCAGAGAGCTGCATGACTGATTGAGCTCCTGTCATCTGTCCCAGCTACTGCCAACTTAGCAGTTCAAAAGCAAGAAATTGCAAGTAGATAAATAGGTACCACTGTGGCAGCAAAGGTAACAGCGTTCCATGCGCTCTGGTGTCTAGTCATGCCTGTTACACGACCACAGAAACATCTGCAGACACAGACAGCATTGCCTCTTTGTAAATTAGAGTTGGACACCAACGAGCAAGGGAGACCTTGACCGTTATCTTATGAGCTCTTGCTAACTTGCAATTAAATGCTGCTTAGGTAAAGCTAAAGGTTGCCATTGTTTGAAAGACAGTCGTATCCGACTCTACAGTTCGGTGCTCATCCCTTTACAGCCAAAGAGCCAGCGCTGTCTGCAGATGATGCCATGGACATGTGCCAGGCATGACTAAACACGGAACGCTGTTACCTTTGCTGCCAAAGTGGTACCTATTTATCTACTTGTAATTTCTTGCTTTTGAACTGCTAAGTTGGCAGTAGCTGGGACAGATGACAGGAGCTCAATCAGTCATGCAGTTCTCTGGTCTCAAAATGTGGACCTGCCAAACTTCCGGCTGTCAAGTTCAGCATCTTAACCACTAAGCCCACTGTAGTCCTTTACTTATTTGGGAGCAAATGTTCACTCTGACAAAATATACAAAGCTTTGAGCAGTGCAGGCATGACTAAACACCGGAGTGCACGGAAACGCCGTTTACTTTCCCACCGCAGTGGTATCTATTTATCTATTTTTAGTTGTTTTATCTGTTTTATTGCTTTAATGTTTTAAATTTTTCTATGAACTTTTAAGGTTTTTATACATTGTTATGACCATTACCTATGGCGGTAATGTATGTTGTAAGCTGCCCAGAGTCGGGTCTTCCCGATTGGGGTGGGATACTAAATACGAATAATAAATAAATATAAAAATGTCTTGCTTTTGAATTGTTAGGTTGACAGGAGCCGGGCGCTCACTCGTCAAGCAGCACTCAGGTCTCGAACCCGCTGACCTGCCGACCTCCCAACCCGCCCAGTTCCGCGTCGTAACCCGCGAAGCCACCGACAGGCTCGTCAAACCCCGCCCTTTAAAAGCCCAAGTTCCTCCTGCCACCAGAGAGCCGTTGGCGCAATTCGGGTCGCTGACAAGCCCGAAACAAGGGAGGGGGGGAGACCTGCTTAACTTAACGTTTACCCTCGTCGTCTTTTTTCCTCATAGAGCCCCCTGCTCCTCCCCGAGATGGTACAGTCCACAGTAGGGCGCCTGCGCGCCATGTCGGGGGGCGGGGCCTGTCTCTCTGTGTGACTCAGGAGGAGAGGCGTCGGGAGCCATTTTGAAGGGCTGACCGCCGGCTGTGCTTCTCTCTCGGCGTCGTCCCGGCCCGTGAGACTCCTCCGCGCTCGAGAGGGGACAAGCGGGCGGGGGGGGGAGCTTCGGTTCGCTCTCTTGCCTTCTTCTCCTCCTCCTCCTCCTTCTTTCCCCGTTAGGGCAGGGAAAGGCCCGGCCCCGCTTCGCTTCCTCCTCCTCTCGCCCTTCCTCTTCCTCCTCCCTCCGCCGCCATTTGCCCTTCTCCCCCGGCGGCTCCGGGGCGCCGAGCTTAGCAGGCGATGGGGACCAGGCTGCTGGGGCTGAGCAGCGGCAGAGCGGGCGGCCCGGTGGCCGTCGGCAGCGCCGTGGGGATGGGGGAGCTCGACGGCTTCTTCTTGAGGGCTTCCTCTTGACATGGCTCCTGCCCGTGCTGCCAGCAGCGCCGCCTCAGCCTCAACCACCTCCTCCTCCACTACCACCGCCGCCGCCGCCTCCTCCACTGCTCCGCCCGCCGGCTGCGGGTAGCGAGCCCAGGCCACACAACACACGCACCCCGCCGCCTCCGGGTCTCTTTCTCTCTCCCTCCCGCTGGAGTCCAGAAAGAGAAGGGGAGGGAGAAGTCTTTAGTGTTGTTTTTCCCCTTTTAGGGAAGGTTGACGCGGATTAGGGAACGACCACGACACCCTGACCCAAGACAACTCTTGAGTAGGGTTAGGGTTAGTCTTAAAAAATAATAATTGATCTCATCTCTCCCTTCGGTTGGTGCATGTTTGCAACGAGACAAATCTTCCCGTGCAAACTTAAAAAAAAAAAAATTATTTTTGCCATTTTTTGGCATTGAAACCTCTTGGCTTCCCCCCCCCCCCTTTAAAGAACCCGAGACCATGAATGCACGTGGGAACGCCGGGCCGTAAACTTGAGTTGCAACAGAGCTGAGTTCCCTTTCTCCAGTGTTGAGCAACCCCTGCGAGGGAGGCGGCCCCCCATCGCCATGCCCAGCCCCTAGTCTTGAACCCTCTGGACGGTGCCCAGCGGCGAAGGGAGGAGGATTATTTTTCCCCTCTTTATTATTATAAGGACTCGCTTGGGGTAGGGGTTGGGGAGGTAGGTCTGATCCATCGGCTCTGGAGTCAAAGCCTTCTGGCCAGAGAGCAGGTCCCTTAAGCTCCCCTCCACCCTTTGCTTAATGGCCATCATGATCCCTCTCCTTTCTGACAGCCACAGCCTCAGGAGGACCATGTGCCTGGCCGTGAGCAGGATGAAGTTAGAGATGACTCTGCTGTTTTCCAAACGCCTTGCTCCTCTGCAAACCAGCACTTTGTTGTCTGTGGTTGATGATTTTGTTGTTGGTAGGGAAACGGCTTGCCTCCTAGGACATCCACTCCTTTCCTGCAATCCCTTTTTCGTTTTCTACCAAGCCTAATAATTCTTTTAAAAATAAAGCCAGGCAGCATAGCAATAGCAAAAAAACAAAACAAAAATCTTGATAATAATCAGCAGAGTCATGAATCTGGGTGGATTAGAACACCGTTTTTAATTTCAGGGTTTTGTTTGGAGTTTGGGGAGAGTTTGGGGGCAGAGAAACAGCGCCCAAATGGATTGGGTCTGTACCCACTGTTGCTTCTTTTTATGCACACAAATTGTGATAAGATTGTTTCCCCATTCTTGCCCATTTATTCTTGTGGCTTAAATTTGTGTATATCAGTGTATTTTCTTCAAATTTCTTTGGGCTTTGATGATACTGTGCAAACTTTGTCCAATGATGGTTGGACTACTTATTTTGTTTTATGACCCCTCTAATAAGACAGTTTCATAAAACAATTGCCAGAGGTGCATTTTTTGGGTTATGCCTGTGTTTTACTGATTCAGTGGTATGACCAGGAATAAAATGACTTGTTTCTGTTGTACTTGAGTCTTATGAAAAAGGGCCCATAGTTAGTGACAGTTTCTAAAGGCTTTAGTACTACCTGTATTACAAAATGGGGGACCCAAACTCCCGGAAGAAACAAGCTCTGAACAGACTTCGTGCTCAGCTCAAAAAGAAAAAAGAATCTCTAGCTGACCAGTTTGATTTCAAGATGTATATTGCCTTTGTATTCAAAGACAAGGTAATTTCACTTCTGATTGTTATGAATGACTGTTTTCAAAATTTTGATCTGAAACTGGAACAGAATCTATTAGTGTAACGTAACTGTACCGTAAAACCTCCATTAACATAATTAATGTGTTCCCTGGGACGCTTCTTAAAGCGAAAATTACTTAAACTGAATTTTCCATAGGAATGCATTGCATGGAATTTCCCATAGAAATGTATTGAAAACCAGTTAATCCATTCTGAAAATATTCCTTAAACTGAGCCGCTATTTTCTATGGATTTCCTTTTGTTACATGATTTTTGTGTTAACCAAACCGTTTGTTAACCGAGGTTCCACTATATTGTTTCTTTAGCATTAGTCTTACATTAGAGTTTTGATATTGTTCAGTTGCTGACAGTGATTGCACATTTTTATTTTGCAATGGTCTTCCTATAACACTACATTCTGTTAAAGTTTTTATTATGAAAGTTATGTATTAGGTACAATGACAGAATTTCACTACTTTTAAAGAGTGGGAGTTAATATTGTATTATGCATAAAATGTCAAAAGCATTGTAACTAAAGACTGCTCATTTAATGGAAGACTCCTGAGAAATAGATGAAACGTGTATTCTCTTTCTTTAATCTGAACAGAGGAAAAAGTCAGCACTCTTTGAAGTGTCTGAGGTGATACCAGTCATGACCAATAATTATGAAGAAAATATCCTGAAAGGTGTGCGGGATTCCAGCTATTCCTTGGAAAGTTCCATAGAGCTTCTACAAAAGGATGTGGTGCAGCTACATGCACCCCGCTATCAGTCTATGCGCAGGGTAAAAAATTTTTTTTCATTTTGTTGAGACGTTTTAACATTTTATGTGCTTTTAGATAAGAAATGTAAATGGAGAGTAAGCAGCCCAGTATTCTCAAGATATATTGGACTGTAGCGCCCATTAATAGCTGGCATAGCCAGTGGATTTAAGTGTATGAAGAATTACTGCATATATATGCATGGTGCCATATTGCTTATGTTTGGATACAGTCAAATAGGATTGAGAGGATGCTTTCAAGTAAACCCAGTAGCATTCATGGCCACATCAGTTACTTTGAAACTTTTGAGTTCCTCATGCCTCAGACTGTTCCTAGGAAATTGTATTGTCCAGAGTGTTTACCTTTTTTTTCTGTGTAAGAATCTAGTTTGTTTGTGGATAAATTTAAGTATGTGATTTTTATGGGTTTTTTTTTTTATCCTGGCTATCAAAGAGAATGACGAGCCAGGACTTGGGAGACCTGGGCCTGTTCAGTCATTGAAGCTGAAATGCCTCTTTGGTTATGGAAATTCACTGAGTGATGGTACTGCTAAAACCACTACTTCAAGTACAGTATCAAAAACACCTTGAAAGCCCTATTACAATTGCCATATGTCCGCTGTGACTTGATGGCATATAACAAAAATCAAAGGAAAAAGCCATACCAGAATATTTGGTATGCTTCATGTAGTAGTTATAAAAATCTTGGTGTTTATTTTCCTCTTTTACAACTGTCTATAGTGTTGTAAAATTAGCTTGTTAAACTTTAATATGTAATTGGAATATTGACAGAAATTGAAAAAGGATTTATAGTGGTAATTTGTAATTATACACTTGTGGGAATTAAACTTGCAGGGTGGCAAGTGCTCTTCTGTCCGTAGAAAATCTTGCAGATGAGCAAAATTGCTAATAGAAGGTCGCCCTTACTCGAAAGCCACTCATATCCGATTAGAGTTCAGCATGCATCTCTGTTTATAGACAAAGAGCCAGTGCTGTCTGTCTGCAGAAGTTTCTATGGACATTTGGCAGGCATGACTAGACTGGAATGCACGGACCACTGTTTATTTTCCCACCAAAATGGTCCCCATTTATCTACTTGCAATTTCTTGCTTTTGAACTGTTAGGTTGGTAGGAGCTGGGAGAGTGGAAGCTCACTTTGTCATGCAGCACTCGGGTCTTGACCTGCTAACTTTCCAGGCATCAAGTTCAGTGTCATAACCACTAAGCCACCGCAGTCCCTAAGTTTTCACTTATTCTCTCCTCGCTTTGCAGGTGCACTTTTTTGTTGTCCTGCCAGGTGGGAATAAAAGCATTCCATTCCTTCAACCAATGCATTCTGTCAGCATTGTAGATCGTGGGCTTTCTCTGAAAGAAAATAAGTTATACAAGTTTTTCTATCAATACAATTACTGTAAACAGAATATTTGATTTTAATTTTATTGATAAAGACCATAAAATGATACAAAATTTTGGGGGAAATGCTTCAAAAGTTCCTGGGAGAAAGGATGTTAAAGAAATCAGTAAATGAATTTGCTGCTCTATTTCTAAAATATTTAACTCTTAAGTGGCTAAGACGCAGACTGATAGGTAGTGAGGTCAGCAGTTCGAGACCCGAATATTGCAGGACGGAATGAGCTCCCATCTTTGTCCCAGCTCCTGCCAACTTAGCAGTTTGAAAACAAGAAATTGCAAGTAGATAAATAGGGACTACTTTGGTGGGAAGGTAAACAGCATTCCACGTGCTCTGGAGTCTAGTCATGCCTGCCACATGACCACGGAGACGTCTGCAGAAGGAGACAGCGCTGGCTCTTCGCCTATGAAACAGATGAGCACTAAAACCTAGAGTCGGATATGACTGATTTTCAAGCAAGGGTCCTTTATCTTTACCTAAGTACTAAAATGAGTACCCAGCATGTTGGGGCAAAATGCTAATTGACTTGTGAACCACCTAGAGAGTGAAATAAGCACCATGGGGTGATATATAAGTGTGATTAGTTTGCTTTGCTAGCAGCTTCCATTCAGTGTGAGCTTTTGGGGCTTAAAGTTCATTTTTCCTGAAATAAAATTGCTTGTCTTTAAGTTGCTAAAACCCCCCCCCCCATTCATCTGAGAGACTAATTTCACTATTGCTTTGGAATTTTTTAGATCATGTAGTCTTTTTAAACCTAGAAAGTATATTGCCAAGGTGAAAGATTTAATTATAACAGGACTGGAGTATTTTATCAAGTTAGAAATGAAAATGTATATTTAGCAGATATGCAGACTATGTTGCAGCTTAATAAGGTCAAAAGAGTAAAAAAATGTTCTGCATGTAAGATATAAGTTGATGAGGTAAACACAGTTATTAACATTTTTCCACAACAAAATATATGTGTTTTCATATTCGAATATTGACTTTTTCTTCAGGATGTGATTGGCTGTACACAGGAGATGGACTTCATACTTTGGCCTCGGAATGATATAGAGAAGATAGTCTGTCTTCTGTTTTCTAGGTGGAAGGGATCGGACGATGAGCCCTTTAGGCCTGTTCAGGTACAATATGTTTTCAAGTTGTATATTCATTAACTACATGTATGTTGTACTTTTAATGAAAACTTAATTTTCGTTTCCTTAGTTGTGATATCTGGAACTTTTTTGTATTGTTTAAAGCAGGGGCCAGATATGGCCCCAAAGCCATTCCATCCGGCCCACAATACCCTTGCCAAATCAGGAAATGAATATGGACCCTTCTGCGCATGTGCGGACACATCCGTATTTACTTCCTGGTTTGGCGTGGACATCCTCGTGCATGCGAAGAAGTGTCTGTATTTACATCTTGGTTCGGTGTGGACATGCACGCGTAGAAGCATCCACGCCAAACCAGGAAGTAAATATGAATGTGCATGCACAAACATGCCCTGTTCTGGGTTGTGGTCAGGCCCCCTCAGCTGTTTGAGGGGTGTGGTAAGGGCCCCGGCCGAAAAAGTTTGGGCGACCCTGGTTTAAAGTGTCTGTTTGACTGTGAGGCTGGGTGTTGCAGTAGAGTATGCATGGAAAGGGATTTTGAGTCTGGAGTGGCATCATTTTGAAACATACAATGTTTTATCAGTATGAGAGCCTGCAGCAACTGGTATTTCAAAATCATTTTATATCAATTTGGTTTTGAAATAAAAAATTGTGCCATCAAATCAATTCTAACTTATGGCATCCCTTTTCAGGGTTTTCTTAGTAAGAGAGTCTTGATGTAGAAGACAGCGGTTTATCATTCATTTCTTCTGGGGATGTCTTGGGACTGTGAAGCTTGCCCAAGACTAGATCATGTATGCACGGGAGATGCCATGAGGAACCTCTGGTTCTGCAGCCAAATACCTATCCAGCCAGCTTAGTATTACTGTTTTTGAGCCATGGTCTTTAGTTTTGTTGTTTATTAAACTTTGTTGTTTATTAAACTTACCTAGAGTTTTTATCAGTGTGGGATTTCCTGCTGTATGTTTCAAACATGTAGTTTATTTAAATTACTACATTTTCTGCCACGGCTGCTATGGGGTAAAGATGTTTAGTTTTGGATTAGAGTTTTCTTATACATCTTTAAACCTGACTTGTTTCATTATTGTTTCCCACAGGCCAGATTTGAATTTCATCATGGTGACTATGAAAAGCAGTTTTTGCATGTACTGAGCCGGAAGGACAAGACTGGAATTGTTATCAACAACCCTAACCAGTCAGTGTTTCTCTTCATTGACAGACAGCATTTGCAGGTAACCTCTTTGAGTGAAGTTCTTATACCTGTCCTCCTTCAACAGCTGTTTCCTTAGCTTAAATACACTCAAGAAATGCAGGTAGAACTAATCATGGCAGAATATTGACATTGTTGAGCTATCTGGATTTTTTTCACACTGCAGAATGAGTAACATGTGCCACTCACATTGTGGGCCAGAGTGATATTAGAGGTGTTTTTGTTTGAGTACAGCGAAACATGAGTATTTATATTTTGAATTAATATTTACCCAAGTGAACCAAGAGGACTCACTTGAGAAGGCCCTGATGCTAGGAAAGATCAAAGGCAAAAGGAGTAGGGAGAGGCAGAGGATTAAATGCCATCTTTGATGCAGTTGGAGTAGATCTCGGTGTGCTATGGAGGATGGCAGATGACAGAGGAGCCTGGCGCGAGGTGGTCCATGGGGTCGCAAAGGGTCGGACTCGACCGCGAATGAACAATAAGAACAACCAGTAACATTTGCCATCCGTTGTGACATTGTTTCTACTTAACTGCCCTTTTTGAAACACAGGTTACGTATGTACTTGGAAGAAAATGATTTCTAGATCTCTCATGCTAAAAAAGGCAAGATTGAGAACTCTGATCAAGTTATGCATTCACAACACAGAGACACTGAATTTCCTTGCTGTGTAATTGTTTTTTGGGAGGGGGGAAATGTTGTTAAAAACTGATTCTGAAGTAGATTTATGTGTCTCTTTCCAGACTCCAAAAAACAAAGCTACAATCTTCAAGTTATGCAGCATCTGCTTGTACCTGCCACAAGAGCAGCTCACCCACTGGGCGGTTGGTACAGTAGAGGAGCACCTCCGTCCTTACATGCCAGAATAGGATACTGGCCAGCAAAATGGGGAAGATCACAGAATGCAGGAATATGTTTTTTCACTTTTCTCGCTGTTTATTCTTTCGGAATAGAAGAAAATGGACACATGTTCAGAACACTATCCATCGTGGAACTTGATCATCCTGGTTTGTTTGTTTTTATCATTTGTATTTCCGAACTTATTTTTTTAGATGTTTTCTGCATGGACCTTATGAAAGAGAATGCTCTGCAGATTTTTACATTGCACGAGCATCCTACCAAAATGTGAAGAGAAGGGACTGTTAATACACTGAAAGAAATGTATCTGAGAGCAGAAAGTGATCATTTTATGGTGGTGTTCCCATTTGTGCTGGTCATGTTCCTTAATATCAGTATTCATAGGGGTGAGAAGTGAATGTAATGGTCTAAAAGCCTTATAAGCTTGGCTGTTGACATGATTGTATCAGAGCTGTATCAGATTCATTCTGATAAATAGGTTTATGGCTTGTTACAGTAGATGGCTAACCAAGGGAAAGAAATCTTTTAAGGAAAAAAAGCATCTCATTTGGTGTAGGCATTGTATGCCTCTCTTATTTTGCTTGGCCATGTTTGAGTTTACTGGCATTCTCATGTTTGGATCTCTTTCCCCAATTTGCTGTATAATTAAATGTAGACTTCTGTTGAATTGAATACCTTTTTACAGACCTGGAGTCTGGAGTAGCTTAATGCAGCTCAATTTAAAATAGCAGCTGCAGAAACATGTTGGCAGAGGATTATTTCTTTCTGAGAGTCAACTTGTAAACTTGCTGGTAAACTGTGTAGGAAATACTGGTTTCTAAAACATTTCTTAAGGGGAAAACCCTCTGAGGTTCTGTTTTGGGGAGGGGGAGGCATAAGATTTCTAAAACAGTTGTGGATTTAATTGTAAAATATTGTTTGGAGTGTCAAAGTTGGTTTTGACAGAACATATTTTGTTTTAAGATTGTGCAATGAATATAAGAAAGACTACTGTATAGTTTTGGCAAAGAATGTTTTGCCCTGAAGGTTGAGTAATTTTACTTAAGTAAATCTGTATAAGCCTACTCCCTTGGGTAAATCTAGTGCTTATCTGTTTAAAATTTGTATTTAGCTTTGGTTTGGAATTGGAAAAAATGGAAATAAACAAATTAGTTGAACAGTGATCTGCTTCAATCCTTTAAAAAACCTAAATGTGATACTAACTTGAATTTTTTTTTGAAGTGGTATCTGTGTTAAGTTTGTGCAAGCATATCAGAGAGTAAACAAGAAAAAAAGCATTGTGCCAGACTAACTCCTGTATTTTACTTACTTAACTTGAAACATACACTTCTGAATTACTAATACAGTAATACCTCGGATAATGATTGCATCGGATAAAGATTCTGGATAACGATTCTTTAGCGTTATCTGAGGCAATTGTCTGGGGGTGGTGGTGGTGGATTGGGTAGAACATCTACCCAATCCAAAAAACCCTCCCACAGCGATCCATCGCTGCGGGGTGGTGGTGGATTGGGTCCAATCCACCCAACCAGTAGGGTTGGGGGGGAAAGCCCAATCCCCCCCCCCCAACCGCAGTGATGACTTCAGGGACAAACCATGCATCGGACAACGCTAAAAATCGGATAACATCATGACTTGTGGAACCAAGTTATAACGTTATTCAAGGTTTGACTGTAGTACAACAGATTGTCCCTGTAAAACAGTGGTGCCCAAACTAAGGCCCGGGGGCCGGGTGCGGCCCCTGGCCCTTAGTGACTGGCTCACTGAACCACATGATCAGCCCACAGCCCAAAAAGTTTGGGCACCCCTGCTGTAAAATAACAACAGTTATGTTTTATTATTATGGAATATAGCAACCTGAAATGTACTGTATATCACAAAAGGACAGTACTTATAAAAGAGACTGAAATACAGTAATACCTCATATAACATTAGTATCGAATAACACGAAAATCGCATAACATCAAGGAATCTGGGGGGAAGAATTGCATCAGATAACATTAAGATCCTATGGGATGCTTCAGATAACAACCGCGAAAGCCTGTGTGGTTACAATGTATCTCTATGGATCCCATAGAGGATCAGATAACACGAAAAATCATATAACACGAAGACTTGTGGAACCAGGTTTTAGCGTTATATGAGGTTTTACTGTACTAGAGGTAACATAAAACTTGCTATGAAGAATATACAGCACTTGTTTCCATATAAGACACAAGTGAATTGACTTGCTGTATATGGAACGTGTGGTTACATAATCTATGATACAGTATCCTCAAGGTCTATTGAGCTGATTTGGGCGTTAGATATCAGCATAATTCTTCAGAGAAAGTTCATGATGTATTTTGTCCCGATTTCCAGCTTCTAGCAGTTTTCCAGACAAGAAATGTGTAATAGTAATTTAGATTTCTTGACAATAGCAGGAGTTCATATTAAATTATTGCCTTGTGCTTTTGGTTATTTGCTAGCATGGAATATTCATGCAACAATCTTGTAGCTACTGCAATTCTTGGTATCTTTTCTTGGTGATTTGAATGAATAACCAACGTTTCCAATCTGAGCCGCCATTTTGTTTGCCATATTTACTGGCATATTTTTGTTAGGATTTTCATACATTCTGTCTCTTAAACTTGAAATTGCTTTAGTGGTACCTCATCTTTATAATGCAGGAAAAATTTTTAGGTCCTAAAAAAACCTAATTTACTTTTTCAGGATTTCCATCATAAATTCCACACACATGCAAACCCCAGGAGCCTTAATAGATCTAAAGGAGTAGTTCTCAACCTATTTAAGCCGGGGGACGAGTAATTCTCCCTCAGCCAGCTTCAGGGGCCAGGCAGTCATTTTACCTTTCCCCCACCACATGGCACTTCCTGGTGCAGTGAAGGCAGTGGGCCCCCCACATGAAATTCATTGCCATGGGCTGCATCCGGCCTATGGGCTACAGATTGAGAATCCCTGATCTAAAGCGTAAAGGAATATGCTTCTACTCAATGTCTCTAACAGCATTTCCAGGGATGCCAACCTTAGAATGGAGTTCCACTGATGTGCCATAACCAAGATGAGGTATGCTCTGTATCTAGGCAGATCTTACTTCCAGGACAGAAGGAATTTTGTTTAGATAGTTGCCTTAAGTTCTAAACAGGCATAGAGGTCCCAAATACCTAGCTTCAACCTACCAATCATATTGTACATATTCAGCAACATTATTTAAAAAGAATTTTTAGAACTAGAAAGTAGTCAGAACATGTGGAAACTGTGGTTGTTGTTTTTTTAAAAGAAGAAAATCTGGGGCAAGCACTACAATAGGATATTTTGATGGGTGCCATCTCAGGGTAAGTAGGCCTAAAAGGGGTGGGGGGTGGGGGTGGGAGGAAGCTTTACATAACCAACTTTTATTGAAAAAACCAGTCATTTCTCTTTCCTGACACAAGTCAAATGCTGCAGTCATTCAGGAACAACTGTTTTTACAAGATGTATCCCTTTCCTACCGTTCAAAATTAATGAATACAGTACTATAAATAATTTACCAGATAATAAATCAAAGAGTTAGTTGGTATTTAATTCATTTGGCATGCATTCAAAACTACTCAAACCACTGGCAGGGCCCATACAGGAAGTCATTGTTACAGCTCTAAGCACTTTTGCTAAAAGCACAATGGAAGTTACCTGGAACACATATAAATGTCCCAGTCTGGATTTTGAGTTCTCCTGCAAATAACAAGACTCTTCATTTATGGAAGTGAAAAGAGCCAGTGGAGGCTCTCTGGAGAAAATGCGCAGTGGAGAGGCAGTTTGCACTCAGTCCCATGCTACTCTGGAGGTCCCTTTGCAGGAGACTTTCTTCCTTGCCTCTTTCTCCTGCAGAAGTATAGCAAGACTGGAGTTGTCCTTATGGGAACCGTGGACCTGACCTAAACCAGTACCACAACCTCTCTACAGTGCTCCAAGGTAATTTCGCTATATCCAAGAAATGAATATGGCTGTCTTCTTTGTGTTGTCAGAAGAGGAGATAAAACTAAGTTTAATTACATCCTAGATTTCCTTTGAAGATAAACTGCCACCTATATTCTTATCCTTTATTGGGGGGGGGACCCCTCAGAAATGATACATACAGAATAATTGGCTTGAACTTGAGCTGAACAAAATCCTGAAAGTTATATTTCATCCATTTGTGAACTTCCCTCATCCTGTTTTTTTTTAAAAAAACAACCTTTTATTTAAATGCACTGTTGACTTCCTTGGATCAGTGTCCTAGGTGCTTCGTGTGCCTCCCTTGGGCTATCAATTTTCCGGTTGCTTTATTTGTTAAGTCCACGCTGGCAAAGGCTAGAGTTTTGCCTTGCTTCAGAATCTCAGCAGTAATCAGGATTTCCTCTCCAATCTTAGCTGCTGACATGTAGCTAGATGTTACAAAAGGGGAAAAATATATATATTACATTTGCAATCCATCTTCCAAGGAGCTCAAAGCAACAGAGAAAAATTGTCTTTCCTTGGTTTATCCTCGGAAAAATCCAGAGACACAGAAAGAGACCATACTAACAGTCCAGGGGTGGAGAACCTTTTCCTGTTGAAAGGCTGCAGTAGATTAGCTGTAATCAAATTAGGCTGCATTCAAGAAACTTTAGATATACTGTACTTAAAATGTACATTATTTTGTAAAAAGCTAACTACAATGTACTTAATACAGTAATACCTCGGATAACGTTTACCTCGGATAATGCTAAAATCGCATAACGTTAAGTAATCTGGGGAGGAGAATTGGATCGAATAACGTTAAGGTCCTATGGGATGTATCGGATAACAACCGCTAAAGCCTGTGCAGTTACAATGTATCTCTATGGAGCTTTCACGTTATCCGATACATCCCATAGGATTTTAACACGCATCAGATAACACTAAAAATCGGATAACACCAAGACTTGTGGAACAAAGTCTTAGCCTTATCCGAGGTATTACTGTAATTTCAAAAACAATCAAAACCTTAGGGCAAGGGTGCCCAAACATTTTGGGCTGTGGGCCGATCATGTGGTTCAGGGAGCCGGTCGCTAAGGCCCAGGGGCGGCCCCCGATGCCAATTCATCTGGCCTGCGAAGCCGGA
Organism: Furcifer pardalis; assembly: GCA_030440675.1. NCBI lineage: Eukaryota > Metazoa > Chordata > Lepidosauria > Squamata > Chamaeleonidae > Furcifer > Furcifer pardalis. The sequence continues at coordinate 114,328,438 of CP126891.1, forward strand.
AACGCACCCATATGGGAAAGTGCATCTCACAGGTCTCTATGGAAACCTGACAGAACTTTTTTTCTTCTAAAGGAATTGATAGTATTCCCAGGAGTCTTTTCAGAGCTGAGGAACTCAACCTCCCCTACATCACTTGGAGGACCCTGAATAGGCTGAAGGTTGGAAAGCCTAAATCGTGTCCAGCCCATGTCACCATTTCATGTGACCTGATCAGTAGAAGAATTCAATTTTTTTTACTACCTACTCTGTGGGTGTGGTATGGTGTGCGTGGTCAGGGGGAAAGCCCTGCATTGCACCCGAATTAGGACTACTTTATTTCACAACTTGGATGGGTGGGAATTTCTGGCAAACAGGTGCACCTGCTGAATCCCACTACTGGGCCTGATGATGCCCTCGCTGCTACCAGAAGCAGAAGTGTTTATGACAGCTGTATAACACACCCACACATGTGTAAGTGCACCTACACCTGCCATAAACGCTGCCGTAAATGTGTCCGCGGTTGATGTAAACACGTTTTATGGCAGCATTTACAGCAGGATGAACTACATGACCAGCCTGCTCAGCTGTCTGGGGTGTGTGATCCGGTCTGACACGAAAAGGTTGGGAAGTCCGGCTCTAAATACAAGACCAACATGCTCAAGTGGGGGCTGCTGACAGACAACACATAGTGTGAATGTGGAGAGATACAGAATCCAGTTCATTTACTGGTCTGCCAATTACTGTCAGAAACATGCACTGATGAGGACTTAAGTTTGGGCAAGAGGGTGGCCTCATTTTGACAGACCAGGGTTTGATCGGGACAAGAAAGAAGTCTTTGTGGAGGGGAAATTTGTTCCTCGACCTGTTTTGGGCCTGCCACCCCCCTCCCCCCAGTTACCTATCCTTGTCTTTAAAAAAAGAAAAAGATTATTTTCAGTCTGAAATAGACTTCTGCAGAGTACGGTCACAGGGAATTAGCTTAATATAGGAAGTCATGCCTGCAAAACCTCTGGGCAATTGTTTGCTATTTTTTCTGCCTCAGAAAATACCACAATCTAAACCATCCTGAATTCATGGCAACAATAAAAAGCAGGATTCACATGTAGAAAAGAGTTGGGTTCCACATACAGCTTGAGGATTGCCTGCTGACTTTAGCTCAGGACTCCTAACAGACACAAGCCATAGGTCTGAGGAGCATGGATTTCAGTCCTAGCTGAGCTGTGAATCTTGGGAGACAGCCACTAGAAAGACCAGTTTAACAAGTAGGACCTGCTTTCTGTTCAAGAGGTGCTGATTCCAATCTCCATATTGCCAGAGAGAGAGAGAAAATACTGGCAACCTTTCTTTGGATTTACAGATGGCAATCTTTGTAAATAAGATGGACCAGCGACCTGCTCATTCTGTACCAGCTTATAGCCCTAACTTTCAGCTTCTGCATGTGAAGAGAATAACAGTGACTAAATGGCTCTGCATTTAAGGTTTATCGCTGCCTACACAAAGGATCCTTCTGATCTGCTCAGTTCTTTTCCCTCCCAAAGTGCCTTTCTGTGTGTGTTGCTGAGGGCTTCTACTTTTAAAAAGCCTAAACCATTTGAACAAACATTTTGTTGTGTAGGCAGCTGTTTCATTCCTCAAAAGGACAGGAGGTGTGTCTGTATGGAGTGATGACACAAAGATGTAGGCAACTGGGATGTGATGGTAAAGCCTCCAGGAATAACCTCCCCCATGATCCTTCCCCAAGTGTCCCAGATCTTTTTTTATTCGTGTCAGGCACACCACCAGGATATAACAACATACAAAGCTAAAATTAACACATCTAAAACAAAATAGAATTAAAATATCTGCCCAATATCGGGCCACCTCAGCAGCATTTCCTCTTGTGAACATAAGGTCCCCCTCAGTGCACATTGAGGGGCATTGTGTGCATTGTATCACATGGGAGATAGTTTGTACTTCTCCGCATTCATGCAGGCTGTCATCTACAGGGAAACCCCACTTTCTCATATTAGCCCTTGATCTTCCTACTCCGGCACACAGTCTGTTTAAAGCTTTCCATACAGGCCATGGTTGTTCTTGGCCAGAGGGTAGCTACGTACCTAATATTCATATCCACACTGACTCCTGGGGCACCTCTTTCAGTGTGTAGTAAAGCGGCTGTGGAGACCACATCAACCAGAGTAGCTGTCAGGCCTCCATGCAGAGTACCTCCTCGGTTTGTGTGCTCTTCTTCAACTTTCAGTTCACAGACAACTTTTCCAGGGCTGGCAGAAAGAACTGTCACCTGAGAATGGGATGAAGAATAGAATCTCACTGCATGAAGGACATAAGAGGCTAGTCTATTTTAATATAGGAATTGAAGGACATAAGAAAAGGATTTTCTTACCTTTCTGAACTCTGAATCAGGAAGAAGCGCCACAGACAAATTGAGGTCAAGCCTTTTGCAATGTAGGATACCAAATTAAATTTCAACACACAAGTTTCAGGGGTTTCCAATGAGAAGGCGGCAATATACATGACCTACCTGCTCTAGATTTCACACCCACATCAAGGTAACCAATTTCCAACTGAGCAATAATGAAGAAAAGATGGCCATTTCTTGTTCTGGCTAGAGCTTGAAAAGTTACTTTTAAAATTACTGTTTTTGCTATTATAATTCCAAACTCCAATATAGTTACTTACCTTTATAGGTATAGTTTTTAAAAAAATCTTCCATTTCTCAAAAATAAAATATTTATATTTTAAAAGCATCTGAATACTATAAGCCACTGGACTGCACATTCTCCTATCTAAATTGTCACCACCTCAACTGACAGAATAGCACAAACTGCCAATTGAATCAGGCAATACACTTCCTCAACCATTTAGTGAGGCTTTTGTTGTTGTTCAGTCGCACAGTCGATTCCGACCCTCTGCGACCCTATGGACCACTGTCGGCCAGGCACTTCTGTCCTCCACCATCCTCCTCAACTCGCTCAGCTCTGTGCCCACTGTGTCTACAATACCATCTAGCCATCTCATTTTTGGCTGCCCCCTTTTTCTTTTACCCTCCACCTTTCCCAGCATCAAGGCTTTCTCAAGTGAAACTTCTCATTTGATGTCCAAAGTACTTTAGCTTCATCTTTACAATTTGACCTTCTAAGGAGCAGGCAGGCTTGATTTCTTCTAAGATTGACCTATTTCAGGGATCAGCAAACTTGGCTCTCCAGATGTTCTTGGACTTCAATTCCCAGAAGTCCTGATCAGCAGGCATACTGACTTGGGCTTCTGGTAATTGAAGTCCAAGAACACCTGGAGAGCCAAGTTTGCAGATCCCTGACCTATTTGTTCTCCTCGCTGTCCAGGAGACTCTCAAAATTCTCCTCCAACACCACATTTCAAAGGCGTCTATTCTTCTGCACTCAGCTTTCCTAATGGTCCAGCTCTCACAATCATACATTGCCACAGGGAATACCATTGCTTTGACTATAATTCCTTAATTCTAAATGTGCTTTCAGCAGGCTCAAATAATGGAAATGAAGCTATCCCTCCTTAAGTAACAATTGTAATTGGTATAAAGACATATGGGATATAGCTAAAAATGATAAATTAACATGTGAGTTAAAAGTAAAAAAGGGATTGGTAAAAAAAAAACCCTGATTTTAGAGAAATATGGGGAGAAATTTTCAGTTGTGTATTAGTAAAAGGGAAAGGATTAAAGCCAGAACAAAATGCATTGTCTTTTTGGAATGAGGGAATGAATATATAAAAATTATAATGATACTGAGAATATTTAATCAACAAGCTTTACAAGTCCCACTTGGTAGTTGGTGCGCACAGTAACTATATCTAATTTTGTTAAGATTTTTTTTGCCTTTTTTTCCTGGTAGTTGCGATTTTTAAATTTTGGGGTGGTGGTGGTTGTATTTTAATATTTTACAAATGTAATTTTTAAAAAAAAAAAACCAACTGTAATGTAGCGATACAGTTTCAATTACACATAGTTCATTGTAACTAGTTATTTCCAAACCTTGTTTTTTCAGATCAAAATTCTGCTCACAGTTCATTGAAAGTCCCAATTAATTTATACCAGAGAAGAATTTTAAAAATAAAATTAAAAAAACACGCACTCAGTACTTATTCTCTTTAAAAATACATAAATTTGATTTTTTAAAGCTCATTCAATGTGATAACCTAATGACTTTTTAAAAGTTCCAAAAGTATGCTTAGATGGTATAACACACTTCTCCCCCCCCCCCGCCCCAATAATTTTAACTCACAAACCCTTTGCCAAAATCTCCCCAAAGTTGGCCCAACGCAAGAATGTGCTGTCTGCTACATCCATGCCATGTTTGAAGCCTGGTTAAAAACAACCCTTTTTTAATTGTTCAGGACGTGTTATTGAATTCCAATTTTGGGTAAAGGTGGCACAAAGACAGTGAAGGTGCCTTTATTTGTATTCTGGATTTGTCAATTTTTTGGAATAGTAGCCTTGTTAGCCTGTTGTTCAGGCATTTTTGTTGTCAACAATACCATCTAGCCATCTCATTCTCTGCCGTCCCCTTCTTCTTTTGCCCTCCACCTTTCCCAGCATCAAGGCCTTCTCAAGTGAATCCTCTCTTCTCATTAGATGACCAAAGTACTTTAGCTTCATCTTCACTATTTGACCTTCCAAGGAGCAGTCAGGGTTGATTTCCTTTAAGATCAACCTATTTGTTCTCTTTGCTGTCCAGGAACTCTCAAAATTCTCCTCCAACACCACATTTCAAAGGTATCTATTCTTCTGCGCTCAGATTTCTTTATGGTCCAGCTCGCACACCCATACATTAGTACTGGAAATACCATTGCTTTGACTATGCGGACTTTTGTTTGCAAAGTGATGCCTCTACTTTTGACTATGTTCCCCAGGCATATCAGAAAACAATAAATAAATGAATGCTTAAAAAACTTTTGGGGGAAAATAGAAAATGAGATTAAGAATATATTAGACATGCAACTCGAATTGGGGTCGGAAACAATTTTGTTAACGGACATAGACAAATATAAATTGAGTAATGACAATAAGGAACTGATGGCTGTAATGTTATCAGTGGCTAGGCAGTGCATTGCAAAAAATTGGAAGAGTAGTGAAGATATAAAAATACAAGATAGGTATAAACAAATGTGGGATTTAGCTCTCAATGAAAAACTCACCTGGGAAATAAATCTTTGAAAGGGCAAAGTCAATGGGGATGGGTTCTGGAGGATCTGGAAACCATTTGTAGATTACACACTAGTTAGGAAGAAAGGCATGGCCCCTGCATTGGAACAGAACGACTTTTGGAAATTAAGAGGTTTACATAATTCCCCGGACAATGTATATAGCACAAGGGTGACAAGTACGATGCAAAACGTAGTAGAGCATAAGAAAATAATGTATTAAAAAGAAAAGGTAAAACGAGGGTAAACTTTGTTGATGTATGAATCGATATATTATATGTATTACTTTCAAATATTACTGAGGAAAGTTTATTCATATTTAATCAATTGGTGTGGAGGTTTAATGTAGTATCTTTGCTCGAGATATTTCAGTTTTTTATTCTTATACTTTTATACTTTTATAATTTTATATATTTCTGTAACTGTTTTTCTTTGTAACTGTTTTTCTTTTAATACCTAATAAAAATTATTTTAAAATGTAAAAAAAAAACAATAAATCAAAGCTGAAGTGGACTTGATCCACGAAAGCTCACAATGAAAATATAGCAGTTAGTCTTTAAAGTGCTGCAGTGTTTTGTTTTGTTCTATTCTTCAAGGTGACTCTGGCCAAAGTCACCTTGAAAATTCAACAATAAAAGTAAGGCGCCTTCACTGTCTTCATTCCACCGATACCCATAATCGGATGTAATAGCCCAGGAATCCATGACATGGGGGGCGAGGAGGAGTAATAAAATTTTACATGAATAGGTGCTTTTTTTCCTGCAACCAACTTAAACCAACTCCTTTTCTGTAAAGGGCACCAAACCCCGTTAGAGACACTCAAATTATTATTATTATTATTATTATTATTATTATTATTATTATTATTATTATTATTATTATTATTATTATTATTATTATTATTATTACCTTATTTAGCACCCGATCAAAGCCAGGCGACTGTGAAATCGCTTTCATCACCTCGCGAAGGGACTGGATGGAAAGGCGACTCATGGTCTCTGGACCCGGGGCTTCCCTCGAGGACCGAAGACACGGGCTAAGCCTGGTCCCCAAACGCGTGTCTCTCTTGAGTCCGAGGAGGAGGGGGCCAGAAGCAATTCCCAAAGGGCCAGAAGCGAGGCAGCCGTCCTCACCGGGGTCCCCGCATTTACACGACCTGCCTCCCTCCACTCGCGTTTGCTCACCTGTCTAGGTTTCAGGGCCCTTCGCTAAGCCACGCCCACTCGGCTCGCCCCTGCCTCGGGATTGGCTCCGGGCGCCGACGTTCCGAAAGGCAGGCCGGGGCGGCCGGGAACGCTGCCGCCGCTGCGCCTGCGCGACGTTTGAAGATTCGAAGGGGCGTGGCTTTTGCGTTCGGGTGGGGCCGCGGAAAGGAGGGAATCCGCGGCTATGGAGGAAGGGGAAGGGGAGCAACCCCGGAAACGTCTCTGCACACAGTTCGCCTCCATCAGCGGCAGCGACGACGCGGCTGCCCGGCGCTGTTTGGCGGAGAACGGCTGGGATATGGAGGTGCGTCGCTTGCTCCTTCCCCCCCCCCCACTTTGCGCGGGAGTTTTCTAACTTCTGAATGGTCCTAACTCGGAACTAAGGGGTTAAGAAGACGCTGAGTTTGACGGCCGGCAGGTCAGCAGTTCGAGAACCCGAGTGCTACACGACAAAAAAGTGGACTCCTGTCACCTGCCCCAGCTCCTGCCAACCTGGCAGTTCGAAAGCAAGAAATTGCAAGCAGATAAGCAGGGACCACTTTGGTGGGAAGGTAACAGCGTTCCGTGCGCTCCGGTGTCTGGTCATGCCCGTCACATGACCATGGAAACGTCTGCAGAAGCAGCCAGCGCTGGCTCTTTGGCTTAGAAACAGAGATGAGCACTGACCTCTAGAGTCAGATATGACTGGCTTTCGAGCAAGGGAAACCTTTACCTAAGTAGGGACTGCGGTGGCTCAAGTGGTTAAGAAGCTGAACTCGAGGACTGGAAGGTCGGAGTTCCGTTCCCGAGTACTGCACGATGGAGTGAGCTCCCATCTCTGTCTCAGCTCCTGCCAACCTAGTAGTTCGGAAGCAAAACAATTGCAAGTAGATAAATAGGGGGCCACTTCGGTGGGGAGGTAAACAGCATTCTGTGCACTCCGGTGTTGAGGCATGCCTGCCATGTGTCCACAGAAATGCCTGTAGATGCAGACAGTGCTGGTTCTTTGGCTGTAAAAAGAGATGAGCACTGAACTCTAGAGTCGGATGTGACTGGCTTTCAAGCAAGGGCGACCTTTACCTTTACTGAATAGGTATTGCTTTGGTAGGAAAGGTAAACAGTGTTCTGTGCACTCCAGCGTCTAGTCATGCCTGCCACATGACCACGGAAACATCTGCAGGCGCAGATAGCGCTGGCTCCTTGACAGTAAACGGAGATGAGCACTGAACCCTAGAGTCAGACACAGCTGGCTTTTGAGCAAGGGAGACCTTTACCTATTAACCCCAACTCAGTTGCTTGGCTTTTCTTTTGCAGAAGGCACTGAATTCTTATTTTGAGACGCCCCCTCCTGAGGAGGTGACGGTGGACCACAAGCCCCAAACATCTGCGGTAACAGAGACCTTGTGAGTTATTCATTTCTTAACAACAGCTGTACACAATAATCAATATTTTTATTCTTCTTTCGTATCCAGATCAGACTTTGAACTGCCAACGTGAAGCCACTTATTTTTCTCTCAGTATAGTACTGTACTGTGCAAAAGTCTTAGGCCACCACCAGCTGGTTTTTGACAAAAATCTATTAGTGACATGTGGCAGGAGGGATAACTGAGACACAGTAATTCCAAACTTGTTGAGGGTTGAGAGTAGAATCAGAACACTTTGTCCATTTTTTTTTGTTAGAGTATATATTTTAGTGTGTGGGGGGGAAATATTTGAAACAGTCACGTTTCAACATACTGTATACTGTTCTGTATGTTTGTTTTCTAGAGTTGATCTGACAGATGACTCAGTTGTCAGTAATCCAGCTACTGGTGTGGGAGCAGCAGGCCCTGTCCCAAAAGAAGATGAGAGTTCATTTTCTTTAATTACCTGGAATATAGATGGTCTGGACTTGAATAATTTGCAAGAAAGGGCACGAGGAGTCTGCTCATACATAGCTTTGTAAGTACTGACAATAAGCATTTTCTATACATATTTGTTAGGAACTGTTACATTTCATTGAAAAGAATCTGGACTTATTTCCAAACGAACATATTTAAGGTCGGTTTGAATGCTTTTTAAAAAATAGAGCAGATGTTGCATTTATTTGTTACTTTTCCTTTTCATAGATTTGTGAAATGTAGCACTCACAGAGCCAGAATTATTTAAGCAGCAAACCTCATAAATAAATAACCTCAGTAGGGTGAAAATCTAAGTTGTTATTTATTTCACATAAAAATGATTATACTGTATCTATATATTTCTACTCCGTCATGATGACTGTGCATTTGAACCTTTAATCAGGGTTCTCTGTCATTTGCCATTCTCTGGTGTCTGCCTAGATCTAAGTCCACTGTGTCAAACAATGCTGTCTAACCATCTTGTCCTCTGCTGTCCCTCCTTCTTTTGACCTTCAATCTTTCCTAGCATAAGGACCTTCTCCAGTGAGTACTCTTTTCTCATTTTGTGGCCAAAGTACTTCAGCTTCAGTATTTGTCCTCCCAAGGAGCAATCAGGGATGATTTCCTTCAGGATTGACTGATTTGACCTCCTTGCAGACCAGGGGACTCTCAAGAGTCTTCTCCATCATTACAGTTTGAAAGCATCAATTATTCTGTCCTCAACCTTCCTTAGGGTCCAGACATACATTACTACTGGGAAGACCATTGTTTTGACTATGCTGACTTTGTTGGCAGGGTGATGTATCTACTTTTTATTATGCTGCCTAGCTTTGACACAGCTTGCCTACTAAGGAGTAAGTATCTTTTTCATGGCTACAATCATCATCTGCAATGATCTTTGATCCCAAGAAAATAAAGTCTCTCACTGCTTCCATTTCTTCTCCTTTAATTTGGCAGGGATGGAGTGATGGGGCCGGAGTCTGTGATTTTTTTAATGTTGAGTTTCAAGCCAACATTTATACTCTCTTTCACCTTCATCTAGAGGCTCTTTAGATCTTCTTCATTTTCAGTCATTAGGGTGGTGTCGTCTGCATATTTAAGGTTGCTGATATTTCCTGGCAAACTTAATTCCATCTTGTGACTCATCAACCTCTGCATTACACATGATGTGCTCTGTGTAGAAGTTAAATAAGCAGGGTGACAATATACAGTCTTGTCATAGTCCTTTTCCTATTCTAAACCAATCACTTGTTCCATAGTTTTAATAAAAGATGTTTGATTTACAGAAATGGACACTATTGGTTTGTGTGCCAAAGGTTTCATATAATTCATAATTTCATGGAAACATGATACTGTTTCTACTAAACATGTTTCTATTAAAAGGAGGATTGTGGGAGCTGTAGTCTAAAGGAGTAACTTCTCTAAGCTCTGGAAAACAGTGATTGTACACTTGTTCAATTATCTATTACTGTAGTGTTTGTATGTTGTAACTCCCCCTGAGCAGGATCAGTCATGACCACTTTTCTCTTTATCGTTATTGCATCTGTTGTGTTCTATTATACGATCTCCTTTTTCAATTTAGGTACAGCCCTGATGTGGTATTTTTACAGGAAGTCATTCCTCCATATTTCAACTATCTCCAAAAAAGAGCAGTTAGTTACACTATTATTCCAGGTAAAATAAAGTTAAACTAGCCATGTACATAAAATTTATGTATTGCCATGTATGTAAAATCGATTATCATTTTGTTCTTAATTTTGATCCATCCAAGGTAAAGTCAGCAGAGCTTTTTGTCAGAAGAGTGTGGGATGGATGCAAAGATTGGAAAAGCTACCTTCTTTGGGCAACTCCACTACTTGCTAATGATTTAGGAAACTGTAGTCTAAAAAAGTTATTTTTCCAAGTTCTGCCTTGCATCAACACGCTAAACAAAGTAGCCTCATTCAGATACAGCACTGATTTTATGTTTGGTATTATACACTCCAGCCTCAGTGAGCCGACTTAGTCACTGTCAAATCCAGCTCACCTATTGTAATTTTTTTGGAATGGTTTGCTTCTATTTTTAACTAATTGCTGTTAAGCACTACATCCAAACCTAGAAAAACAGAGATTAGTCAATTATGAATTATTGAGGCAGGGAAACTGCAAACTTTGCTTTATGAAGCTGGCTTTTCTCACTAAAAAACCATAGTTTGATCTTGGCCACCATTTAGGGTTTTAATATAACACTAAACTGTAGTTAATCAAAAAAGAAAGCAAAAGCATGGGAGTTTGAAATTGGTCAAAACTTAAAACCATTGTTTTATATGTGGATTCTGAATGTGTCAGTGGTGTTGATTTTTCCTTTTTTTAATGGGTATGTATGTGTTTCTCATAGGTAACACAGATGGTTATTTTACTGCCATCATGTTAAAAAAATCAAGAGTAAAAGTTTTAAAACATGAAATAATACCTTTCCCTTCAACTGCCATGATGAGAAATTTATTAACAGTACATGTGAGTGAGCTTTATATTTATTTTATTGACAAAATAATGTGTTCTAAAGTTATAATCCTGTAGAAGTCAAGACTACTTAGAAGGATTACCTGTATTATGTAGAGGAAAGAAAATTCTTGTTATTTCTGTCTTTTTAGATCGTGAAATTGGTGTTACTTCTGCATTTTAACCTCCTTAATCATTTGACTTCATATATTGCTAGAATCTCGTAGTTAGTTGTGGAAAACAGTTTTCTAAATGTGAAACATTGGGGTGTTTTGCAAACAATTCATTGTTACAAGAGCCTGTCTTTTATAATTTATTTTCTACTTCTTTATGATTACAAGCTGGCTAGATAGCTCTGTGAGTTGGGTACCAGGCAGAATAAAACACTGGAATTTTAATTCTTCATTGTACTTCCTGGAAAAAGTGGACTTCAATTCCCAGAATCATGTAAGGACGCCAGTAATAGTTTACTACATAGCAGCTAGACTATGTAGCCTTGAGCAAGCTGCACAATCCCAGAGTGACCCTGGAAGAAAGGAATAGTAAACTATTACTGTCGGAAACCTATGGAAAGGGCCATTATAAATCAAAACCAGTTTGATAGCATGCAGTTATTACTATTACACAAAGGATCTAAAAGCCTTTTTTAAAAGTACACCTTCACTTCATGGTAGGTTGAAATAGGGCTCCTGCCATCTTATAAACTAAAACTTTGATTTAAATCAGGGGTTCTCAACCTTTTCAAGTCAGGGACTGGGTCACGCTCCCTCACAGTTGGCGAGCTGGACTGCGGCTCCAGCTGCCACAGGCAGAATCAGCCACGGACTCAGTTATAGCTGTTGTAAACATGTTTACAACAGCTGTAAACAAGTCCGCCGGTGTCATAAACAAGTCCACGGCTGATTACAGTGACAGTGGGGGCTGGAGCAAGGGCAGGGCCCAGATTATTTCACACCATGGGTCAAATCCAGCCCATGGACCATTGGTTGAGAAACCCTGGTTTAAACAATAGATTAAACAACTAATAGCTGTATTGTATTTTTTAGTCCTTTCAAGATTCTCTGACTAAGGACTGCAAAAAAAAAAAAAAAAAACCAAGTCAGAATTGGTATGATCTGTACTGAAAGGGTTTTTTACAGTGTGAGTAATATGTTGCCCTCAAGATATTTGATCATAATTCCTCTAATCCTTCACGATTGGTTGTGTTGCCTAGGACTGATGAGAACGGCAACATCTGGAGGACTGAACATTCTTAACTCTAGTCCAGTGATGGCCAACACTCCAGGTGTTCTCGAACGTCAATTACCAGAAGCCCAAGTCAGCCCTCCTGCTGATCAGGGCTTCTGAGAATTGAAGTCCAAGAGCATCTGGAGCGATAAGGTTGGCCATCACTGCTCTACTCATAGAAAAGCTCTACGTTTCTGCTCTCCAGAAGTAGAGGGCAGGGTTTGGTGAATATGGGATAATGGCCAAGTATTGTAAAGAAGCATGATGTCATCGTGTTCTGGCTGCCAAACTGCACACAGGAAATTGCTTTCTGTTTTGCATCATCCTCTTCTGATAGGCAACAGTGGGTGGCAATGAGCTTTGCCTTATGACTTCGCATCTGGAGAGCACTAAGGGCCATGGCAAAGAACGCTTAAACCAGTTGAAACTGGTGCTTGCAAAAATGGCAGAGGTATCAGATTCCAGTACTGTGATTTTTGGAGGAGATACAAACCTGAGAGACAAAGAGGTAAACTTCAAGAGAACTCCTTGGTTTTATTTATTTTTAAAATAGGTGTAGCAAAGGACAAAAAAGGAGGAAATGCTTTACTATACAAGAGGGAAGAAAGGAAAGCATTGTTCGTCTTTTGTCATATCAAAATCTGAATACAGTATTGGCAATCCTCATGGTGATCAGCCATGAAGACTGTCCTGAGAATATAATGCAGTGACCTTTCATCTGCCTTCCACATCACAGCATGACCCCTGTCCCACTGATCCAGTTACACAAGTCACTTTCTGGTCCTGAGCCCTTTTGGTACACAATGTCCTCCTCAGTCCCAGGCCAGTATTGATGAAGCTGCTGCCCTCCATCAAGATGGATTCAAGTGGCATTTAATCCACTTGGGGACCGCCACCCTTCCCTGTGGACTCTGGCATCCAAGGCTGTTAGTCTGTAGGGTGGTTAGGTTAGTTAACCACCATCTGGCACTCGACCTTGAGTCCCTGGCAGTATGGTCTACTCTGTTACCATAGCAGAATAACCTGACCAGACTGCCAGTAGTTAACATTTTTGATCCTGAGATATCTTTTTATTAGATTCCTCCATTGGAAGATAGGTGGCCTATAAAACAAATAAATGATTATTCTGTAAAAGTCAATGTTTATTATTTATTCATTTTGTTTCATAATCTGTGAGTAACAGTTTCTCTAAATTTACATTTTTAAAAAATAGATTATTCATAATTCCTTCACAGCTCCTTCTTTCATAACATCAGACAGAACAAACAAGAGTTATGTTTTTCGTAGCTACTTATTTCCAGATTACAACAGTGTTGCTAGGGAGAATTAACTTCCTAACCCCATCTTTCAATCTGTTTGATTTGCTGTTTTTATGATAAAATCATTGGTTCAGTCATATTATCTTGATTAAACCTGGTTTTGATCTCTGATGATAATAAAACCAAAACACGTTGCTTATCTTGGCTCACTAATTTCCTAAATTATTTTTATAGTTTCATTATTGATGTTAAGCCAGATTTCCCCAATTTTATTGTGAGAATAAATTATGGCGTAATACAAAGGAAGATCTTTGTCCTGAAGTAAGAGTAAGACAGAAGATAGTGAGGGAGGGGAGAGGCAGCCTTCATGCTTACTGCTGTTTTTATACACTATTGCTCTCTGAACCAGGACTTTGAGTTCAAAGGGATAGCCAAGAAGATAAAAAGAGTCAGGAGATGATTAACTCTACAAGAGGAAAGAAAGGAAAGCATCGTTGGGCAGTTACAGTCTTAAATCATATGGAACTTGTACTGTCAAGATAAATTCCCTCACCTTCAGAACTCTGTAAAAAAGGACAAAATAATAAATGGCACATACTCATTTTTAAAAAGAATACCCAATACCCATCTGTTCAAGAGCCCTGGTGGCGAAGTGGTTAAACTGCTGTACTGCAACTAAAAGGTTGTGAGTTTGATCCTGACTGGGGATCAAGGTTGACCCAGCCTTCCATCCTGCTGAGGTTGATAAAATGAGTACCCAACATGTTGGGGAGGAAAAATGTTAATTATCTTGTGAACTGCTGAGAGCAGGGGATCACATCCTTTTCAAACCACGGGCCGGGACACAGTCAGTCAGCTTCAAGGGCTGGACGGCCATTTTGCCGTGTCTGCACGATGGGGGCAGCCATTTTGTCCCAAAAGCTTCAAAGGGGTGGTCATTTTGTTTCTCTAATGCCCTTGGGGGGGCGGGGGGCCACATAACATGGCATCATGGGGCAGATTCAGCCCACAGGCCATAGGTTAGGAACCTCTGGCCAGGAGAGTGCACTAAGCGCTATGGGGCGCTTTGCTTTGCTTTGTTCTACTATGTATAAAATAACTTCCTAATATTTTCTTCACTTTTCTTTCTCCTCAGGTTGCTAACGTAGGTGGGTTACCTAGCAATGTCCTGGATATTTGGGAGTTCTTGGGCAAGTCAAAGCATTGCCAATACACCTGGGATACAAGCCAAAACACTAACTTGAATGCACCTTACAAGTGCAAGTTGCGATTTGATCGCTTGTTTTTCCGAGCAGCCTCTTCTGGTGGACAGATTATTCCCCAAAGTTTGGATTTAATTGGCCTGGAAAAACTAGACTGTGGCAGATTTCCCAGTGATCACTGGGGGTTGCTGTGCACTTTTGATGTGGTGCTATAAGAAGAAGTGACGACATGGTGCTTTTAGGGACACCATTCTGACCAATTCTCTCCACACAAGCACACAAAATACACCCACTGTGAAATTTTAATCCAGTTCTAGGATTTATTCAGGTTCATACACTCCTAGCTCTTTCAGTAGCTCCTGGGGTCCTATGCTAGTAGAAAGCTCATGGGACACCCCCATTGTGTACTCTCTTCTTTCAGTTTGTAATGCTCCAGGAGAACTTCTAAGTTAATTTTTGTGCAAAGCAGATCTTTTGCATTTTATATTTTGTACAATAATCCACAGTTCAAGCAATCATTGTAAATAATACTGTACTCAGATAAACTTTTTCTTAATAAAAGTTGACTTTAAGAATTCTCCTGTGTAATACTGTTCTCAACCTGGCTGGATAGCTTGGTGGCTTAGGTATTTGTCTGTGGAGC
Organism: Furcifer pardalis; assembly: GCA_030440675.1. Lineage (NCBI taxonomy): Eukaryota > Metazoa > Chordata > Lepidosauria > Squamata > Chamaeleonidae > Furcifer > Furcifer pardalis. Next base: position 114,343,468 of record CP126891.1, read on the forward strand.
CAGGGGTTGGGAGTTCAGTCCCCCTCTGTAGCTCCAGGAGGAAGAGCCAGACTGTAGCTTTGGGCAAGCTGCACAGTCCCAGAGCACCCCCAAAAGAAGGGAATGGTAAAGCACTTCTGAGTGCTGTCTACAGTCAAACCTTGCATAAAGAGCGTTTAGCTTAAAGAGTAACTCGCTTAAAGAGCAGAATTTTCTCTGAAAGTTCGCTTCGCTTAACAAATCAACCAAAAACTCGCTTAACAAATAAATCGGGGTTCCCAATCCCCCCCACAATTGGTCACTTACAATGGTGTTTCACTTAAAGAGCAAACTCGCTTAAAGAGCAATCCTGTGGAACGCATTATGCTCTTTAAGCGAGGTATAACTGTATTCTAGAAAACCCTGGAAAGTGTCACATATACATAAACTACATACAGTATTTACAGTCTGCCTTTCCAATATCCAGTGGTTTGAATAGCCCTGTCATTTGCACTGTTCAGCCAAAGTTGCTGCAGATTAGTAGATGTTCAAATTCTCATTTCTCACCAGATTCACATCAGGCTTTGGAAAGGTCCACTTTTGGTACCACATCTCAAAAAGCCATCCCACCAGGACCAGCTTTTGTTGTCCAAAAACTGAACTTTTCCAAGCTCAATATTCTCTCCATTCTTAGGTAAAGGTCTCTCTTGTTTGAAATCCAGTCGTATCCAACTCTAGGGTTCGGTGCTCATCTCTGTTTATAGCCAAAGAGCCAGTGCTGTCTGCATTTGCAGAAGTTTCTGTGGTCATGTGGCAGGCATGACTAAATACCAGAGCATACAGAACGTTGTTTCCTTCCCACCAAAGCAGTACCTATTTATCTACTTGCAATGTCTTGCTTTCAAACTGCGAGGTTGGCAGGAGGTGGGACAGAGACGGGAGCCCGCTCCATTGTGCAGCACTCAGATCTCAGACTGCTGACCTGATCTTCCAGTCGTCAAGTTCAGCATCTTAACCACTAAGCCACTGCAGTCCCTTTTCCTCTCTAATCTTAGTCTCTATTCTTCTTGTCTAATCAGTGTTGCAGAAAACAAGAACAATAACAGACTAGTGCATTTCCTCGCCCTTCTTTCTGTTTGTGGTCTATTTTAATTTACTTTCAAAACCCAATCAGGTGTTTTAAAGGCAAGCCCCATTGGCTGGTGTGTATGATTTGGGGGTGCAACTTCAGCCCAATATTTAGATCAGGGGTGCCCAAACTTTTGGAGCCGTGGGCCAGTCACGTGGTTCAGCAGGCCAGTCACATGGCTCCTCCCACTGGAAGCGGAGGTAAAATGCGCCTTGCAAATCTGCGTTTCACAACAGGATGAGATAGACTTTGGGGCGCCATTTCCTCTGCTGAAACCAGGGGGGTGCCCAAACTACAGCCTGTGGGCCGGACCCAGAAGAGTAGCGTGCCTTGGCGGAGCCACGTATAAAAAATTTGTTTGGGGGCCCTTAGGAAGGGTAAATATTTGTTTTGCTTACGCATGTTGGGGGCCCCCGTGGCCCAGGGCCCCCGTATAATTGATATGGCGGTAGCTACGCCTCTGGCCGGACCCGTACGGGCGTGTTTCATTTCCACTTCCAGGAGCGATGAGGGCAGTGTGGGCTGGATGAATTGACATTGGGGCCAGATCTGGCCCACGGGGCGTAGTTTGGGCACCCCTGCATTAGAACGTCTCCTTGGCTCTTGATTGGCTTTGCCCGCTTGGACATTGCCCCCTGGGGGCTGGGCTGGGCAGCCTGGGCTTGTACCCTGGGACTGGGAGGCATCTGTGGGCAGAGCCCCACCGAGAAACAGGGGACGCGGGGGGGGGGCAAAGGAAAGTGGCGTTTAGATTTAAGCGTAGTAGAGACTCGAGCTTTTGTCCATTGATCTTGCTCCGGAGCCAGTAAGGATAACAAGAGGTCTCTAACCAGGCATTGATCGTCTGTGTGTGTCCATTGCGAGGTGGGCCCCTGAGGGCTCCCACCTCCACCTACCACTTTGTTTTGCTTTTTAAACACCAGTCTCCAAAAAAGGGCTTTTTCCCCCCCTCCCCAATCGCCAGGAAGACAGCGAGGAGGAGACAAGGGTGGCGAGCCACGGAGGAAGCATCAGTGCCGAGAGGAAGCATCATCTGCCGCCGCAGCCGCCGCCTGATCGCCACTTGCCTTCCTCCGGCCACATCACATATGGCCAGGTAAAACCAACCCGCCCAAAACGGAGCGGCTCCCTTCTCTCCCCAGACCTCCCCATAGAGACCCGTGGTGCTGATGGTGGGGACGGGATGCAGCAGGGAAGCATCGCAAGCCATTGAGAGCGAGCGAGCTGTAGTAGTGGGTGGGTCCAGATCAGGAGTTCTCAACCTTTTTTAAGCCAGGGGTCCGGGTCGCGCTGGGGGGTGGTGGTGGCTGGACGGCCATTTTGCCCTTTCTCCACCACACGGCACTTCCTGGTGTGGTGGGGGCAGCGGGAGGCCACATGAAATGGCACCAGGGGCCGTATCCGGCCCACGGGCTGCAGGTTGAGTATCCCTGGTCCAGATGGAGGAGGAGAAGACCAGTTGGGTCTCTACCAGAAGAGTAGCGTGCCTTGGTGGGGCCCCGTATAAAAATTTGTTTGGGGGCCCTTAGGAAGGGTAAAGATTTGTTTTGCTTACGCACGTTGGGGGCCCCCGTATAATTGATACAGCAGATACAGCGGTAGCTACGCCTCTGGTCTCTACCACCTTGTGCTGGCGCTGACTCAGGTCTGTGTCCTTTCAGTCCCCCTTGTGTCCGGCATGGTGACCTGCTATGAAGCCTTGTCCAAACTGCTCTTGCTTGGAATCCAGTCCTATCCGATTCATCTCCATTTACAGCCCGAGAAACAGCTCTGTCCGTGTCTTCAAGCCTTTCTGTGGTCATGTGACAGGCACGACTAGATGCGGAACGCTGTGACCTTTCCCACCAAAGCACCAGCTATTTATCTACTTGCAATTTCTTGCTTGTGAATGCCTAGGTTGGCAGGAGCTGGGACAGATGATGGGAGCTCACTCTGTCATGCTGAACCCAGGTCTCAAACTCTAATTTGTCAGCCTTCCAGCTAACAAGGCAAGCTTCTTAACCACTAAGCCACCGCAGATCCCATAACTACTAAGCCAATGTAGTCCAGATGTGTAGGGCTGCTTCTGAGACTGCTTCATAAATACATTTGGAAATAGGAATGCAACACCCCACCCATCATATAATGACAGGTCCACCTCTCATCCTTTCTCCCTTCCCCTCCCTGCCAAAAGAGAGAGAGAGAGAGAGAGAAATATATACAGTACTGTATGTGCAAAATAAATGTCTTCCTTATATTGCTTTCAGTTTGGGATGGTGAGCCTATACTGTGTCTCGTTTAGTGGGTGACAGTCTTCAGAGTCTTGGGCATGCTGTACTTTCTCAGGAAAATTAACTTTGACAGTTTTCTTCGGAGCTACAGATAAACATGATGATGGTTCTGTTTGCCTGTTGCATTCAACTGTGAAGCTACATGGAGTGAAATGTCATGTTAAATTGGTAGTCTTAGGTTGTTCACTGTGCGGCCACTCTATTATTATTATTATTATTATTATTATTATTATTATTATTATTATTATTATTATTATTATTATTATTATTATTATTATTATTATTATTATTATTATTATTATTATTATTATTATTATTATTATTATTAAAGACTTGTATGCCGCTCTACTCAGTAAAAACTGACTCCAGAAAAGAAACTGCACAGAAATTGTTGTTTGTGTCAAGTGTTGGGGGACAGGTGTCTAAAATATCTTTTGGCAAAGGTAGCAGTGGTGTTTGTGCATACTGATCATTTATAACATCTTCACTGAAAGAAACCCAAAACAAGAGCCTGGATTGTTTCAGTGGATGAAATGCACATAATAATGCTGAAGTTGGTTTGTAGTTCTTTTAATCTTGGTGCTTGAACTGACTGCATATATAGGAACAAATCTGGCCAGGTTACCTTGCCATGGTAACCGGATATTAATGAATTTCTTGGGCGCCCCTTCCCTTTCAGGCAATGATCAGATCCAAACCTCCTCAGTTTCAGCAAGGTGGGCTGCCTGAGATGCTTTCAGATCATACATTGGGTCTAGAGCAGCCTTTTCTACCATCTTAATATTTTCCAGATGCACCAAGAATGGTGAGGGTTGCAGAAAACTTCAGGCTAGAGAAGGCTGATTTAGATCTATGGCTCTCAGTCTTTGGTTCTCCGGACGTTTTGAAATTCTACTTCCAGACTCTTCTACTGTTGGGCATGGTAGTTGGGTTTTTGCAGGTTGAAGTCCCAAATATCAGGGAAAAGAGAAGAAAAGGATGAGAAATATGGATCTGGATCAGTTTTTTCCAATGTGGGGGTCCAGGCCCCACAGGGGGACTTCAGTTCCCAGAAGCCTAGTTCAGTGCCTGACCAGTGCTTTGGGAAATTGAGTTAGGCTCCTGGAAATTGAAGTCCAAAAATCAAAGTTTAGGAAACACAGATCTAGATAATGCTTTCTGGTTGACCAGAAGAATTCTGAAAGTGAAATGGGAATAGATTTTCTTTAAGTCAGTGGAAGTGACTTAAAGTCATAAAGCTAATGTGCCAGTAAGAACCAATGTTTCCCTGAATATTGAGGTACAGTATCTGTATCTTAAGAGCATCTTGGAGATTTTATATGCCCTTTGTAATTTAAATATTTCATTTTGATAGATACAGTTTGCTTTTCCATGATAAGACCTTGCTGGAGAAATGTCTTAATGATAAACAGTGGTTTGTATGGTTGTTTCTGCTTTCTCTCTCCCCATCCATGCCAAATTACATAGAAGAAAAAAATACATAGATCTTTATCAAGGGGTTAGTAGCAGTCTTTCTTGTACACCATAATAGGAATAACAATTACTGTACACTGATTTAGATCCATGGTCAGACTTCACCTTCTAAGGATCCAAGATCACTGCAGATGGTGACTGCAGCCATTAAATAAAAAGACAATTAATTCTTGGGAGGCAAGCTATGAGAAACCCAGGGAACATAATCAAAAGTAGAGACATCATCTTGCCATCAAAAGTTCGCATAATCAAAGCAATGGTATTCCCAATAGTAATATATGGTTGTGAGAGCTGGACCATAAGGAAGGCTGAGCACAGAAGAATAGATGCCTTTGAAACGTGGTGCTGTAGGAGACTTTTGAGAGTATCCTGGACAGCAAAGAGATCAAATAAGTTGATCCTACAGGAAATTAACCCTGACTGCTCCTTGGAAGGACAAATATTGAAGATGAAGCTAAAGTACTTTGGACACCAAATGAGAAGAGAGGACTTGCTTGAGAAGGTCTGGCTGCTGGGAAAGATCGAAGTCAAAAGGAAAAGGGGGTGGCAGAGGATGAGATGGCTAGATGACATTGTTGATGCAATGGGCGTAGACCTGAGCGGGCTGCAGAGGATGGTGGAGGATAGGGGTGCCTTGCTTGTGGTGCTCCATGGGGTCACAAAGAGTCGGACTCGACTATATGACTGAATAACAACAGATCCATGGTTCTTAATCTTTGGTTCCCCAGATGTTTTGGAACGTTACTTCCAGACTCTCTCACTGTTGGCCATGGTAGTTGGGTTTCTGCATATTTGAGACTTCAACCTGCAAAAACCCAACCCATTGGAATTAAACTCTAATCACGAGCAGAGTTTTGACAGCAGTGTTATAGCTTTATCACTACATTATATGATATAGTTTATGGGTAATGTAGACAACAAGAAGGGGCTAGTAAAATAAAGAAAATAAAATTTACATCCTTGCTATCTTCTGAACCAATCTCCTAGTTAACATGGAAGCAGACTATTTCTTCATATCTCACTTTTTTGCTGAGTGTGTTTCTAATGTATTGTGAAAAGATTTCAGCAATTTAAGTATCTGAGTTGATATTTATGGAGCCTGGCTTCTGATCAACAGACTGTTACTGGATGTGTAAAGTTACCCTTGAAAATGCATTCGTAGTATGTTTGCTTTTGAGACATCATTTTGCCCTTAACATAAGGGGGGGGGGGGGTTACGCTGTGGCTGTGTTTATTTACCCTGTGAGACATGATCTGATGTACATTGTCTTTTCAATAACAGCATTTTAATATCTCACCAAAGCAATTATGCTCTGCATTGGCTTTTAGTGTGATTGCCTCTTGGCACTGGGTAACCTTTTAAATTTCTCATCTTTAGAGCTTCCTCGCTATTCAGGGTGGCCACAGTTATTGTTAATACAAGGCATTTGATGTAGCAGCTGTCAGAGCTGCTTCTTTCTGCTGTTGCAAAGTGCCCTTGTAATGAAAGATTGCTTTTTAACATGCTCAAACGATGGAGAGTCTGCAGCATATCTAATGGGCCAGTGGTGAATCTAGAACTTTACTTAAAACAATTATCCTTTCAGCTGAATGTCTTGATAGATTTCATGTCACCTGACCTCCCCCACAGACTAGATGATCAAGATAATTTTCTGTTTGTGCCTTCTGTTTGACAGATAGATGTGTGTGTTTTGGAATTAGGCTCTGACATATTGTAGAGCCCCAAATACCTCTACATTAGGAGGGGGCTTGAAGGATTGCCCCCCCCCCCCATCTGACTCCTAAAGTGTGCTTCAGAAGCCATTTACCAGATGTATAGGGTTGCCTCTGAGACTAGTGAAATGATGCCTAGATACTGGAGGTGTAAGTGTCAGCACTGTGTTTATGGAATACCTTCACCAAGCACTCTCCACAGATATCACAGTGTTGTCTTTTATAATTAACATGAAGACCTTTTTATTGTTCATGGTTTTTAACAATTGTCAAATGTTTCTGTTGCTTTGATCGATTTCTTGACTAATTTTATTGGCAATACTCTGCTATTTGTGCTTTCTTCGGTAATTTATTGTTTGCTTTCTGACTCAAACCATCACCGAAGCACAAAGCACCAGGAATAGATGGACTACCAACAGAAATAGTCCAAGCAGCAGAAGAAAGCAGCATCAGATGGCTATACAGAATCTTCAATGCAGCATGGTCACAATTAACTGCACCCACTGATTGGCAAGAAGTAATAATAATACCATTGTGGAAAAACAAAAGGAGCAAATGAGAATGCACACGATACTGAGACAACTCACTCTTAAGCCATGCAGGGGAAATGTATGCCAAAGTAATAGATACAAGACTGGAACCAGTTATAGAAATCCAACTAGCAGAAGAATAGTGGGTAGGTGGGCTTCAGGGGAAAAAACAGAAGCTGCACAGATGCAATTTTTATGCTTAAAAAACTAATAGACAAAAATACAGAATGCAACAAGAATCTCTTTGATGCCTTTGTAGACCAAGAAAAGGCATTTGATAGAGTTGACAGGAAACTGCTATGGCAAGCATTGGTCCAATATGAAGTAAGTGAACATTTTATCATAATTTGTACCCACTACAGCAAATGATGGGATTTAGTTTGAGTCCTTAAGAATTATCTTTCTAAATTTAAGTTACTAGTGACCTACAGTTGTCATAAAACCATATTTATTTGTTTATTTAGCATATGGCAATAAAACCATAAAAAAATATACAGAGGAAAACTCTTTTGCCACTGTTTCTTGTGTGAAGTTGCTTATTAAAGAAGACAATTAGCAGTCCTTAACGTGTGGAAGATTTCTCTGGAAATTTTCCTTGCAGATTTAACCCCACCTCAACCCCCCCATCCACAAAACAAATACAAGATGAAGAGATTGTTAATAATATACTAGCAGGTGTTGAAACCCCAACTTCTTTGAGCGAGTTTTTGATAGTATTGATATTAAAATCAAGTAATCATCCTTATAAGTAGCCACAGCCAGGAATAATTGTACATTCTTAACTGTCTAATAGCTCTGTGAGTGACATTGCACTTAATATTTATGCCAGACCTATTTCTCTTTCTCTCTGTTGTCATCTCTGCAGGCCATCAGCTGGCATTTGACATTGGACAATATCAGAATAAAATTGTAATAAGATTTCTGATTCCTGCAAGTTGGTATGCTGGAGTTTTCATAGCTTGTTTATAATGTCATCTGATCTGGGACTAAGAGTTCTCTGTATACTTTTGGGGGCTTTATCAGGTAGGTTGATACTCTTGTACCCCTCCATTATAGTGAACCAACCATTAATGAGTTTCTAAAGCTATGTGGAAAAGTAAAAAAAAAATCCACGCAGCCAGGGTTCTTCTCCACTGTGGACCAACATTTTCATACCAGACAAAGTAAAACATTTTAGAATGGGTTATACTTTTTTGACTCGGAAGAGAACTCTTAAATGACTTGTACAGTAATACCCCGGATAACGTTAAGACTTGGTTCCACAAGTCTTAACGTTATGCGATTTTTAACCTTATCTGATACATGAATTGGATAGCGTTAAAATCCTATGGAGTTGTCTCGGATAACGTCAACTCCATAGAGATACATTGTAACCGGCACAGTTTCCAATCCCCGTACCCTTTCCAAACACTGTGCGGACAGGCGCGCGCGTGTCAGATGGGGGTTGGGGAGGCTACGGGGAAGATCTCTGTAGCCTCCCCAACCCCCGTCTGACACGCAGCACCCGCACGGTGTTTGGAAAGGGTACGGGGGATGTTCCCTGTACCCTTTCCAAACACCGTGCGGGCAGGTGTGCGCATGTCAGATGGGGGTTGGGGAGGCTACGGAGATCTTCCCCGTAGCCTCCCCAACCCCCATCTGACACGCGCGCGCCTGCACGGTGTTTGGAAAGGGTACGGGGGATGTTCCCTGTACCCTTTCCAAATACCATGCGGGCAGGCGCGTGTGTGTCAGATGGGGGTTGGGGAGGCTACGGGGAAGATCTCCGTAGCCTCCCCAACCCCCATCTGACATGCGCACACCTGCACAGTGTTTGGAAAGGGTACGGGGGATGTTCCCTGTACCCTTTCCAAACACTGTGCGGGCAGGCGCTGGGGGTGGGGGGGTTTGGATTGGGTAGATGTTCTACCCAATCCAACCCCCGCCCACACAATTGTACCAGATAACGCTAAAAATTGTGTTATCTGATGCAAGATTTTTCCAAAAATCTTGCATCGTTATGGGGTTTTAGCGTTATCCGGTACAATCGTTATCCGGGGTATTACTGTATAATGAAGACTGATAGACGAAAGCCTCAGAATATCATAGAATTGACTGGATGTGATGCAAGCACTGAAGCAAGAGTATAAGCATTAGGTAAACGTAAAGGTCGCCCTTGCTCAAAAGCCAGTCATATCCAACTCTAGGGTTCAGTGTTCATCTCTGTTTATAGCCAAAGAGCCAGCGGTGTCTGTGTCTGCAGATGTTTCTATGGACATGTGGCAGGCATGACTAAACACTGGAGTGCATGGAACACTGTTTTGCATAATAAGCATTAAAGGTAAAGGTTTCCCTTGCTCAAAAGCCAGTCATATCCGACTCTAGGGGTCAGTGCTCATCTCTGTTTCAAAGCTGACGAGCCAGCGCTGTCTGCTTCTGCAGACATTTCCATGGTCATGTGGCAGGCATGACTAGACACCGGAGCGCACGGAACACTGTCCGTCCTGCAGTACTCAGGAATCAAACTGCTGACCTTCCGTAATAAGCATTACACATACCCTTTTAAGCATAATGGGTGTCTGATTTTCTATTGAGAAAGAAAGGGGAAACAATACACACTAAAGTCTATTCATCTTGGCTGGAATGTATTGAAAATACCACTCTGCTCCCCCTCCCTCTTATTTTAAGTCAATATTTTCCTTTCTCTGCTCAGTCTTCCTTCACCCACCAAATCTTCTTGAAGCAGATACTGTCCCTCCCTCCCAAAAGGCTTGCAGTTTTCAAAGGGAGAGAAGGGAGCAGTGGATCTCAGTAGCAGGACAGAACCCCTGTGGAGAGGATAAAGTCATATACAGTTTTGTTGTTGTTGTTCAGTCGCACAGTCGATTCCGACCCTCTGCGACCCCATGGACCACTGTCCGCCAGGCACTCCTGTCCTCCACCATCCCCCTCAACTCGCTCTGCTCTGTGCCCATTGTCTCCACAATACCATCTAGCCATCTCATCTTGGGCCGGCCCCTTCCTCTTTTGCCCTCGACCTTTCCAAGCATCGAGGCTTTCTCAAGTGAATCCTCTCTTCTCATTAGATGTCCAAAGTACTTTAGCTTCATCTTTATTATTTGACCTTCTAATGAGCAGTCAGGGTTGATTTCTTTTAAGATTGACCTATTTGTTCTCCTCGCTGTCCAGGGGACTCTCAAAACTGTACTGTATATTGTATTCAAGAGCTTAAAGATGAATGTAGTGCAACATTAAGAGTTTCTGACGTTGCTTTGGAAATGAAATTTTCATGAGCCCTAGCAAAAGTTGTTACAAATAAGTTTTTGTCAGCATTCGTTTATAAACCCATCCCCTCATTCTGCCCCTTAGACATATGTGAGTCTATGAGTGAAGTTTGTTTCTTGCTGAAAGTTGAAACTTCTGACCTGTTGCAAAGGTAGAAACTGGTTTCTTCCTGCATTTCTTTAGGAATAATTTATGAGGCAAGGGTGGGGGAGTTGACTGAAATATGTGGGCACCCACTACTTTTCACTCCTTCTCAGGGACCATGCCAGCTGGTGATTCCAGTCATCCACCCTTGAGTTTTTGCTTCTGCATTACAAGAGTTAAGCATCTCATTTAGGTCCTGTAGAGGTCAGGCTAAATCCGAAATGATTTGCCAATACCCAAGATATGAAGGTGCGATTAGTTGCTACTTTGGTATGCCCTGAGTGAGATCTTCCTTGTTCAGTAGGTAACTCCTGGTGGTATGATAAATCTCTCCTCCTAAAGGACCAAACAGATTGCTGGCAAGGGTTTTCAAAATTTGTCCAAGGATCACATCATTAACCCATGCCCCAAGTAGTAATAGCCCTCGGTGTATCCCAACCATTGGTTTTTAGACTTCAATTCCCAGAAGCCTAAGTCAATTCCCCAAAGCACTGATCAGCCAGTGTACTGACTTAAGCTTCTGGGAATTGTAGTCCCCCTGTGGTGCCTGGGCCCCACATTGGAAACCACTGCTAGATGAAAAGGTTTTTGGTATGAATGAAAAATTATTGACTTGTTTGAAATATGGTGCTTGAGGAGAGCTTTGCGGATACTCTGGACCACCAGAAAGACAAAAAGTCCAGCCAGAATTGTCTCTGCAGGCAAAAATGATGAAGCTGTCCTACTTTGAGCACATCATGAGAAAGCAAAATTCTCTAGAAAAGTCATTAGTGCTAGGAAAGGTTGAAGGCAGGAGGAGAAGAGGAGGCTGAAGTATGAGTTGGACTGTCTCCTTAAAAGAAGCCACATGCTCAAATTTGCAATTACTGGTCAGGTCTCTTGAGGATAGGACATTTTGGAGACTTCTCATTCATAAGGTCACCATAGATTGGTGATGGCAAACTTTGGTACTCCAGGTGTTCTTGGACTTCAATTACTAGAAGCCCAAGTCAGCACTCCTGCTGATCAGGGCTTCTGGGAATTGAAGTTAAAAAACACCTGGAGTGCCAAGGTTAGCCATCACTGCCATAGGTTGCTTGATTGGTTCCTAGATAGAAGAGTTCTGAGTTCATACCATGATAATCTCCAGTGTGTTGTTGCCTTTTATCTTCAGTTTTTGCTTTGTAAAACCAGACTTGTTGAATAAGCTTTGCTCATTGTTATTGTTAATCACTGTTGATTGTTCTTTGTGATCTCCCAATTAGAACTACAGCAGTTATACACTGAATGCTATATTAAAGTGTTTATTAAGTTTCTGTTCTATTGTCAATCCTTTGAATTTTAATGAATAGTAGCTGCTTACATCTCATTCTGAGGACTTATTGGTCCAGTCAGGTCTGTTCTTGCTTAGTGTCAGTAATTCTGAAATATTCAATAGCCCCAGATCCTTCTTTGGGCCCTAGGGAAACTAGTTTGAAAGCTTGTGTCTGGCTGTCATTTCTCCTGTATATAGTTGCATCACAGCATTACATACCAGATAATGCAGATTGACAGTGCAATTTTGTGCATGCAAATTCAGACATTAAGTCTGAGTTCAACAGAGTTGATAAATGTGTATAGGATTACAGCCTAGACTTCTGGATTATTATTTTTGTTCATTCTAATACATGCAGATGAACAGACTTATTTAAAATGGCACCCAAGTGACTATCTGTGTCATTTTAAAATATCCTCTCACACATCATACAATTGTACTAGTGGAAGGGAGCTAAAAGTTGTCAAGTCCAGCCCTTTTACAAAGTAGGGAATCCACGGCTCAAGGATCCCTGACAAGCAGCAATTCATCCAACCTCTGTTTATAAGTCTCCAGTGAAATGAGACCCCATCGCCTTCTGAAGTAGCCTGACCCATAGAGAAATTATTTAAAAATTCTTAGCAGGAAAGAAGTATTTTGAGCCAGATCTTTTTAAAGACTAAAGAACAGCTGATAGATAGCTCCTGTTTAATAATCCTAAATGAAGCATTCACTCACAGTTGAGGTGGTTTGTGGAGTAAGCAGACAGACCCGCTCACTCCAAAATAGGGGGAGGCAGCTTCCACCTCTTAATCCTAATCCTTATGCCTATAAGAAAATATGAACGTGGTTGTATATAAAACAAAAACATTGGGCTTTGCAACCATGCTGTATATACTGACTTGAATATCATCAGTGCCTGAATTGTGAACTGCCTTCTGTTGGAAACAGGCTATTGGGCTATCCGGACCTTTTATCTCATCTGCCAGGGCTCTTTTCACATTCATCATTAAGGATGTGATATCAGGTGGGATGAATTTAGCTATAGGGCAGATGAAATTTGATTGTGGGTAGGGTGAGTTAATTTGACTCTGTAATTTGATTCTCTCCCCCCCCCCTCACAAAAATAAAATTATTGCTGTAATTGAGGGCAGGTAGTAATTTCTCTGGCATGCTTTGTTTTGCTTGTAAATGATGCAACAAATCAGAAACTTTGCAGGTACCCTGAATATTCAGCCCATCTTTCTTGGGATTCTTCCTATGGCTCTGTTTGTTTGGTTCACCACAGAAACCTAGATGAGAGTACCGTACAGTATAGCAAAGTCAAACTAGAGCTACACAGTGAAGCCATCTGTGGAGAACTCAGCCAGTCGCTGGCTTCCTCAGCACATTTTAAATTTGTATCATCCCTTCATTTACCCATCCTTACCACTAGTTTCTGTTTGATCTCTGGCCACATTTGTGAGCTTCTGCAGTGAAGTGTGATTCCTTTTTCTTTCTGATTCATTCTGATGTGGCTCATAAGTATTCTAAGGTAAGCAATGATTGGCTGTAAAGAACTTAAGCCTTGCCTACCCGACCCCTTTAGTCATATATTCATGCACTATTGTGTGATATTGGGATCACACCATAAGGATGTAGCTTTCATGTCACATTGACATATGGGGGCACATGAAGAGGAATGGAGATGTTTTATAAGAGATGGTGGCAGACTTCGGATAACGTTTACCTCGTATAACGCTAAAATCACATAACTTTAAGTAATCTGGGGAGGAGAATTAGATTGAATAACGTTAAGGTCCTATTGGATGGATTGGATTACAACCGCTAAAGCCTGTGCAGTTACAATGTATCTCTATGGAGCTTTAACGTTATCCGATCCATCCCATAGGATTTTAACATGCATCGGATAACACTAAAAATCGGATAACACCAAGACTTGTGGAACCAACTCTTAGCGTTATCCAAGGTATTACTGTATTGGACTGGAACTTGGTAGATCTGGTTCAACACTTTAGTTAGATTCAGATCCTGCTTCTACCCATCCTGTCTGGTCAGAAAGAGAGACAGCCCTGATTAGATAACCAAACAAAGCAAGCTAATGTGTGTAACCCTGGTGAGAGAAGTTGGTTGATGATGCTCAAATACTCACACTTGTTAAGAACTTCCCTCTTTTAATTTATTTATAATATAGTATTTGTTCTTAGCATTATAGGGCTTGATTCTGGCTGCAGGATCAGGCCCTGATCTTTCTGGCATCACAGTTAAGACTGGTCATCTAAAACTATTTACATTAAAAAAAAAGTCCTGCACTCATAAATCATATCAAATCTAGCTTGGCCCTAAGGTGATGTTTTATTTTATTTTATTTTATGCCCTCTGCAATTGCCGCAAGCACCAGTCTGGGCAGCTTACAACAATGAAATGAAATAGACAGTCCATAGAACAATAATATAAAACAGAACAATCCAAATCAAACAAAATAAATGATAAAACATTAATAAAATACATACCTAGATAGCACTGATAAATTTACAGTCTTACAGTAATTAATAGCCTACATTTTCTAATCTCAGCCAAAATATAACTTAGTCAGCAAAACCAAATCAGAATACAGTAGAATTAAAATTAAGTTGAAAATAATAGCGTCCATTAATTGAGGAATCTTGCATATCTGTAATCAATTTATTTAGTAGGAAAATGCTAGTTGGAGAAGAAATGTTTTTAGCTGTTTACAAAAGGCCATACAGTGATTGTGGAAGCAGATCTAATTTCCACAGGCAACTCGTTCCATAAAGTGGGGGCTCCTACAGAGAAAGATTTTGTTCTTGTCACAGACTTTTACGCTTCTTTAGGCATAACAGCACAGAGTTTAAGAACTTGACTGCTCTGGGTAAAATTGCTAAGTAAAGATGCTCTTTTTGTACTTGGAATGGCTTTGCACATTGTACATGTGTGTGCAAATCATCAATAAAGTAAATTACACTTCTTGGTTACCAATTTTCAGAAATGATGTGTGAAGGGAAAGTTGTGGGTCGAAGGGTCAAGAAATGAATGGGGACCAGAACTGGGTCTCCCTAATCCTAGACTGGCATTAAACCTACTTCATACAGACTAGAGTCCTGTGATACAACTTTACCCTGCTTCCAATCCCCCTCCCCCAAGCTTTCATGGATCTCTAGGGATTCCTTTCATCCTGGAAAAGCCTTTGGAAGCCAAAGAATGATGGGATCATTAATGCCTAAAAATCATCTCTGTGGGTTCCAGTTCTGTAATTTCTGAGCATTAAAGATTCACCACCCATCCCCCAGCATTTAAAGGCTTTGCCAGACGCAAAGGGATCCCTAGGGATTCCAAGAACTTTGAAGGGGAAGAGAGAATAGGAAGCTTTTAATTTTCCCAACAGCTGCAGTTGATGACATCATCTGACCTTCATGATGTGAAGTTGTACAACAGGATTCTGGCCACTGACTCTTCCAACTGATTTCATGTGAATAAAGTGAACAGTGTGTAACTGACATTAAATCAGGGTCTCACGAAGTATAAACTTCCACATTTTGAGAGGACTTCAGTTTTGAGCATTTCTCGCCATTAGTTATGCTAGCTAGGCCTGATGAGAATAATAGTCCAACAAAATCAAGAAGGCTGCATGTTACCAACTCCTGCACTAAATGATATAAAAATATACATTGATAATGATAATTTTAAACAATAGACCTGATTGGAGAGTTTTGAAAAGCTATTTCTCTTTTTCTGGTCTGATGGCCTGTTTTTTTCTAGGGTGTTTCTGTGAACATTGCAGGGAAGGTGCCAAATATTCTGGTGCGATAATATCTCCCAAATTAGAAGTGACTAAAATTATGCAGGTCCCTCATGCTGTGTCGATGTCAGACTGCTCAACTGCCTGCTGTGACCTTTCTGACTGTGACTTGGCCTGGATGTTTGAGCGTCATTGCTACCTTGTCAGCTGCCAACATAAAGGGAATTGTGATCCCAAGAAGATGGAGAAGGTTAGGTCCTACTTGACCTTTGTGCTAAGACCTCAGAGACTAACAGCATTGCTGGGATATAGGCAGGTGCCTCCAAACTCTATGTCGCTACGAGAGGACCCTTCAGAGGAAATTAGTAGCCTAAAGGAACTGGCCTTCCTTGGCAAAGAGCACAGTCTCGAGGAGGCAGAAGACTATCCAGATGAGTATGGACAGATGGAGCAGAACCCTTTCCAGTTGAGCATCAAGCATGAGGGGGAAAATGTCAATTATGCTGATTGGGGCATGATTGTGACTGCTGAAAATACTTTCAATGCTTCAGGGCTCACACATAGAGACAACCATGAAGAATTGGCAGGAAATGAGAAACAGAATGTTAATTTGGAAAAACCAATGGACATAAATGAATCTAAATCTGAGGGGAATCCTGTCACCAAACATCCAAGAGAACACTCAGAAGTTACTTCAGATCCAATGGAAAAATCTGCAAATGAACTAGGTTTTCAACTACCGAGTGAAGCCAACAGCCCATTGCCAGGAGAGGTATGTTTGATACCATTCTTCCCCTTCTGCTTCTCCTATGCCTTATTATTGAAAGAAAGATAGCTTTCAGATTGGAGTATTCTAGATTCTGTTTTCAGAAATCTGTGCAACTTTAACACAGATGAGTGTGTGAGGAAAATGTGGAGAGTGTTCTTAACATTTTTAAGCCTTCATTTCTGCTATGCTCACTGAGCTTCCTTTCTATATTTATTGATGGTGTGTGTGCGTATGTGTGTGTGCGCGCACGCTTGCATGCACAAGTGCACAAGGGCTAGATGTGAAAATAAAAAGTAACCAAAGAAATAAGATCCTGATGTTTCTGTCTGTTTGTTCTTTGTCCTAAGTGATTGTGGGAGGGAATTTGAGCTCAAATCCCTTTGTTTGAATAGAAATCTTGTCGTCTGTAGCTCCCACCTTCTCTTGTGGACTGGACAGGAAGAAGTCTAATTTTCCATACTTCTTGGGACCCAGCTGGGTGGAGTATTTTCTCCTCTCAGAAGTATTTGTGGACTGTGAGGAATAAGAAGTTTGAGAAGAGTCTCCTCAATCAGACCAAAGCTTATCTAGTACAGTACAATGTGTTCTGTAGCAGTCAGCCAGACAAGACATATAAGCAATAGACCTCTCCATGGCACAGTTCTTCTTAACCCAGAGATCTTAAATAGACATTATTATTGAAAGGCTTTTAACTGTTTTTATATTGTTTTTAGGTTTTGCTGAGCAGCCAGTGAGGTGTTTGCTGGACTGGGTACACTGCCAAGAGTCTATTGATTGGGGTGGTATATAAATCTAAATAAATAAATAATAAATTACAGATGGCTCTGTCAAGGGCTAACCTTTATGAACATCTCTTTAACCATTGGAACCAGAGTCAGCAACTTGTAGCCTCCTAAAGATAGTTGGACCACAATTCCCAAGAATATTAGCCTTCATAGTTAGTAAAGAAGAACTGTGGGAGTTGCTATTTCTAAGCAAAGGGGAGCCATGTAAGAATAGTGTTGGCAATATGGTGGCTGCCTGGGTATAGTTAGTACCTAAAATGTAAGAAAACATGATTTTTTTAAAGTCATCAAGCAACCAAAAAGAAAAAGGGGGAAAGGAAAAAAGGAAGGAAAATATTTTTTTATTGTGTCAGAAGCACACAAAGGTGCTTTCTGGGTTGAAAGGATTTTCGCTGGAGGAACTCAGCTCAGGGGATGCCTGACTGATGATCCCTTCATGTCCTCAACATCTTTTCCCACTGAAATGGTCCCTATTTATTTACTTGCAATTTCTTGCTTTCAAGCTACTAGGTTGGCAGGAGCTGGGACAGAGATGGGCACTCATTCCATCACGTAGTACTCAGGTCTTGAACTGCTGACTTGTCGACCTTCCAGTTATCAAGGCAAACTTCTTAACCACTGAGCCATCGTGGTCCTGGAGAAGAAAATAAACAGATCTACCACAGCACAAGAAGGATCTGTGAGTCCTAAGGCTGCTGAGACTGTCCACTTCCAAAAACAAAAATAAATTACAAAATTAAAATAGAAAGATAATGAGAGAAGGGTTGCATTCTCATGTAATGATCAGCCAGAACCTCAGAGAATTCTGATATGTTGTTTAAGAGCAGCATGCTCTTGTTTGCTGCCCAGTCACTCCCATTTGACTACTGTACTTCCATTACTGAAACACTGAAAGCACATAACCTAACCAGCAAAAAATTCACGTTAATGGAGCCTTCTGGTTTTTCATCTTCCAGCAAACTGGACTTGATCCCTGTTTTGGACTTAATGCTGAGCTTTTGTTACCTGCTCAGTTTCTGGTTTCTTAGTTTAACTCAATTTACCAAATATGGTATGAGACAAGTAGGAATGATCTGGCTGTTCACATCAATACTATGTCTTTGAAGCTGCTGACCATCATGGAATTTGTGCTCTGCTTACTGGCTTCACAGACTCATTTGAGTGGGCTACCGTGAGACAAAACGGGCCCCCAATAACATTGGTTAATGTGAGACACTGTTTATGAAAATGTTCTCACTTATCTTTTTGTTTTAATTATTAACTTTGTTTTAGATACTGCAATTAGATTACATATAAAAAAGAATATTCATAATGTTACAAAGAGCAGCTGACTGTAAGATGATGTAGAATTTGCAGGGATGAGTTTCTTTTTATCTCCATTAGTTTCATTCTTCATCTCTACCAATCTCATTTTGCTTCTGGTCAGTTTTTAGAAAACAAATGGAAACAACCATGAATCTTTGACACTGAAAGTGGATGCACAATATATTCTGATCCAGAGTTGATTAATCTCAGTGATTCTAGCTAGAAAAGAATTTTGCTCTTGAATCTTTCAATGTGTTCTTAACATTATGTATCAAAACATGAGGGAAAATGTTCACAATAACTCTGTTCCCTTCAATTCATCTTTTAGGTTGTAATACCTTCCCATACTCCTCCCCCTCCAGACATCCTGAAATTAATTTCCACTGCCACAGTGCAGGCATCAGACCTAGGTGGTATTAAGGAAGATGAAACCATGTCTCTTCCCAGCAGTGGTCCTGCCACTCAGCCCTCTGCCACAGTTCAAGTGCCACTTTCCACTGTTGCCACCAAAACAGGTAACATAGATTTCAGAAATTCAACAAAACACAATATTACAGTACTATCTGTTTGATGTCTTCTTTCTGGACATTTTAATGAACAGATCTTGGGTGTATTTGTCCATTCTCCTCTGCTGTCTCTATCCTGGTACATTTTATCTATGTACAGTAATACCTTGGTTAACGTTTACCTCGGATAACGCTAAAATTGCATAACGTTAAGTAATCTGGGGAGGAGAATTGGATCGAATAATGTTAAAGTCCTATGGGATGTATCGGATAACAACCGCTAAAGCCTGTGTGGTTACAATGTATCTCTATGGAGCTTTAACGTTATCCGATCCATCCCATAGGATTTTAACATGCATCGGATAACACTAAAAATCAGATTACACCAAGACTTGTGGAACCAAGTCCTAGCGTTATCCGAGGTATTACTGTATTTCTAACTGCAACAGGCATGATTTGGCCAGACTAATTTACAAAGACCCCCTTTTCTCTTTGGCATCACTCAGAAAAATCTGTGTTTTGGCCTATTACTTATATTAAAAAATTAATCTTGTTCTTTGCCTAAAAAAATTATTTCTGGGTGTAGACGGAGCACAAAATTTAAATTGTACAGGCTGTGTTTATTTAATTTAAAATGTGCCTTGTTTCTCATCTTTGCAAAGCAAGTAGAAAAAATCAGCCACCAGTTGCCGTTGTGTCTCCAAAAGCCCAGGAGATTTCTTTCCCAACAACTTCTACTTTCATTGATGGAGATCGTAAGTATCAGGAAGTGACTATTTTCATGACATCAGCTTGGAATTTTTCTCAGTTGTACCTTATTAAGTTGTGATTCTGGTATTTCTCTTGGCTCTAGAAAGCACAGATGATACCAAAATAGTGAGTTACAACTGGGAGGAAATTGAGGGTCCTCTAAGAGAAAAGGCCTCAGCTGATACTCCAATTTTACACTTATCTAACCTCATTCCTGGCAATTATACTTTCAGGTGAGTGCAGTGTATACTTGCCTCTTTTCTGTAATTTAGTGGAAAGCTTCTTCATTTAAGGACTACCAGCTTATCTGTTTACACTCTGTTCTACACTCTTTCCATGTTTACACATCATGGTAAACCAAATTATTGGGGTTTCTTTTGAATGTTGGTTTTTTGTTTTGTTTCTGAACTTGTTACTGCAACTAAACTGGTTTGTTAGCTAGTTGGAAGTGACAGTACAGAAGTCATGAATTATTTTTGTTTTTTGAGCTCTGGAATGGAATTCTGGCCAATGAGCAATGACTTGTGTTTTAACTTCATACTATAGGTTGCTCCTGGTTTTTTTTTTTTTTACTATCGCTGTTCATCCTCAACTAGATTTGAAAAAAAGGGAAAGGAGAGAAACAGACCAGAAATTGGGGGAAATTGCTTCAATTGTTTTTGTTGAAAGAGTATTCACTTGTAGCTTCAGCAACAAACTAAGGCCAGCTAAAGCTTAGACAATGTCCTAGTGTATCATGTGAAGATGAACGCCATGTTGGGTATAAATTATTTATGTGAATGGGAGGCTTGTTCCCCCTCTCCTGGAAGGTATCAAGAACCAGCAAAGGCTCCACAGTGAAGCAAAGCGATGGAAAGATGATTTTGGTTGATGGTACTTCCCAGCCCCTCCTACATGCTAGTTTGACAAGTTTTTCCAGGAGCCATGGGGGGGGGGGGCTGCAAAAGGACGGAAGAATTGCATAAATTAGTAGTTTTCAACCAAGGTATGTGTAGTACTGGTGGGACACATAAGAGGTCTAGATGTGACACATGGTGTTCACAATGATTATGAAGAATTCAGTCCCTTTTACTCCCTAAATCCTTTTGATAGGGTGAAGTGATTCATCCTATTGACTCTTTTCTGGAACTGACTCACTGGTCTATGGCAAGGAAACAGAATAAACAGGCCTTTTGATAACTGTAACCTTTTTATTCTTGTTATTCTGATTCCACATGGCTCCTGCACACCAACTTCCATTATTGATAAATATAGTGCCTGTAAATATGTAAATGTCCTTGCAAAAAAGTGGTCTTTCCCTGCTTTCAGATGTTGCTGGATTCCACTTTCTGTCCTTCTAAGCTGTAGCTTGACATAGGCCCATTGGAGTGTCAGTCCATCCTCTGGCGGCCATGCGTCCTTTATTCTTGGTCTGTGCTTTGAACCTCTGGCTTAATAGATAATAAAATTAAAGTGTAAAAATGTTATTTTTCTGGTACAACAAGGAGAATGGCTGCCATGGAAGTGGGATTCTGCTTTAAAACAAGACATGTGGTCCATGCTTGCCATTATTTCCCTCTCATACAAACACCAAAATTCAGTGGCACACAGTTAAAATGGGAATGTGACCCACAGTATATTCCAGAGTCTGGAGGTTGAGAATTGGTTCCCGCTTAGAGATGGTATTGAATCAGAGGACTCTAATTATATTAAGTTCAGGAGAAAATATGCACTTATATGTAAGAATTATTTTTTTCCTTCTTTTTCAGGCTAACAGTCATTGATGCTGATGGAGCAGCCAATTCTACTCTTGCTTCCTTAAGAGTCAACAAACAAGTGGATTTTCCCCCAGTTGCCAATGCAGGACCAAATCAGAAAATCACTTTGCCTCAAAACACTATCACATTGAATGGAAACCAGAGTAAAGATGATCATGAGATTGTCAGCTATGAGTGGTCCCTCAGCCCACAAAGTAAGGACAAGATGGTAGTGATGGAGGTAAATGGAGAGAATTTTCCTTCTCATTCAAACATTCAATCTCTGCTTGATGTTTTTTAGGAGCAGGAATTGTCCAGTACTAGCTGAAAACAGGCAAAAACCGTATGATTTATTGATGTTGGCATGTGATGAAGGATAGTACTGTATGATGAATATTACTTTGCTTACAGTATTATTTTCTGGTTCTTGCAAAACACCTTAACAAGAGTTCTTGTTCTCAACGTCCAGACAACACACACCGTGCCATTGTTTTTAAAGATAATTTTAATCGGGTGTAAAGAATCTGTGTCACTCCAGATGTTGAGGCACTACAACTTCTTCTGCATCGCCACCTTCTTCTTCTTCTATGTCTAGGCCAGAGGTGAAACTGCCAAAATGAAGGCACCTTTTTGGGGAGTTCATTCTGCAGTTCCTTTTGCCTGACCTAGTGTGAGAAAGATTGGCTGGTGGCACAAGGTTGCCATTACCAGGGTATGCCCAATTGTGGTTCAAAAATGCTACAATCTTCAAGGAGGCTCTTTCTGTGTACTCCTTCAGCATCACCTGATAATGACTTATGGCCAGGGCCAAATAACATCTGAAATATCTGTCTTAAATATGTATGTTTTCAAAGGGAGAAATACTTTGGACTCTTAACATTTTTTCTAGTTTCCCTGATTCCCCCCCTTCACTTCTTTATACAGGGAATAAAGAGCCCATACCTTCAGTTATCTTCACTGCAAGAAGGAAATTACACATTCCAGCTGACTGTCTCTGATTCTGTCAAGCAGCAGTCCACTGCTGAGGTCAAAGTGACTGTCCAGCCAAGTAGGTCGATTTCTACTATAATTGATTTAATTGAATAGTCTTCAAATGGCACTTTCTTGAATAACAAGGTAATTAAGCCAACAAATCTAGTACTGTATGTTCTTTAGGCTGCCAGCCTGGAAATAAAGCCCCAGAGCCAGGTAGAGTGAGGTGCTCAATTGAGGTGGTGGAACATGAGTGAAGTTGAGCCATGTAACTGCCCACTTAGGGCTCTTGCTGGTAAGTAGAGAAGGAAAAACTAATAGACCAGGGGTGCCCAAACAATGGCCCATGGGCCAGATTCAGTCCTCGATGCCAAATTATCTGGCCCACGCCACCCTTGTCGATCCCAGAAGCAGAAGTAAAATGTGCCTGTGTGGGTGCGTTTTACTTCCGTTTCCGGGAGCAATGAGGGTGGTGGGGGCTGGATGAATTGGTGTTGTGGGTGGGATCTGGCCTGTGGGGCATAGGATGGTCACTCCTGGTTTAAGCAGAGAAAATGGCAGCCTAAAAATCTATCTCATCCTGTTGCAAAAGATATATGTTGCAAAACAGATTGCAAGGCGTGTTTTTCTTCCACTTCCGGTGGGAGGGACCGGCCCGCTGAACCATGTGACCTGAAAAGTTTGGGCATCCCTTACAGCTATTGGGTTGGCTCTGTATGTCATGAGTGTAAAAACTGGCCTATGGGGACTGAATATATTTTCCCAACAAGTAACAAGAGTTTTGAGTGAGATAAAAGATGGAAGAAAGGAAAAGATGACACCATATGCAAGGATTCTGGAGAAGAGTGACTGAGTTTCTAAGGAATTGTTAAGCAGAATGCCCATTCCATATAATTATCCTAGTTTTTCCAGACAGAAGAATGAGCACCACAATTCCCAGACAATAGTTTTGTGCCTCAGGAATCAGGTTTGCAAACTAAACCCATGATTTTCCCTTCTAATGACCGATCATAAAATAAAGCATACTAAATAAAGACATGGAGTTGATGAAAAATGTGTGCAATGATGAACAGATGGGTTGTTTTTCCTATTTGAAGGAACACCTCATCTAAAAATGTGCTAGGTTTATTGGCCAGTTAAACCATAAACCATCTGTTTCTACAATGAGCACAGAAGACTAACTGGCATATACAAAAGAGTCGGGAGTGGGAGGAACAAGAATGTGCTATCACATGTCCTGTGCCATAACTAACCACTGGTCTCCTGCAATCCAAACAGGTGTTGGGGTGGTATGAATGTGTCATAATGTATGTCATTGTGAAGTTTATTGGAATAGACCCCTGCAATTTGTTCCTTGCCATTTGTGTTGTGTGGGAAAATTTGGATTATGCCCTGGACACATGGGGAGAGGTGGTGGGTGTAATCTTTTCCTTGTGTTAAAGAGATAGTAGCCATTTAACGCACAGACGATTGTCATCAGTGGCTGAAAAAAGGCTTTAAACATTGAAGCTTTTGTTGTTGCTACAGAAAAGAATACAGCCCCAAAAGCTGTGGTTGGTCCGTATAAAGAGCTGACATTTCCCGTCCAGAGCACTATTCTCGATGGAAGCATGAGCACAGATGATGTTGGCATTGTTTACTATCATTGGGAGAATATCAGGTATTTTGTATGGATGAAAGAACCTACCTGGGTGTACCTTGGCCAAAATCCTACTGTTGATTTATATATGTTAAATTAACTTGTGTAACTTGCTGTGAGTTGGTACCACAGTGGCTTAGTGGTTAAGATGTCGAACTTGACAGCAGGAAAGTCAGCAGGTCAGCAGTTTGAGACCTGAGTGCTGTGTGATGGAGTGAGCTCCTGTCGTCTGTCCCAGCTCCTGCCAACCTAGCAGTTCAAAAGCAAAAAATTGCAAGTAGATTAATAGGTACCACTTTGACGGGAAAGGTAACAGCATTCCATGAGCTCTGGCATCTAGTCATGCCTGCCACATGACCATGGAAGTGTCTGCAGATGTAGATAGTGCTGGCTCTTTGGCTGTAAGCAGCGATGAGCACTGGCCCCCTAGAGTCAGCACAACTGGCTTTTGAACAAGTAAGATCTACCTTACTGTGGAGAGTTCTGTTTTATAAGGTTCCAGTTACATTACTGGGCATGGGCGTTGGACATATGCCTAGCAGTTGGGCTCATGCCTAGTAAGGCAGCTGATGCCTTATTAGTGGAAATTCACCCTAGTGAAAATTCGTGGAAATTCACCCCAGTTCACCTTTTGTACTTGTAAACTGCTAACAGGATTCTGGCCACTGAAAGATACATGCATGTGCTGCTGGAGTAGTTCAGTATTTGCTACTTAGGGCTAAATTACATGTTACATTAAGCATTTGAGACCCAAAATTGAGTCTAGGCCCAGAATTAGGGCTTTGTTTTGTTTTCTGCAGTGGGCCAAGTTCTTTGCAAATGGAAAACGTTGACAGTGCGGTAGCCACAGTCTCAGGTTTAGAGGTTGGAACCTATTACTTCAGACTGACCGTGAAAGATGACCAAGGACTAAGTAGCTCTGCCACCCTTTCTGTGACTGTGAAGGAGGGTAAGATTTATTGCTTTGTTTTTCAAAGGCATCATTATAAATGACATCTAGTTCCTGGTGGTACTGCAGCCAGAACGTTTTGTGTTCAATCCTGATCAGGAATCAAGGTTGACTCAGCCTTCCATCCTTCTGAGGTTGGTAAAAAGGAGAGTACCCAGCTTGTTGAGGGCAAAATATTAATTAACTTGTGAACCTCCCAGAGAGTGCACTAAGCATTATGGTGCATTATATCAGTGTAATTGCTATTTCTATTGCTTGTTCCAAACATTTCCACTATTCTGTTTCTGTTTTTCAAGTGTTTTGTAACTAAACAGCTCAGTGAGTTGGGTATCTGTTTGTGAAGACACATTTTGGGAGTCTAATTCCCCATCATGCCTCCCAGGAAAAAAAGCCAGCCTGTGTAGCTTTGAGCAAGCTGCACAATCCCAGAGCACTCCCAGGCAAAAGGGGAGGTTAAAACCTCTGCCAAGTGCTCTATACCTAGAAAACTCTGGAAAGGGTCACCATAAATCAGAAATATATATATTTCATAGATTGTAAGCCACCTCGAAAAGACTGCAGTGGGTCAAGTGGTTAAGACACTGAACTTGATTACTGGAAGGTCAACAGGTCAGCAGTTTGAGACCTGAGTACTGCATGACGGAGTGAGCTCCTGTCTCTGTCCCAGCTCCTGCCAACCTAGCAGTTCAAAGCAAGAAATTGTAAGTAGATAAATAGGTACCACTTCAGTGGGAAGGTAAACAGTGTTCTATACTCTTCAGTGCCTAGTCATGCATGCCACTTGTCAATGGAAACATCTGCAGACACAGACAGTGCTGGCACTTTGGCTGTAAACAGAGATGAGCACTGAACTCTAGAGTTGAATACTATTGACTTTCAAGCAAGGACAACCTTTACCTTTCCCTAAGCCACCTTTCAGTGGTGCTTGCATCAAAAGGACAGGGAACAAAACAATAAGCAAACAAACAATTAACTTGATATAACATAATTAAAAGTTTTTCAGATGTCAGAGTAGATAATATTCTCAGCTAGTAAGGTAGGTTATAATGTCCATCCATTACAAACAGGAACTAATGTCAGTGTTGATTTTAATCTCTCCAACACCTATATTCTAAACATTTTCCTCCTTTCAGCAATATGTATATA
Organism: Furcifer pardalis; assembly: GCA_030440675.1. Taxonomy (NCBI): domain Eukaryota; kingdom Metazoa; phylum Chordata; class Lepidosauria; order Squamata; family Chamaeleonidae; genus Furcifer; species Furcifer pardalis. The sequence goes on from CP126891.1 coordinate 114,369,539, forward strand.
TCATCTATAGCTATTGCTATCCTGTTCTTTTCTCTAAAACAAAACTCTCCCTGTCTGTTTTATTCTTTAGAAAAGAATCATCCACCCGAGGCTCATGCTGGGGGCAAACACATCCTTGTTCTTCCCAATAACTCAATTGCTTTGGATGGTTCACAGTCTACCAATGACCAAGGGATCGTGTCTTATCTCTGGATTCGGGACGGCCAGAGCCCAGCAGCTGGAGTAAGTAGTGTAATGGTTTAATAAGACCAGGTTGAGTGTCTGAGACCAGGTTTTCATTTGTTAACCTGTTAATTGGAGCAATAAGATCCATTGGCTAAAGAGCCTGATTTAGACATTGGTGAGGTAAGTTCAGGACATCTCAAGATGTTTTGCTGCCTGAGGTGAAAAATAAAATGGTGTCTTTCCTCCCTATTCTGTTCCATTGGCTGGATTGGCAGTTGGATTTTCCTCCCACAATAGTAAAGTTGAATTTTACTTCAACAATGTTGACAGGACAGCATTCTGTACTGTAACTGAAGGCAGCAGGCTGGTTTATGAGGCACAGAGAACGTTACGTGACACATATAACTTTGCCCTTTAGTACTTTGGTAATGCTCAACGTAATGTTTTGTGTGGTCGCTGGAAGGTTGACACAGGCTTAAATTGAAAGTCTGATGGCTGATGTGTGCATCTCTGATGAAACCCTGTTGTGGGGGGAAATGTGTTAATCTTAGGGAATAGGTATTTACTTTTATGTTAATTTGGAGGCAAGAAGCTAACAAACCATTGACCTTAGACGGGGAGAGCAATTACCAGACCTCTGGGATTAGCAGTGGTAGAAGTCTCTGTAATGACATTCCACACATGCAAATGGACTTGAGAAATCAAGTCCATCTTCATGTGGTTTTTTAGCCTTTTGGGTATCATGTTACTCGCTGGCTTGCCTGTTGGAGGATGCTTTAGTCCCCGCCTAACATCATTGACAAGAGATGGGCATCACTGCCTAGTTAGACTGCTCAAGCCCCCATGCCGTGACAAGGCACTCGCCTAGCGGGGATCCAATGTCCTCTCCCGCCTAAAATCTAACAAAATTAGGGGAGGTAATGAAAAAGCCCACTTGTGGTTTCTGGTGGCCAAACCTTTTTTTGGTATAAGACAAATGGGAGAAGCATACGTGGGCCCCAAGTATGTCCCCCCCCCCCCCGAAAAAAAAAAATCTGTTTTACAATCCAAGAGAAAAAAGGGGATTTTTGAGGCAATAATAAAGTATGTACAGTAATACCCCGGATAACGATTGCATCGGATAACACTAAAACCGCATAATGACGACAAATTTGGGGGGAAGATTTGCACCGGATAACGTTCTTTTTAGCGTTATCCGATACAGTCGTTCTTAGCAGCAGGGTGGCTGGAAAGCTGAACGGGGTTCTCCGTTCAGCTTTCCAGCCACCCTGCAGCTACGGAGGCAGGGTGGGGTGGCTGGAAAGCTGGAGGAGGGCCTCCCACGTCGGCTTCCCCAGCCACCCCACAGCTGCAGAGGCAAGGGCGGGTGGCTAGGGAAGCCGACAGGGAGTCCCCGTCAGCTTCCCCAGCCACCCTGCAGCTGTAGATCAGGTCCTCTGATCTCTCTGGAGCAGGCAGGGGACCCGATCTACAGCTGTTACTGGGCTTCCCCGATGTCCCCAGCCAGTGAAGCAAGCCAAAACGTCAGAGTTCGAACCCTGACATTTTGGCTTGCTGCACTTGCTGAGGACGTTGGGGAAGCCCAGAAACAGCTTGGATCGGGTCTTCCCACCTCCCTGGACCCGGCAGGGGGGTCAGGGACCCCAAAATTGGTAAAAGAAAAACGGACATTTTTTTTACCAATTTTGGGATCCCAGACCCCCCCTGCTGGGTCCAGGGAGGTGGGAAGACCCGATCCAAGCTGTTTCCAAAGTTCCCCCACCCCCCTTAAGGCTGCAGCAGGCCAAAATGTCAGGATTCAAATCCCGACGTTCTGGCTTGCTGCAGCTTCCAGGGAAACAGGGCTTTTTTAAACGTTGTGTGATCAATGTATCGCACAACGTTAAAAACCAGATAACGACGAGACTTGTGGAACCAAGTCTCATCGTTATCCGGGGTACTAGTGTATATGAATGCAGGAGTTCCACGGGTTTTGTCTCTGGAGGCTGCATGTTGTCCACTTATGGTCTCAGGTAAAAGTGATTCTGAAGCAGGAATTTATACTGAACTCCCCACCTACCACCCACTCCCAATTTTTCAGGATGTGATACATGGTTCAGACCACGATGCTGTATTACAGCTGACCAATCTTGTAGAAGGAAGCTATATTTTTCATCTGAAAGTCATGGATGCCAAAGGAGATTCAGATATCGACACAGCAATTGTGGAAGTGCAGCCAGGTATGTTTAAGGGAATGTTTCATTGCACATATCCTGTGCTCATTGCTCCTCTCAAATTCTTCCTATTCTACAAGCAACAATTTTGTCAGGCTATGTAACTATTTTGTGTCTCACATCCTGTTTGATAAGAGTGTGGCTGATTTTCCATTATACTGTAATAATTTTGTGTCAGAAATTATTCTGGGTTGAAAGGATTTTTGCTGGAGAAACTCTGCTCAGGGGACACCCAAATGAGGCTCCTTTCATGTCCCCAAGATATTTTCCCACCGAAGTGGTCCCTATTTATCTACTTGCAATTTCTTGCTTTCAATCTGCTAGGTTGGCAGGAGTTGGGACAGAGACGGATATTCATTCTGCCATGCAGTACCTTGGTCTCGAACTGCTGACTTCCCAGCCTTCCAGCTAACAAGGCAAGCTTCTTAACCACTGAGCCACTGCAGTCCCTGATTTCCCATTAATACTACCGTTCTTATGCTTTCACTCCACTGTTTTGACTCTTCATTGCAATTCAAAGCCGGTATTATTAAAGCAGATGCAAAGTAGCATTAGCAATTACACTTATCTACTGCCCTATAGCACCTGAAGCACTCTGTGGGTAATTCATAAGGCAATTAGCATTTTTGTCCCAAGAAATTGGGTACTCATTTTACTGACCTTGGAAAGATGGAAGATTGAGTCAACCTTGATCCCTTCAAGATAGAACTCAGATCATGAACAGAGGTTTGGCTGCAGTACTAATCACTGCACCATCGGGGCTCTGCTACTGTGTCCTACTAGCAGTCTTGATTCATTTCCAGGATTCTCCATTCACTGGTGCTTGAAATTTAGACGCGAAAGAGGTTGCTGTTTAGGCAGCTTACGGATCAAATAACGGCCCCTCAACCATCTCAGATTCTTTAGCTGAAATTTTATTTCTGACTTTGGTTGCTACCTTAGACATGCTTTTAATGCTTCCCCTGGTGGTTGTGGGCTCCCTGGTGCTTAACATCACAGACAAAAACAAACAAAAAATCTTTTCTACGTACTTGAAAAAGTGTATTTTTTTTAAATTAACAGACCCAAAGAGAAACAGCCTGGTGGAACTGATTTTGCAAATCAGAGTTGGCCAACTGACTGAACAACAGAAAGATGCTCTGGTGCGACAGCTAGCGATGGTCCTAAACGTCTTGGATTCAGAGATTAAAGTTCAGAAGATACAGCCTTATTCTGATGCCAGGTACAGAGAAACACCAGTGATAGGATATGACCCCATCACAACAGAATAAACTCCTTCATTTTAAATTAGCAAATCATCTAGGTAGTGAAACAGCATGAGTTACTGTAAATTGCATTATTTCCTAAGGCCACACGTTGTGCTCTGTGGTTACTGGGTGGAATTCACATTGAACATGCACAGCAGTTGCACTGGGCTGAAGACTGAAGGCTTGAGCTGGTATGTTGAACAATTTGCCACCTCCACTGGGGCTGTTCATCATCCATTCAAGAGAGGTTAGACTGGGCTTCTTGCTGTTCTTCCAGCAATTGGCTGTCTGCTAAGAACTAAGATGCTGACTGGAAGGCAGCAGGTCAGCAGTTTGATACCCAAATACTGCAGGACAGAATGAGCTCCCATCTTTCTCCCAGCTCCTGTCAACCTAGCAGTTCAAAAGCAAGAAATTGCAAGTCAATAAATAGGGACCACTTTGGTGGGAAGGTTAAGAGTGTTATGTGCGCTCCAGTGTCTAGTCATGTCTGCCACATGACCACATAAACATTGGCTATAAATGGAGATGAGCACTGAACCCTAGAGATCAATACAACTGGTTATTGAGCAAGGGCAATATCTAACCCTTGTAAATTGTATTAGATCTGTTATCTTTGGATTTTGTATTTGTTTTATGTAGTTGCTTGTTTCATTTATGGTTGCTTTTGGTTTTAAACTAGTTTTGTACACTCCCCAGACTAACAAACAAACAAAGAAACAAACCTGATTACAGTAATACCTCGGATAACGCTAAGACTTGGTTCCACAAGTCTTGGTGTTATCTGATTTTTAGTGTTATCCGATGCATGTTAAAATCCTATGGGATGGATCGGATAACGTTAAAGCTCCATAGAGATACATTGTAACCGCACAGGCTTTAGCGGTTGTTATCCGATACATCCCATAGGACCTTAACGTTATTCGATCCATTTCTCCTCCCCAGATTACTTAACGTTATGCGATTTTAGCGTTATCCGAGGTAAACGTTATCCGAGGTATTACTATACTTTAATTGTATTTTAACATAATCATTTAATATACTGTAATTACACTAGTCCTTTTCCTGTTTGTTTGTTTATCCCATCCATCTGACCATGCAGTCATTTTGAGCACTGTCAATATAACAAAGTAACCAAACCCAATAAGAAATAAGGATAAAACCAGAAAAATAAAAAACCCCAACAACAAATACTAAGTAAAGCAAATACAATGATGGCAACACCGTAATTTAATAATTTAAGCAAAGGGGGAGTTTTTAATTTTGGTTGTCAGCCTTGAGTTCTAGGTTCTGAGAGAAAGATGGTATATAGACAAACACATAATCAAAGGCTAGAGCTGATTTCTCCATGTTTGATTGAGAAACTGCTGATAGATATGTCTAAAATAAAAATAATATACCATCTTGACCTCTGCCAAGATACTTTATGAGTAAAATCTTTGTCACTTGGAATTTGCTTCTTGTATTTCCAAAAGACTAAATCTCAAGGCCTTTATATCATTGGAAAGAGGTTCCACTGCGCTGGTGAGGCAGGAAATGCAAAGGTGAAATCAAATAAAAAATATTTTTTTGCAATTGAATGCAGACATGTTTTGAAGGCTCTAAATCATAGTACTGTATATGCATCCTCTTTTCAGCACAGCAATTGTGTTCTATGTTCAGAAGGGACGTTCTTCCAGAGCACTGGAGGCTTTGGATGTTGCCCAGATGCTACGCTCGCAACTTCTGAAAGAAAAAATAAAATTGCCTTTTAAAATGCTTCGTATTGACACGGCTGGTATGTATTTGTGCTATGGAGCAGAATGCCACATCTGAATGCCAAAGCCCAACTGGTGATTTCAGTTGTTTTGTTGTTATAGCTTGCCTCTTACAATGCTCTGGACATGGGTATTGTGACCCCATCACAAAACGATGTATATGCCATCAGCTGTGGATGGAAAATTTGATAGAGTGGTACCTAGGCAATGGGAAGAGTAATTGTGGTAAGTTGGGAAAACTGGATGGAGTGTTTTGGGAATTAATGTTGTTCAGAGCAAATCTGTAAAGTGAATATTTTGAAAGTACAAGTGTATTAATAGCCTCTCGAGCAACTTTAATTCTGCTTTTGTCTTCTAGAATGGAGTATACTTTATGTAACAACGTTTGCTTTTGTATTGATTGTGCTATTGGCAAATTTAACCTGGTTCTGCCTCTGCTACTGCAAAAGGTAAGAATAATGGTCTGTTTAGTTTAATGAAGAATGATATTGATACACAATGCTTCGGCACTTGTACCTCCATACATGTAAATGAATTGACTCAGAAACGAGTGCAGCAAATCAGTGTGTTTGCATTTCCAAACCTATGAGGTATGATCAGCTGCAATATTCTTTATTTTCATTTTAGTTGCTTGTAATGGCTTCTGGAATGAAACTCTACATCAGCGTTTCTCAAACTGTTCCATGGAACCATGGTGGACTTCCATTCCCAGAAGCCTGAATCAGTACATTGGCTGATAAGTGATTTGGGGAATTGACTTAGGCTTCTGGGAATTGAAGTCCAAAAACCAAAGGTTGGGAAACGCTGCTCTACATTATGTGTGATATCACTTTTGAGCAGTTGTACTTTCAAAGTAATCCCAATTTTGATTGTATGAGCTCTGTTCAATAAGGCAATGACACTCTTCCTTAGATATTGTGCCTTAAGATACAATGAATGGGATTGAGTACTTCATTTGTAAGAAATTAATATTTTCTCCACTTTTTAGCAGAAAGAGGACTAAAATAAGAAAGAAAACAAAGTATACAATTTTGGATAACATAGACGATCAGGAGCGAATGGAACTCCAGCCCAAATATGGTATGGATTTTTAAAAATTGTGTGTTTTCTAATTTGCCACCCCTCCTTTTAAGGTGCTTTTAAATTTGAATATTGATGGCTGGATAGTTCAGTGAGTAAGGTTTCCGGCTGTGGAGCCAGAAATTGAGAGTTCTGTTCCCCACGGTGCATTCCAGAAGAACCAGCCTGTGGGCCCTTGGGCAAGCTCCACAGTCACCAGGGCACCTCTGGAAGAAAGGAATGGTAGATGAGTTATGAGGACTCTCTATCTAGAAAGTCCTGAAAAGGGTCATCGTAAGTCAGAACTGATTTGATGGCACACAATTATTATTATTGTGGAGACGAAATACTTGCTTCTGATGGAGCAGGTTACCTTTCAAAGTTCCACAATCAGTCAGTAATCTTCATGGTACTGTATCATCTCTTGCATTCCCCCAAATGATCTGATCATAATTTTGTGTCAGAGATTACTCTGGGTTGAAAGAATTTTTGCTGGAGAAACTCCACTCAGGGGACGCCCGAATGCAGCTCCTTTCATGTCCTCATGTGCAGCTCTCAGATATCAAAACCTAACCTTCCAGTCTCCAGCTCAGCGTTTTAACCACTTAGCAACCGGGGGAGCTGTAGTGATCTGATCATTAAATAATTTCTATTTGTTTGTGCCTGAGTGTTTTCAGCACCTTCCTTTATGCATGTACTTATCTATGCTTTCTAAAAATGTAACCAACTTTTAGATTTAGCTGGAATTGAAGTTGGTCTACGTTCATAGCAGTGCAGGGATGTCTCACACTTGACGTGGTCGGAGAAACTGGGGAGACCGTTTCACTGAGTTTCTCCAAGGGAAGAGGAATTCTCCCACTGTTTCTAAGAAATTGGATTCTGTGTCATTAATGACAGAAGCACACCATCTTTCTGCCTGCATTTTGTGTGTGTGTGGTTTTTTTAAACGATAGTGATGGCAGCAGCAATAGCAATATAACTCTTATATATAGCCCCAAAGCGCTTAGTGCACTCTCTGCGTGGTGCGCGAGTTAAATTGCATTTTGCCCCAACATGTTGGGTGCTAATTTTACCAACCACAGAAGAATGGAAGGCTGAATCAACCTTGACTCCTTCAAACTCCCAATGTTTTGGCTGCAGTACAGCAGTTTAGACATTTTGTAGAGGAAAGTGGTAAGAGCAGAAAGAGTCTTAGAACATTCTGCAAAGTGGCCTCTCTCTTGCTCTTTTTAATAGAAAGGCAAGAGAAGGACATTTCAGAAATTTTCTCAGAAAATGTTTTCTGAGAACTTTCGGTTTGCTTGTAATTCAGGTTAATAAAGATCCCTCTGCTTCTCTTCCCCTTATCAGGCATAAAACACAGAAGCACAGAACATAATTCCAGCCTGATGGTTTCTGAGTCTGAGTTTGATAGTGATCAGGACACTATCTTCAGCAGAGAGAAGACCGAAAAAGAAAAACCAAACAACAGCCCGAATGGTTCCATTAAAAATGGTGTCTCCTTCAGCTATAGCTCAAAGGACAGATAAAGAGATAAAGGCATTGAAAGGACATGTGGATCTGGCCTGCAAAGGAACAGAAAGTCTGGTTCTGCATCTGATAATTTCCTAAAACCTCACCAATTGCAGATGGAATGATAGCACTGCAAGAAAGGAAATGGGCACAATGGATTGTTCTGTCAAGAAACAATATATAGGAAAGGTCAAATGGCTTTAAAGCCTAAATTACTAGAGATGGTATCCATATAGTATCTCATGGATATTTGGAGTTTACCACTCCATCTCAGTCATGACTGTTACTGTATGAGGACTGCATATCAAAGCTTCCTTATACAGTATTATTTTCCATAGAAACTAGTGGCTATACACTTAAGTGAAGTCATTTATATCAGTAGGCAAATTTACCTTATTAAAACTAGTGTGTGGTTACAACCTTGGTGTAAGTTGAATGTATGAATTGTGTAGGTGCAGCATGATAAAAGGATATCTGCTATGCTTCTGCTGCTAAAGTTTTGTCTCATAAGGCATCTCAGTTCATTTTACAACATGTCCCAGGGACATTATCTTGAAGGTCAGACCTCAAAAAAGTTACTTTTTTGAAGTATCAACCTCCAAATCTCTCAGCTAGCATGGTCTCTCATAGAGGAACATGTCATAATAGCCTCGCTAAAATAAAGCAGATCTGAGTCTAGGTTCATGTCTGGACTTGGGACTGTTTGACTAGCATTTGATGGGTGCTAGTCAATATTCCTGCAGTCAATATTCAGACTTCCTCTTGCATTGCAATAACAATTGGATTTGGTGGGAAACAGATGACCATCTTACTGCCCTTTCTAAAGGCCTGTTTGCTCATACCAGCCAGAAGCAGTACAGACTTGTAAAAAACCTTTTAGCAGCATGGATCTTTCAGACCATCAGATTCCCATGCTAACTTCAGACTGGCATAGACAAGGGCCTAATCCAGAATGAGGGGGTCTGGAATATCCACAGCTCCCTAATCCCAACTTGGTAGCTATTACCTATGAGAAAACCATCCTCAGTATAGATATGCCTGTAATGCTCTCCATAGGGGCAGAACAGGGCTTCCTGTGGCAGAGGAAGAAGCAGGCTACCCAATGCTAGTTACTCCTGCCTAATCCTAAACTTCTCTTACAAGATGGATCAAAGCTGCGATGGTGAACCTTGGCACTCCAGGTTTTCTTGGACTTCCAATTCACAGGTGGTGAAGTCTCTCTGAATCCACATGGATGAGTTTACTGCATGCAGTAAACCCATTCATGTGGATCCACAGACTTGGGCATCTGGGAATTGAGGTCCAAGAACACCTGGAGTGCCAAGGTTTGTCATCACAGGATCAAGAGGTTAAGTTTGCTCTGCCTTTCTATAAACATCAAGTCCCAGATGTTCTTTTTAAGTAGAGAAATTGTTAGAAAGGGATGCTGATGTTTCCAGAGATAGATTTTTAAAAAATTCTTGCATGGAACATGTCTCTTTGGAAAACATACTTTATGAAGTAAGGAAGAATCCTGTTGTTAAAGACATTTTAGATTCCCTACCAGCTTTCAATAATAGGCCAAGTGATATGGAGGTTTTTAAAAACACGTTTTTTGTTCAACAAGACATTGCAGATTATTGAGCCCTGCCAGATCTGACTAGCTACTAGCTGCTAGGGGACAGTGAGCAGTAGCCGCAGTGATAATTTGCATAAGCAGGGCTATTTATAAAAGGCTTAAATAGTAATGGAGCTTAAGAGAGCAGAAACTTTTTCTGAGCTGCTTTATTTTGGCACTTTTGGAGGAGTATGGCAGACATACTGGAACTCAGTATTGGTACCACTGGTTTCTGTGAACAGTTTTTATTCCATCTCTGTAGACCAGTGGGGGTCGGGTGCGGCCCCAGATGCCAATTCAGCTGGCCCGCGAAGCCCTTGCTGCTCCTGGAAGCTGAAATAAAACTTCCACTTCCAGGAGTGGCGAAAGCTTCGCGGGCCGGATGAATTGGCATCGGGGGCCGCACCCGGCTCCTGGGCCTTAGTGACCAGCTCCTTGAACCACATGATCGGCCCACGGCCCAAAAAGTTTGGGCACCCCTGCTGTAGACCAGTTTCCCAACCTTTGGTTTTTGGACTTCAACACCCAAAAGCCTAAGTCAATTCCTCAAAGCACTGACCAGCCAATATACTGACCTAGGCTTCTGGGAATGGAAGTCCCCCTGTGGGATGTGGGCCCCACATTGGGAACCACTGCAGTAGACATTTACAAATATCTTCAGTGTGACCCAGAAGATGACCTATTCAGAATGTTAGTTTTTTCCCATTTTATGTATGAACCTCTTCTTGTTTATTCATTTCTCTTGGAGGACTAGTCAAAAATATAGTCCATTATCTGCTATCCTCTATACATCTTCTATGCTTGTTTTCTCTTAATTAGCCTCGCTCATCAACTGGTTTGGTACTAAAGCCTTCCAGCTTGCAATGGCCAGCCTACTTCCAAACAGCAAATTCCATGCCCTAATCCTGCTTTTCTTTTTTAAATATTCTGTGGCTGCTAAGCAAGAACGGTCCTCATCAACCTGTCCTTAACAGTGCTCTTTTTTTTTTGGGGGGGGGGGGGATTTAAGGATTTTATGTATGTCTGAAAAATTTGACCTCCCCTCCTTTATGTGGTTTTTATTGTTTTGTCTCCACAACTATTGATCCTCATGTTGAATTTAAGAAGGAGAAAGAAGCAAGGCTTCACCCACACCAAAACATTGTACTGAATGCTCTTTGTTCCTCTTCCGCGTTCCACACCAAACATTGGCAATCCTCAAGCCGTTAGTCCACAGGGTTATCAGGTTAGTTAACTGCTGCCTAACACCCAGTGATGAGTTGCTGGCAGTGTGGTCTACTCTTATCGCCATAGCAGGATTACCTGGCTAGCATGTTTAATATTTTTCCTTATTCTGCGTTTTGAATGCAGTATAAATTAGATGCTCTAAATTCTACTAACTGTGTCATTCCTTGAGTTAACTCAGACTCTGCTATAATGAGGAAAACACAGCAAGAGAAAGGTTTCTTGTTCCTCAGCATTCTCACACCTCACAATCCTATGAAATTATCTGCCCATTCAATGGATTTCCAAGTAATGGAGGTGATCCAGGGGAAAAATGTGTGGACAAAGGAGTTGAGGAAAACTGTACCTTCGTGCACATTTCTTTTGTGAAAATGAGGCTGGCTATCATTTTCTTCTGCATGTGTCTGTGTGCCGGTGATCCACTAAAAGATAATACCTTTTCAATGCTGTGGTTCAAGGAAGCTCATGAAACATAAGCATGATTTAAGAGATAAAAATAGGATTGCATAATCATAACAGAATGTTACAACATTTATTAAAACAAGAGTTCTTTTTAACAATCACCTATTAAATCATGTGCTAGGCAACAAAGAATTCACATTAGTTTTTTTATTAAGCAAACAATAGATAGTTTTAAAAGAAAGGAATGGTAAACACTTTTGTGTATTCTCTACCTAGAAGACCCTGGAGTGGGTCATCATAAATCAGAATTGACTTGACACCACAGTTATTATAGGCAAAAAGAAACATGTGCACTAAGTTTAAATGCTAATACCAACTTGTTCCAGTCTCAAGAGAAAAATTCTTACAGAAGATCAGTAGTATCTTGTTCTAAACTCCATTACTTGTGCTTAATGTTTTAGTTTATTTTTTCCAACATGAATGCTGACAAGCTTTGACTGTATTACATCCTTATTGTTTATTTCTTAGTTTGTTTTTAAAATAATATAAAGCTCTTCCCACAAGTTTCTCTGTCACATTATAAACTGTTTCTGACCATCTATAATATGGGAGTCTTGTAATTTTCATGGCCATTATCTACTGCCAGTCCAAAGTACAGCAGTCCTGTTCACACAGTGTCAGGAATCCTGTTGGCAAAGCTCCACAGTAAGACAGGTAACAGTAATTTTTGGACATTAAAGGCCCCTCTCGTTCCTACACACACATACGCAAACACTTCCCAAAGTTGAAAGGGATCTGTAGAGAACCTCAAAAGCTGGGATTGGGAGGGAACGGGAAAATTTTAATTAAGGAGGTTTTTTTTTTTTAAAAAAAGATAGCAACATTCCCTTCAAACATATTGTGTAGATTACTGTACGGAATTTTCCATTGCAAATAAATAGTGTATTCATTTTGATGCATCATTGTTAATATAGCACCATTTGGCTATTTTTGCCATCTTTTAAACTCCATAACAGTTCCTAGAAATACAACTTAACGGAACAGTTGCACAATCCACCTATGCAGGTTATAGAACCAGGGCGGTCATTCTAATACTTTTATTTAGGCATCAATAAAATGGTGGTAAATTAAACGACTGCCTAAACTACCTCTTTTTAAAGTCCAATTAGCAGTTTCAGAGCTCCTAATCTTGCAAGGTTTCACTGTTGTTGAGATTAAAACTACATTCCCTGCTCTCCATGTAGCTTCAGAATGAATGGCAGTATCACAGAGAAGCAGACTGGCCTTTCAAACTGGAAATATTATGCAGTTAGCATGTACCTGCATTTGGGGATTCAAGAATAGCTATAAGGATGAAAGCTGTATATCAGTGCAGTGGCTGGACAGTGGTTAGGAAACATGTATTGTGATGACTAATTCCTTCTATTATTACTGACTCAGATCTCTTTTGAATTTGTGCTTGTCTACATCATTTTTTGCACCCTTGAATCTCAAGAGGTTTCCTTTTGTGCTTTGAGGCCCACTTCAAGGTTCTAGAAGATATCACAGTTAATCCAACAGGAAGACAGTTAAGAGTCTTCTTACAAAATGGTTCTTGTGCATAACCTGAATCCAAATACCAGCTAGAAGACACTTGATCAGTCAGATTCACATAACTGCTGACCCCCCCATTCAGCAATTGAATCAAAGGGTCTAACCTACTGTGGGCAACACACTGGATTTAAGCCCATACCTTTGTGCTATTATGTAAAGGGTATAACATTTGGCTGCAAGGCTCAGCTATCAGGCACATAACTTAAAAGATGCTTAAGCCCTATTGTAAATATTCTTTTATATCTCTACCTACATACCTGCAAGGACACTTGAGCTCCAACCAAAAGCTGAAGTTGTAGAATGTTTTTCCCGCCTGGCAAAATTAAGTTTTCTTGGGAGGTACAGAATGACCCTGGATTTAATCACACTCTTAGCTTCAGCAGACCAGTTAAATCAATGGCACATACAAAGTTGTTGATTTAACCCGTGTCCCTTTAATTCCATACTTTTACTTTAGCTGGGATTGATATTTGGATTTGGCCCCTGAAAATTCAGTGGCCAGCAGAGTAATTCAAAATATACTGCCATGTTCAAAATTCTTCACCATCATGAAGAAACATCAACATTTTCCTGCCTTGTTCCTTAAAAGGTAGGAACCTCAATAAGTAAATTTCTCCATATTACTGTGAAATAGAATCAATAACATGATTTGTTTCTGCATTATGGTTAACAACATAGACAAAAGAGGATCTATATTCTTATAATCGCTATACACAAATGTAATTCCAGGATTGTTGTTGTTTTGTAAACTTACCTACAGCAATGTAAAGACATCGCTATACACAAACATGATTAGTATCATTTCAGGACAAGGGCACAAAACCCTCTACAAAACTTGCGAATGTGTAGTTATTCGTTTAACCCTTGTGTGCTTCGATATGTAACTCTTGGTCATTATAATCCTCCAAAACAGACATATTTTATCTCTAGATACTCATCAATACCATACTTTGAACCTTCTCTTCCTAGCCCAGATTGTTTAATACCACCAAAAGGACACTCAGCAGCTGATATGATTCCTTCATTAATGCCAACCATTCCAACCTCCAGTTTTTCTGCAACTCTCCAGATCTGTGCAGGGTCTTGAGAATAAAAATAACCTGCAAATTGGGACATTGAACAGAACAGAGTTACACAACATTTTGTAACTGAAAGCTCTTTGAAGATTTTTTAATTTTTTAATTATCTCAAGCCTAATAGGAAAAGTCATCATATATCTTGATAGTTTGAACTATGCCCTAATTGACACCTTCCACTGTTTCAAACACATACCACCTATCCTAACCAAAGAAAGATAAAAGACTTATTTCTCCCATATCTGAATGCATGGATTCTCCGATTCTTGGGAGCAAAAGAAATATCACTTATATGGCCAGAAGAAAAATCGTGGAGCCACAAAAAATTGACTCCTACTTGATGGGATTCCGTTTTGCTTTAGAGGTACAACATGTAATCAGTGAACAGGGATGATAGCAAAGGTTTTTGGTGGCCAAAATCCTACTGGTGCTTGTAGAAGGTTTCCATAACTTGCCACAGTTAATTTATGAGGTATCACAGCACATCTCTGTTGCACAACTGGATCTGTAATGCGACTAAGACCCTTCACATCTTGTTAATTAGTATGAAATAGTTTGTGGCAAATTACACAGATCTCACAGGAACACCTATAGGATTCTGGCCAATATTGCTCAAAATGATCATGAAACAACGTTATCATAGTTACATTCCTCTTTGTTGTCCTTCTGCCAATACGAAAAGGCTGGGTGTTTTATTAAACATGTCCTGAATTGTTTTAATCTATTTATATGTTTTGGCATTGCTTCTGTTTCCTCAGCTTCTCAAGGACCATTTATGGCAGAAAGGCAGAGTTTAACTTTAATATACAGTAAAATAACACATTAAGACACATACCTGCTAGACCCACATTGGTTGAATTTGCTATGGCAAGAGCTTCTTCCTCTGTATCAAATCTGAAAATATAGTGAAATCGCATTAATAGGAACTACAGTAAAACCTCATATAACACTAAAACCTGGTTCCACAAGTCTTCGTGTTATATGATTTTTCGTGTTATCTGATCCTCTATGGGATCCATAGAGATACATTGTAACCACACAGGCTTTCGCGGTTGTTATCTGAAGCATCCCATAGGATCTTAATGTTATCTGATGCAATTCTTCCCCCCAGATTCCTTGATGTTATGCGATTTTAGTGTTATTCGATACTAATGTTATATGAGGTATTACTGTATAAGCAATTCTTTGTGGATCTGGAAAAAAATGATATGCAATCAGAAGACTTCCACATAAGTGTTAAAGTCGTATTCTTATGACATTTAAGCAAAAGAAATTTCCACAATTTCCCCTTAAGTCAAGCCAGTAAAAAGTATGGTTTGTACATGATGTTTTCCAGCATTAGTAATACATTTGTATATTTTAAAAACAACACAAAATGGATGGGTTAATATATTGTGAAGAGATTCTCTCAGATTAAAGTACTATTTAACCTAGAGGTGGTCAAGAGGAATTGTGTGTATAGAAAAGTCAGCCAGTTTCCTTCTGGGAAGTAATCCCAATTTAAAAAATACACAATGTGCTTATTGCAACTCTGCTTGCCCTCAAGTGTCACACATGGCAAGGTAGGAAGGAAAGTGACACAGGTGCAGTTCAGCAAAGTGCAATGATTATATGAGAAATGATTGTGTGTAATTTATAGAATAGATTCTTACTTGACAACTGGGGCCAAAGGACCAAAGGTTTCCTCTTGTGTACACAACATGCCTGTGCTGACATTGCTGAGTAGAGTTGGCTCAAAGAAATTCTTCCCGTAACTGTGCCTTTTGCCTCCTGTAACTATGCATGCGCCTTGTGAAACAGCATCATGAATGTGTCTTTCAACCTAAGAGGTACACAACAAATGTAAACACATGTAAATTATGTTAAGTTTTTTTTATTACACAGCAGTAGGCCGGGCAGCTTTACAAATAGTTTTACTTATATATACAAAAAGTTTTACTTATATATACACTCCCCACTCTAACCCAGTAATTAAACTCCCCACATTTGTTTTGAAATACAGGTATAAGAAAATAGTTCTTTACTTACAGTTGCTTTAGAAAGATTAGTGAAGTTACTTTGCTTGATAAAAGAGTTCTTTACAACAGGTTTTCATTTAAACAAACATACTTTGCTTGTAAGGCAAAATAGGCGAGCGAGAGAGAGCAGAATAGCAGAATAGTAACTGGAACAACACATGTGACTGAAAAAATCTGAACAGCAAGCAGCCTAATCATGCCAGGTGACCCTAGAGGTGGAAAACTAGAAAACTTTTCTATTGGTTGGTTATAGACATAATTTACATTAACAACCCATTGCATGGTGGGGTTCCTTCAATAAACTCAACAAATTAGAGTAGGATCTCCCATAAAAGGTCTATTTTTGTTTCCCTGAGAGGTATTTTGTACTATATAAGAATATACAGGTACAGAGAATAAACATGATTAGTTACAGGTTATGTCAATAAAATAAAGCCTTACTTTTTCCACAGCTTTTTCATTGATCAGTGGCCCCTGGGTAGTCGCCTCATCAAACCCATTACCAACACGTAACTCTCTCTCCATAATTTGTGCAAACTTTTCTACAAAGGCATCATGGATCCCTTTCTGCACCAAGAAGCGGTTTGCACATACGCATGTCTGAAAACAGAATAAAAAGTGTTTTGTTTCTTTAATTTATTCATTCTTGGCTCATGATCCAACAAATGGTACTTGACTACTATTGTTTCAGCTATCATTAAGGTTCTCCTTGCTCTCTTCCTTCGGTGGTATAATTCCTCTTATCTCTTAACTGTCATCCACCAACTATGAACAGAAACATTAATCACCTAGACTTGAGAAAGGCAAGACTACTGCTCTTCATATTTTCTGGAGCTCTCTTTCTGCCATAGCAATTTCCTAGTTTGTTTCTTAGCATTCTCTTGTAAACAAATTTCACATGGCAGTGAATTCTACTGCAGTTTGGAAGGAAATACAGTAATACCTCGGATAACGCTAAGACTTGGTTCCACAAGTCTTGGTGTTATCCGATTTTTAGTGTTATCCGATGCATGTTAAAATCCTATGGGAATGATCGGATAACGTTAAAGCTCCATAGAGATACATTGTAACCGCACAGGCTTTAGCGGTTGTTATCCGATCCATCCCATAGGACCTTAACGTTATTCGATCCAATTCTCCTCCCCAGATTACTTAACGTTATGCGATTTTAGCGTTATCCGAGGTATTACTGTACTTCATTTCTGCTTTCAACAGTAACTAACAAGGCTAGATTTGGAACGAAGTGTCATTGTGATACATCTAGAAATATTGAGGATAGAGTGAAGCCTCAGAAGCACCACCTTTTTAAGTACAAGAAAAGAGAGGTTAACAGTACTGGTATAGAAGTTTATGTACTGCCCTCCATCTTAAGGCTGTGAGTTATTAAGATATGCATCTAGTACAGAGGTGGCCAAACTTTTTGCGCTGCGGGCCGGTCATGTGGTTGAGCAGGCCAGTCATGTTGTTCCTCCCGCTATAAAACATGTCCGCAGCTGTCGTAATTTACAGCAGTGTTTGCACATGTTTTTTCCGCTTGCAGATAGCGGGGAGGGTAGCGTGGGCCAGGTTCGGCCCATGGGCTGTAGTTTGGCCACCCCTGATCTAGTAGTTTGTACATCTAGGAGTTCTCTTCTCACTCTTGTCCCAGGACAAAAACATGCCTTGCATCCATACTTACTTTCAAGCATGCTCCAATGAAAAGCAATGAAACATACATCCACGCAAGCAAGCCACACAGTAATGCTTACACTGAAATCAATGTGTGTGAACAATTTTTAATGTTAATTTAATTTTTGCACTTGTATGCTACCTAATCAGAGAACCTGACTCAGGGCGGCTCACGTGATAATTAAACAATATACACAGTAAGTAATTTACTTTGAACTTGGCTGTCTTCTGAAAAATGTATCTATATCTATATTAATATTGATAGATAAATAGATATAAATAGATAGAGATAGAGATAGATAATCAATTCAGAAGACACCACACACACACACACACACACACACACACACACACACACACACACACACACACACACACACACACGCACACACACGCACACACACGCACACACACACACACAGAGTAAAACCTCGGATAACGCTAAAACTTGGTTCCACAAGTCTTAGTGTTATCCAATTTTTAATGTTATCCGATGCATCCCATAGGATTTTAACGTTATGCGATGCAATTCCCTCCCCCCAATTGCTTAACGTTATGCAGTTTTAGCGTTATCTGATGCAAACGTTATCCAAGGTATTACTGTATATTCTTTTGTTTCAAATATTTTATAGAAAAAGAGAGAGAGCAGAACAAAGATTTCCTAGTTCATTTGCCCCATATTAAAAATAAAATCAAAATTAAATTCAATAACATTGATGAAATTATTTGCATATTGAGGGGGGGGGGCTATAATAAATGAAGCAGGGCAGTCAATCCCACCTGGCCTGAGTTTCGGTATTTAGACCCTAAGGCTCCTGCCACAGCTTTGTCCACATTGGCACTGTCAAACACTATAAACGGAGCATGTCCTCCAAGCTCCATGGAGACCCTCTTCACAGTGCCAGCAGCATGGCGCAGCAGTATCTGCAAGTATACAGGAGACACAGAAAGCTGTACACCTACAAAGATGAATATACAAACTCAGTTTTCCTGAAAACAAATGGGCACATGGTAGAACTTAATAGTTGTCCTAAAAAGCTGCCTGGCCATCTTTCTAAAAAGCCTATTTAGATCACAACAACTTTGGAGTTTGTCTTAGATCAGGGGTCTGCAAACTTGGCTCTCCAGGTGTTCTTGGACTTCAATTCCCAGAAGCCCAAGTCAGCACTCCTGCTGATCAAGGCTTCTGGGAACTGAAGTCCAAGAACAGCTGGAGAGCCAAGTTTGCTGACCACTGTCTTAGATCATAATATACTTGTCATTATCATGTGGTTTCATTGGTTAGGTTACAATGGACACAACATTTGATTAAAACAAATATTCGCTAAAGTATTGAACTAGAGAGGGACACTTAACCCTACTTCTTTCATTTCAGTATCACTATACCAGTATATCCCAACCTTTGCTTTTTTGACTTCAATTCCCAGAAGCCTGTCAATTCTCCAAATCACTGATCAGCCAATGTACTGACTTAGGCCTCTGGGAACTGAAGTTCTCCTGTGAGGCATGGGCCCCACGTTGGGAAATGCTGATCTATGCACTAAAAAATTATTATCAGATGAGAATGCCTATTTGAAAAGTCTCTATGGACTTCAAGAAAGGGACAAGATATCTGTTGAATGGAGCATGTCCATCATTACATTCTGAAAGTATCTCAAGTCCTCCTTCAATATTTTCCAAGTACAGTAGAATCCCGCATAGCAAGAAAGCTCCGTTACATCGAGCTCTTCGCTATGTGCTTTTTTCCCCACTATGAGGATCCAATGGGAGATCCCCCGCATAACGAAAAAAATGTTTGTTATATGGGGTTTCCATTACCTGGGGTATACCCCGCTTAGCGGAAACCCTGTACAGTAATACCTCGGATAACGCTAAAACTTGGTTCCACAAGTCATGGTGTTATCCGATTTTTAGTGTTATCTGATCCATGTTAAAATCCTATGGGATGGATTGGATAACGTTAAAGCTCCATAGAGATACATTGTAACTGCACAGGCTTTAGCGCTTGTTATCTGATCCATCCCGTAGGACCTTAACGTTATTCGATCCAATTATCCTCCCCAGATTACTTAATGTTATGCGATTTTAGCGTTATCTGAGGTAAACGTTATCCGAGGTATTACTGTATAATGAATTTTTTTCATTATGCGGGGTATCGTCTTTGCATAACGAACGCTTCGTTGTACAAATTTTACGTTAAACGGAGTGTTCATTTTGCGGGGTTCCACTGTACAATGTAAAACACTGGCTCAGTGCCATCCCATAAATGTAAACAAGACCTGTGTAGAGAGAGAAAAATATGAAGAAATTAATTCATTCAAGAACAGTGGTACTTGCAGTCACTGCACCAGAGACGTCAGAACAATGAATGAAAGCAATAATGCATGAATCCTGGGAGAACACACTGACTCAAGCATTCCAAGGTTTTAAGGAAATCCAGACCGTTAAAAATTAAAGCTTGTGCATCTCTATTCAAAAATGCCTTTCAGATGTATTTCAACTACAACTTTGTGAAGGCTTTAATCCTAGAGAACAAAATTTTAAGCACGCACATCATACCTTTCCTGTGGCTGTTGAGCCAGTAAAAGAGATTTTGGAAACCAAGGGGTCTGTGCACAGCACTTCACCAACAGCTGCTGCCTGTTGTCTTGAACAGGGAACAACATTATACACTCCTGCAGGAATTCCAGCTCGATTTGCAAGCTACAGTAAGAAACAATGAATGCATGACGTTAAACTATAAATCTGACCAAAAGAGTTTCTATAACAAAAGGATAAATGTAGTGCTTATCTTTGTCAAAACACAAGCTAGACAAACTGCGCTGAGAACAAACTGAAGGCAATGCTAGCTAAAATTCCTAATATTTATTCAGAATATTTATTAAGCATTTGGTCATTTACTTTGTCACTAACTTCAACCCGCACTTTAAGAACTAGTGCAGAGAAATATTGGAAAGCCACACCTCCCTGCCTATCTTTAGGAATTTCATTATAAAAAGTTATCCTCAATTCATCAGTACAAAAAGCTCACCTCAGCAAGTGCTAAAGCAGACAAAGGTGTGTCTTCTGCTGGTTTCACCACCACCGTGCAGCCGGCGGCTAAAGCAGCACCCACTTTGCGCGTAATCATAGCACTTGGGAAATTCCACTGCACAGAAAACATAAGTACACAATCCAAACTGAGCAGAACATCTGCCACAATGAATTAATGAGCATGCTGTGAAATGCTAAGTGAATACTGTATTTGCTGATGTATAAAACACATCGGAGTATAAGATGCACTCCGTTTTCTGGTGTATTTTAAGGGCGGGAGTGCATCTTATATGCTGGAAAATACAGTAATATTCAGGGCAAGATAGGAGGCTCTGACTGTCGCCTGATCCATCCCTTTCTGGGGGTTTGATATTTTTGGAGCCAATATCTATTATTAAAGGAACCCTATTCAGCCATAAAATGGGATCTTAACTCCTTTTAGATGTGAATATTGTGGTGTCTTAGTGGTTAAGATAATGCTGTTTGAGACCTGAGTACTGAACAATGGAGTGAGCTCCCAACTCTGTCCCAGCTCCTGCCAACCTAGCAGTTCGAAAGCAAGTAACTGCAAGTACTGTAGATAAATAGGTACCACTTTGGTGGGAAGGTAAACAGCGTTCCATGCACTCCAGTGCCTAGTTGTGCCTGACACATGACCACAGAAGCATCTGCAGGTGGAAACAGCACTGACTCTTTGGATGCAGACGGAGATGAGCTCCAAACCCACTGACTTTTGAGCAAGCGAAACCTTTATCTTTATTTTGTATTAAAACCCCAGGTGGCCTTGGTGGTACTTTTTATCACCTCTGGCTGATCTTCCTGTTATGGGTGTCTCTTTATGGTAAGAGTCTGGTCAATGGTCATTTCTGCTCTGGGGACCTTTAGGATGTATTGTTATAATGCACTTTATGCTGTGGTGCCCTTAAAGATGACTCAAAAGCTTCAGTCAATGCAGAGTTCACTGACAGCGCTGGCTCTTTGGCTATAAACGGAAATGAGCACCGAACCCCAGAGTTGGATATGATTGGATTTCAAGAAAGGATAACCTTTACCTTCAATAACCTTTCAGCTATTTAGTTCCTTGCACTGTGGGAGGAGATATTATAGCCTACTACCAGTATCCATATGGGCTAGGGATCAGAACCTGTGCTCTCTCACTAGCTATCACAAACTATAAGACTAGCAAGCAGCAAAAACAAAACAAAAAACTTTCCATTAATACATCACACCCCTAGAATGACCACTAAAGATTAGGCTTAATGCTTAGACCAGGAGTTCTCAACCTTTATAAGCCGGGGGCTGGGTCACACTCCCTTAAACAGCTTTGGAGGCCGGATGCCCAATTTGCCCTTCACCCACCACGTCATTTCCTGGTGTAGTGGAGGTCCACATGAAATGGCACCACAGGCTGCATATATCCAGCTAAATCAAGGAGACAGAACTCTTTGATAATATCCAATAACCCTACACTGAAATGTATTTGGATTCAGGAAGCTTTCGTTGACTTAGCTGCCCCTTGACCTTGTTTCCTTGATTGACCAGACTATCAAGGGATAAGTTCCCACTGGACATAACTCATTTTCTATTCATTTCGTTGCGGTGCTCTTCTTTTCCAGGTTCGACCAAAACTTTTCATGATTGGGTCTTCCCATCTTGGTTAATTAGGATTGGGATTAAACAAGAGGATTGAGTACAATTTCCAGGGGGCAGAAGAGTGGTGTTACTGAACTTTTTACAGCTTCTAGTATGGTCTACTGCCACTTATCTCTTAGCTGTAACGTACATTATCCACAATACATATCTTTCATGTATAGTTTCGGCTTTCACTGTATCACTAATTCTTCCCATTTCAGACAATAAAAAATATGACATGAGACATAATTAACTCACAGGAGTAATGATAGAAGCAACTCCCACGGGCTGTTTTAGAACCAAGATTCTTCTGTCTTTTGCAGAAGATGGAATGATATCACCATAAACACGCCGGGCTTCCTCGGCAAACCATGCTAAGAAGGCAGCAGAATACAGAATTTCCCCTTCTGCTTCCTTTAGTGGTTTCCCCTGAGATAGGTACAGAACAGAGAAATTCACACACACACTCCAAGTTATAAAAACATAATTTTTTTAACAAAATGGTTACAATAATGAAATGCTGTAATGCAAATGGATTTATATTATCATATTAGTTCATTCCATTATGCAATTAAAAAGATCTAGTTTTGCCCAACCAAACACTAGTAGTTTCCTTTAAGGGACATTTTACTTAGTTCAACACCTTATAGAACTTCACCCATCCATACTTGAATAGGTGACCCTTTACAGTCAGTAACTTATATAGACATACACTGAGTCATTTAGATGTACATTAGTACACACAAATTTTTATGACCAGGACCTTTTATTTTATAATACCTTGGATACCTTGGAGTTGTTATTCAGTGAGGAGTCCACACATTGGTAGAGGTCTCCATGACGACATCCCACACATGTAAATGGACTTGAGAAATCAAGTCCACCTGCATGCGGTTTTTTAGCCATTTGGATATCATGTCATCCGCTGGCTAGGTGGACCATGACGTGTGCCCTCCACTTTCACCTTGCCCAAGGGATCTGACGGAGGACGCTTTGGTGAGTTTTAGTCCTGGTCTAACATCATTGACAAGAGATGGGCAACACTGCCTAGTTAGAATGTTCAAGCCCCCTCACCCCAACAAGGTTCTCACCTATAATTCCTTATTAATACAAGCTGACAAGACCCAGGTACTGCATAACAGATTGAGTGCCCGTCTCTGTCCCAGCCCTTGGGGACATGAAAGGAGCCTCATTTGGACATTCCCTGAGTGGAGTTTCTTCTGCAAAAATTCTTTCAACCCAGAATAAATTCTGACATGAAACTATTATTATTAATAATAAAAGCATATTTTAATTGTTTTCCATTACTTCCAGCTTAGGAACCCTTTTTGTTTCCTGGTTCCCTGCTTATACAGGGTGCGGCAGCATAACTTCCTGTGTTCAAAACTTAGTAAAACCCATTGTATGAATCAGAAAATTTTTATTTTTATTTTATAATGTAGGCGCATACCTAAAGTTTTGTTTTACACAGTTTTGAAGATCAAATCAGGCAGGTGACGTCCCCCATTCTCCATACACTGAGTAAACCGATTTCTGGCGTTTGTTATGACTCTTTCCAGCATAGCAGGCTGTATGCTGGGTTGCGATCACTGAACAGCCGCTAGAAAAGTAGGCCTAAATGGTAAACGCACACTCCACACTATTCCAACGCATGATGGTGGCTGAACTGTGTCATGACAAAACTTTATAGCCCCGCCTCTCGAATGAGACCACTAGCGCTCCGCTATGACATCAACCGACTGAATTGCACGCATTTTAAAAAAGGAAGTTATACTGCCACACCCTGTACAGTCAAACCTCGCATAAAGAGTGTTTCGCTTAAAGAGTAACTCGCTTAAAGAGCAGAATTTTCTCTGAATGTTCGCTTCGCTTAACAAATAAAACCAACCAAAAACTCGCTTAACAAATAAATCGGGGTTCGCAATCCCCCCACAATTGGTCATTTACAATGGTGTTTCGCTTAAAGAGCAAACTTGCTTAAAGAGCAATCCTGTGGAACGCATTATGCTCTTTAAGCGAGGTACCACTGTACAGTAATACCTTGGATAACGTTTACCTCGGATAACGCTAAAATCATATAACGTTAAGTAATCTGGGGAGGAGAATTGGATCGAATAACGTTAAGGTCCTATGGGATGTATCAGATAACAACCGCTAAAGCCTGTGCAGTTACAATGTATCTCTATGGAGCTTTAACGTTATCCGATACATCCCATAGGATTTTAATATGCATCGGATAACACTAAAAATCGGATAACACCAAGACTTGTGGAACCAAATCTTAGGGTTATCCGAGGTATTACTGTACTTGATTGTTGTTGTCATGTGTCTTCAAGTCAGAACCGACGTATAGTGACCTAATAGGGCTTTCAAAGCAAGTGAGGTGTTTATGAAATGGTTTTACTCATTCTACACAACCCCAGCCAGTTTCCATGACTGAGTAGGGATTCAAAGCCAGGGCTCCTGAGTTCTAATCCCTTAGTCCATCCACCTTACCATGCTAGGTATTTACTTCTACCAATTCACAAAACAATTTGACTTAATTTTTTAAAATTTCATTCTTCATAGAGAAGGAGTCATTACAACAAATATAGCCTTCAAACAAAACCCCCATTTGACAAAACAATGCAAATCACAGAACAGAACTGATTAATGTGATGCGTAGCCCTCTTGTATCCAGTGAAGCTCATTTGCAAATATCTATCCCCAGGTTCGTCAAGCATATTCTTGAATAACCTGGAGGAAGCAATAAAGTTTGAGGAGCAGGGTGTTTGTTTATTCACTGGTGGCAAAGGATGAACAGCACAGACCATGGGCATATCAGACAAAAAAACAAAATGAAAAAAAAAAACCAATGTGGCATCTCAAAGAATACCTGAAATACCTTAATATTAGTTTTCCCAGATTTAAGATACAAAACTGTCATATTTGTACAAGATCACATGAATGTCTGCAGAATTTCTTTGGCTGTAAACAGAGATGAGCACACAACCCTATTGTCGGATACAACAGGCTTTGCAGCAAGGGCGATATGACACAGAAAATCAACAAAGTGATAAGCTATCAGGCTCTGGATAATTTCAAGTACTGTATCAGTCTACAAAGTAACAATAGTCAGGCAGACACAGGTAGCAAACTGTGAGAAATGCAGTAGTACCAGAGGGTAATTCAACTACACCCATCAGTTGCCTTTTCTTCTTCTTCTTTAGGAGCCTCTTGTAACAAGCTAGCTTATTTCAACCCCACAGTTTAAGATAAATGCATTTCCCCCTGCTGTTTCTACTTACATTCTCTGCCGTAATGATCCTTGCAAGCTCTTTTTTATTCTCTATCATCAAGTCATACCATTTATGAAGTAAAGCAGCTCTTTCCTGAATGAGTAAATAATATTTTATTAGTTATACCTTTGACACATATATTTGAAAACAAACGTATTAGCATGACTGTAGCTTATTTTACTATGACTCTGAGCATTTTATAGATGCAAAATGTTTTATATTTGTTACAAATACAATGGAACCTCGGTTAACGTAATTAATGTGTTCTCCGGGACATTTCTTACAGCGAAAACTACTTTAACCAAATTTCACATAGGAATGCACTGAATGCAATTTCCCATAGGAATGCATTGAAAACCAAAATACAGTAATACCTCGGATACGTTTGCATCAGATAATGCTAAAATTGCATAACGTTAAACAAGGGGGGGAGAGAATTGCATCAAATAACATTAAAATCCTATGGGATGCATCAGATAACAACCGCTAAAGCCTGTGCGGTTACAATGTATTTCTATGGAGCTTTAACGTTATCCGATGCATCCCATAGGATTTTAACATGCATCGGATAACACTAAAAATCGGATAACACCAAGACTTGTGGAACCAAGTTTCAGCGTTATCCGAGGTTTTACTGTACTTTAACTGAAATGCGGTTTTCCATAGGGATACATTGAAAACCAATTACAGTACTGTACTGTAATCTGTTCCAGGGGGGAAATTCTGTAAACCGAGCCACTATTTTCTATGGATTTCCATTTGTTATCTGTTTTTTTATGTTAACCAAGCTGTTTGTTAACAGAGGTTCCACTGTATATCCTTCCTTTCCTCTAGTAGTGAGTTCAAGATAGTGTTGTAGGCTCTCTTCTTTTTCACAGATCTATAAGGATTACAGTATTGAGCTTCAGAGTGTGAAGTTGCCCAAGATAAACCCTTGACTCACCACAAGCATCTCCTAGAAAGAGTAGGTGGCTGGATGAGCCCCTCATTCCTTACCCTGGACTGCTAGTATTTTATAGTATTTGTCCTGCTTCATTTTACCAAGAACCATGTAAGGAAGCTCTAGGTTTCAAGTCTAATGCCACCCACAGAGCAGAAAACAGGTCTTATCACAGAAGAATCACAGCTAGATATGTCAAGATGTGGGGAGGCACCATAAGAAAACAGCAGAAACTTAATTATTTTGTTGTTTGTTTTATTTTGCTACTGTTATTTGTCTGTACACTGCCCAAAGTGGGAAATATCCTGGATGGCGGGGGTAACAAAATGTAATAAATAAATATAAAATAAAAAATGTAGAAATTAAGGACACAGACGTTTACATAACTGACAGTTGAAGGCTATACAAGCTCAGATAGAAGTCAATCATTCTCTCAAGTAAGTGTGTGTTGGATTGAAGACTTAGCCAAGGTCTATTCAGTGGGTCAAAATCAAAAGGATGTTTATTTTGTGCTGAACAACTAGAAGAATATTGTCTGTCACTGTCTTTTTAAAAAAGTCTTGACATATAAAAGATTTAGAAACATCAGTAATAATTTAAAAGTGAAGATCCAAGAAGCACCTGGAGATGCCAATTGCTAGCTGCCCTCTATGAAGCTACAGTCTCATACCAACCCCACATTTGAAACATGAAAGTATTATCCTAGTTTACTCATGTTTGCTTAAGAATACCCACACACACACACACACACTAAATACTTTTCCAATTACCCAACTGTACCTGGGTCCATTACAGTCTCCCTTATGGCTAGCAAAAAACGTGTCTAAATATAACTATGCCAAAAAACACATAATAGTTAGATCTTCTTTATTTTTCCTTGATGCTGTGTTAGTATTTTGTACAATAATAAACAATATGTAAATAAAGCTGGGGAGCAGCAGTATCCTTATCTCCCTAGCAGTAACCGATGTCTTTATTTCTACCTTGAAAAGGGCTTTATCAGCCATGTCATTATTCCTACCATGAAAGGGAATTTATCAGCCATGCCAGGCTACTCCAATTACTCTGATAAACGCAAACCATGTTAAGGCACAAATTTATTGACCACAGAACACTGCAGGATTAATTCATTGGGTTGCATGATAAAGCAAAGCAAACACTCTTATATACCGCCCCATAGTGCTTAGTGCACTCTCTGGATGGTTCACAAGTTAATTAGCAATGTCCCCAACATGCTGGGTACTCATTTTACCAATCTTGAAAGGATGAGTCAACCTCGTGCCCTGGTCAGGATTCAACTCACAACCTTTTGGTTGCAGGGCAGTAGTTTAACCACCGCACCACCAGGGCCCCTATAATGCTGCCTGTGAAACCTACTGGCTGGAGGGAAAGTACAGTACAGTACTCTGTACATACTCAAAAGTGCCCCTTTCTTCTCTTGATCCTAGAAACAATATCTATATATCCAGTGGTGGGTTGTCAAAAATTTTACTACCCCACCGTGATGTCATCACAGTGTGGGTGGAGCTAATGTCATGATGTCATGACATCATGGGTGGGGGCAAAGAAATAATAATAAAATAAAATAAAAATAAGCACACCTACCCACCCTCAACCCACCCACCCACCCCAAACACAAACCCGTCACTTACCTGTTAGTATAAGTACCTGGGCAGCACCATGTTGCAAGATGGATATGGTCATCGTACTGGTTCGCTAGGATAATATGCCTAAATGTAAATGTAAAACAGCTGTACCTCCTTAAGGGTTCTCCAATTGGAACAGTAATTGGAACAGCACAGGTGTAGCTTATTGATGAGGTAACTCCAAGACTTTGCTTAAAAACCCCAGGCCTGCCGGCCGCCTGGCCTACCATCCACCAAGCCTTTTACGAACTGTGGTAGTACGTCAATAGGTAAAGGTATTAAATACACATTAAAATACACACAGACACACCACATCCAAAGGTGAGTCACTTACCCTGGGGAGCAGGCTATAGGGAGCTTCAGGCTAGCAGCTTCTCTTCCTCCTCCCCACTTGGGAGGACAGCAAGGAGGCCGTGCATACGCGCCAAGCACTGCAGGCGTGCATGCACACCAAGTGCTTGGCGCGCATGCGCAGTGGGGGAAACCAGTGGAAAGGTAAGCCCTGAAGGTGGTCCCCCCCCCCCCAAAAAAAAAAAAAAAAGCTGCTACCAGTTCTCCGGGACACTGGAAAAAGTTACTACTGGTTCTGGCAAACTGGTGCCAACTTGTTGCATCCCATCACTGTATCTATCTACCTTTCTATCTAACTACAGTAACTAACTACATATTCACATCACAATTCAATAAAAGTAAAATAAACACACATTAGAGAGAAAATGCAAAATATAAAATGTGAAGAAATTATAGATATAGACTCATGTACCTATGTAGGTTGGAACTCATATAAGATTAGATAAACAGACAGACAGCTAGATAGATAATTTATTTTGAATGGTAGTCTGTGTTTCAGGCATATCAGGAAACAAAAACAAAAACACTGCAGCACTTTAAAGACTGGCTGCTATCTTTTTATTGTGAGCTTTCATGGATCAAGCCCACTTCTTCAGACATAGGAATGAAATATAACTCTGTATTTGGTGCATATAACTATAATACGACTCTGTATTTGGTGTATATAAACTAATTCCTTGCTATTTCATGCTTATGTCTGAAGAAGAAAATAAATTTTGGAAAATTTGGTGATTATTTGTGGAAGCTACATTGAATGAAAGTGGAGGAATAATGCCAGTACCAGACCAAATGTTTTTGGAAACAATGAAGATGAATGTGATATACCGCAGTCCTCCGGGCATATATCACCGTGGTGTGTATTTTAAGTTAGACATATACTGCATCGAATAATAGATATTACACTGAATGCAAAGTACTAATAAAAGTGTTTAATTGTATAGGATCTAGGGCAGTGGTGGGATGTCAAACATTTTACTACCCCACCATGATGTCATCACAGTGTGGGCGGAGCTAACATCATGACATGACATCGTGGGCGGGGCCAAAGAAATTTTTTTAAAAATAGTATAATAAAAATAAGCACACACACACACACACCTCAACCCACCCACCCACAACACAAACCCGTAAATAAATAAAATAAAAATTACATTAAAATACACACAGACACACCACATCCAAAGATGAGTCACTTACCCTGGGGAGCAGGCTATAGGGAGCTTCAGGCTAGCAGCTTCTCTTCCTCCTCCCTGCTTGGGAGGACAGCAAGGAGGCCGTGCATATGCTCCAAGCACTATAGGCGTGCGTGCACACCAAGTGCTTGGCTCACATCCGCAGTGTGGGGGAACCATTGAAAAGGTAAGCCCCGAAGGTGGTTCCCCCCAGAAGCTGCTACCGGTTCTCCGGGACACTGGGAAAAGTTACTACCGGTTCTGGAGAACTGGTGAGAACCTGTTACATCACATCACTGATGTTGCACCTACACAAATCATACATTCAACTGACATCAAGGTTGTAACCACACACTATTTTTAATAATTAAGGTAAATTTGCCTACTGATATAAATGACTTCACATAAGTGTATAGCCACTAGTTTCTATGGAAAATAACAATACTGTATAAGGAAGCTTTGATATGCAGTCCTCGTACTGTAACAGTCTTGACTGAGATGGAGTGGTAAACTCCAAATATCCATGAGATACTATATGGATACCATCGCTAGTAATTTAGGCTTTAAAGCTAGGGACAGTGTAACTAGAAGATAATAGAGAATAACGGGGGGTAGTATTATATGGTTTTTAATGTCATTTTATGTACTGAATTTTTTTTGTTTTTAATGTGAAAAATTATGTGGCCATTTGCTGTAGTGATGTATTTGTGATTGAAAATCTAATAGAAATATTTAAAAAGAAGAAGTGGACTTGATCCACGAAAACTCACGATAAAAATAAAGCAGTTCGTCCTTAAAGTGCTACAGTGGTTTTGTTTTTTTTTGTTTAGATAGAATGTGCATATGTATGTGTTGGAACTCATGTAAGGTTAGATAGATAGATAGATAGATAGATAGATAGATAGATAGATAGATAGATAGATAGATAGATAGATAGATAGATAGTGTGTGTGTGTGTGTGTGTGGTTTTGTTTTTTTGTTTAGATAGAATGTGCATATGTGTGTGTTGGAACTCATGTAAGATTAGATAGATAGATAGATAGATAGATAGTGTGTGTGTGGTTTTGTTTTTTTGTTTAGATAGTACAGTAATACCTCATATAACATTAGTATCGAATAACACTAAAATCGCATAACATTAAGGAATCTGGGGGGAAGAATTGCATCAGATAACATTAAGATCCTATGGGATGCTTCAGATAACAACCGCGAAAGCCTGTGTGGTTACAATGTATCTCTATGGATCCCATAGAGGATCAGATAACACTAAAAATCATATAACACCAAGACTTGTGGAACCAGGTTTTAGTGTTATATGAGGTTTTACTGTATGTGCATATGTGTGTGTTGGAACTAATGTAAGATTAGATAGATAGATAGATAGATAGATAGATAGATAGATAGTGTGTGTGTGTGTGTGTGTGTGTGTGTGTGTGGTTTTGTTTTTTTGTTTAGATAGAATGTGCATATGTGTGTGTTGGAACTCATGTAAGATTAGATAGATAGATAGATAGATAGATAGATAGATAGATAGATAGATAGTGTGTGTGTGTGTGTGTGGTTTTGTTTTTTTGTTTAGATAGAATGTGCATATGTGTGTGTTGGAACTCATGTAAGATTAGATAGATAGATAGATAGATAGATAGATAGTGTGTGTGTGTGTGTGTGGTTTTGTTTTTTTGTTTAGATAGAATGTGCATATGTGTCTGTTGGAACTCATGTAAGATTAGATAGATAGATAGATAGATAGATAGATAGATAGATAGATAGATAGATAGATAGATAGATAGTGTGTGTGTGTGTGTGTGGTTTTGTTTTTTTGTTTAGATAGAATGTGCATATGTGTGTGTTGGAACTCATGTAAGATTAGATAGATAGATAGATAGATAGATAGATAGATAGATAGATAGTGTGTGTGTGTGGTTTTGTTTTTTTGTTTAGATAGAATGTGCGTATGTGTGTGTTGGAACTCATGTAAGATTAGATAGATAGATAGATAGTGTGTGTGTGTGTGTGTGTGTCTGCGCGCAGGCATCCGGTCCTTTTCCTTACCTTTGCGGAGACTTCGCTCCAGGCAGCGCCGGCCTCGTAGGCGGCCTTCACTGCCGCCCGAGCCTCCGCCGCCCCGCAGTCGGCCACCCGCCTCACCTCCGCGCCGGTGGCCGGGTCTCGCACCGGGAAAGTGGCTGCCGCTTCCACCCAGCGGCCTCCCACGAAGCCTCCCGGGCGCAGCAGGGACTCGTCCAGCGCCGGCGCCAGTAGGCCAGGCCCACCGCTGCCCAAGCGCACCGGCCTGGCCCCGGTCAGAGGCGGCGGCTGCCGCTCCAACACGGGGCCGGGGCGCCGGCAACCGAGGGGGCCTAGCAGCGGCCCTCGGAAAGTCCGCCAGGCTACGCGGGCTGCCATGCTGGAGCTGCCCGGGGGACGGGAGGGTGGAGCTCGGGGCGGGCGCGGAGGAGCCGAGCAGCGTCCCTGCAGCCCCTCGGTTGCTTATTAAAGGGCAAGGGAGGATGATTGCAAGGCCTCTCTCGCTTCCCCCTTCCCGCGTCTACTTGGGCACGGGCTAAATAAAAGCCGCAGTCTTATTCAGGCTTAGCTGGAAGTAAGTATCTGGCGTAGACTTATTTTTATTTATTTATGCATTTCACTTTTAATACCGCCCATCTGGGACTGCGGTGGCTCAGTGGTTAAGAAGCTCGCCTTGTGAGTCTGGAAGGTCGGCAAGTTGGTCCTGCAGGAGCGAATGAGCGCCCGCCTCTGTCCCAGTTCGTGCCAGCGTAGCAGTTCGAAAGCAACATTGCAAGGAGATCAATAGGGAGCACTTCGGTGGGAAATAGATCCTGGGGACATGAAAGGAGCCTCATTCAGGTGTTCCCTGATGTTCCTCCAGCAAAAAATCCTTTCAACTCAGAAAACACCTTTGTTTGCTTCTGATACAATAAAAAATTAGATTATTGTAAGCAACTTCTTTTTATTAAACACAAATGCATGCCTTTCAACCCAGAAAGCACCTTTGTGTGCTTCTGAGAGGATTAAAAACTGCCCATCTGGGATATTTCCCACTCCGGGCAGTGTACAAAATTAAATAGACAGCAACATAATACAACAGAACAACAAAATTTCTTTATTGGGGCTTACTTCTATTTATCCTGCCAACCTAGCAGTTCAAAAGCAAGAAATTGCAAGTAGATAAATAGGGACCACTTCGGTGAGAAGGTGAACAGCGTTCCATGCGCTCCGGTGTCTAGTCATGCCTGCCACATGACCATGGAAATGTCTGCAGAAGCAGACAGCGTTGGCTCTTCGGCTTAGAAACAGAGATGAGCACTGACCCCTAGAGTCGGATACGACTGGCTTTCGAGCAAGGGAAACCTTTTACTTCTATTTATAGTTGGAATTTTTTTGAAGGGGTAGCTGTGTTAGTATTTCAGAATAAACAAAACAACAAAAAGACAAAAAATATTGTGGCACCATAAAGACTAATTCCTATACAGTATTTAAATGTGAGCTTTCTCCTGATGAAGTGGACCTGATCCATTATTTGACGTCATTGCACATGAAAACTACAACTATAGGGGGATTGTATTTAGTGGTTAAGACGCTGAACTTGAGGACTGGAAGGTTGGCAGGTCAAAAGCAAAGCAATCACACTTATATTCCGCCCCATAGCGCTTAGTGCACTCTCTGGGCGGTTGACAAGTTAATTAGCATTTTGCCCCCGACATGCTAGGAGCTCATTTTATCTCAGAAGGATGGAAGGCTGAGTCAACCTTGAATTATGGTCAGGATCGAACTCACACCTTTTTGGTTGCAGGACAACAGTTTAACCACTGCACCAGAGTGCTACATGACGGAGTGAGCTCCATCCAGTGATGGGATGTAACAGGTTCTCACCAGTTCGCCAGAACCTGTAGTAACTTTTCCCAGTGTCCCGGAGAACCGGTAGCAGCTTTTGGGGGGAACCACCTTCGGGGCTTACCTTTCCACTGGTTTCCCCCACTGTGCATGCGTGCCAAGCACTTGGTCTGCATGCACGCCTACAGTGCTTGGTGTATATGCACGGCCTCCTTGCTGTCCTCCCAAGCAAGGAGGAGGAAGAGAAGCTGCTAGCCTGAAGCTCCCTATAGCCTGTTCCCCAGGGTAAGTGACTCACCTTTGGATGTGGTGTGTCTGTGTGTATTTTAATGTGTATTTAATACCTTTACTTACATTGATGTATAGTGGTACTGTGTGTGTGTGTGTGTGTGCTTATTTTTATTTTATTTTACATTTTTCTTTGGCCCCGCCCACATCATGATGTCATGATGTTAGCTCCACCCACACTGATGACATCACGGTGGGGTAGTAAAATTTTTGACATTCCACCACTGGCTCCATCTCTATCCTAGCTCCTGCCAATTTAGGAGTTTGAGAGCAAATAAATAAATAAATTTTCAAGTACTGTAGATAAATAGGTATTGTTTCAGCAGGAAAGCGTTCTGCATGCTCCGTCAGCTAGTCATTCCTTCCACATGACCACAGAAATGTGTACAGATGCAAACAATGCTAGCAGATGTAGCATCTGTGATTATTATTTTTTGCCACACCATGAGCCCTGTCAGCTTCTGCCTTCTCCCACCCCCTCCACTGAAATGGTAGAAATCAGAGGAAGAATGACTGCCTCTGTACTTTTCTTTCTCTTGTCTCTTTCCTCTCTCTGTCACTTTTCCTAGCCTTTGCTAAGAGGAAATACAGCTGTTCGCTATTTGATCATGTCTTCTCAAAGAAGCTGGTGCTGATTGACAGCTTTCCCTTCAAAATAAAAGTGGCAAGGTTAATTTCTTATTCCTTTATAGCTGGGATGGGCAACTGGTCGTTGGACTGCACTTCCCATCAGCCTTAGCTAGTGTAGTGAATGATAGAAGTTGCACCTTTAGTAGCACCTTGAGGGTCACAAGCTGTCCATTCCTGTTCTGTAGAGTCACAAATTAAGCCTCATAATTTGTGATACCTTGTAAACACCTCATGCAATGCAATATGTTTTTATAGTTAATAATCCCAGTGGTTTATTTAATCATTGGTTGCTACTGTGTCCGAGTATACAGTATGTACATTCCCACCCACCACCCACCCCAAAAAATCATTTTCGAAAGAAGAATGGCAAACAGGAAAAAATACCATTTGTTTACCATTTGGTCCCCAGCTTGCAACAAAGTGACCCACACGCTGTGATCACAGAGCTATCTCCTACGGCACATATGAAATGAGACATGTAGGATTTAACACCAGGACTGCAATGGACTGCCACAGCCTTGAGGATATTAACAAGGTGCACCTTCACAGCCAGTCCATCTGGTATATCCTCTTCCACCTCCATTACCATTGGGAATCAGAATAGTGAAGAGGCTTCTCCTCTGCTCATTTTGGTGTTGGGCCCAATAAGATGGTTTCCAGTGGCATTTCTCAACTGAGGGGGACCATCACCCCACCTAAAGGAGCTCATCCATCCATAGCTGTTGGCCCCTTTAGGGAGCCAGGTTATTTACTGCTGCCCAACACGCTGCGTTGAGTTACTGGTTGTACAGTCTACTCCATTACTGTAGTGGGATATCCGGCCAGACATGGGTTTACTGCATTTAATAGAATGAAGCATAACTATCCATATTTTAGATTCTGATTTTTACATTAACATAATTGATGATGTATATTTACTTTTTTTTCAGATCTGACTGCAGATGGTGTATTTTCAGATAAGACCTATGGAATTGTCCTGCCTCACTTAAAGAATTGTATGGCAGAGGGAAATCAGCACATGCTCCCTACCCTTTTAACCTCTACCTCTTTGTTACATATTTTTTTATCCCAGGAGACTCTAGAAGGAAAAAAGGTGAAATAGCTGCAGAATGACATTTAATAACACTGGTGTCTGTCCATCAGGAAGCACCCAGAGTTTAAAGACTAACTGATAAGAGACTGAAAAATAAGGCTTTGTCAGGAAACATAACATAACATCCTTTCACAGATATCTCTGGCAAATAATTAGATGTTTACAAAAGCAAGAGTCTATCACCTGATACAGAAAAATTGGCAAGTTGACATTTCAAACAAAGGCTTTAGCAACTGTGCTAGTAATGTATTTGATTACGAAATGCACTATAGCCTATATTTCAAAGGTCACTGTCTTCATATTATAAGTATTTTTAGAACCATGGTTTATCGTCCTGAAAATCAGCAACATGGAAACTTTCAAGATTTGGTCTGTTCTGGCTATACTTTGGACTTTTTGCCAAAAAGCTATACCATGTGGTCTATCAACGCATGTTGAAATAGGTAAGATAATACAATTAAAGTCAAGATATGAATTTTTGGCAAATATTTTGAAAAATACTTGCTAGATAATTGCATCTTTAATTATGCAGATGTGTAGCTAATTGTTGTCATTATTCAGAATCAGCTAAAATAATGATATTGACAGAACGTAAAACCATACTCCTGTGGTGGTGAACCTTGGCATTCCAGGTGTTCTTGGACTTATATTCCCAAAAGCCGAAGGCTCTGCAAACTCATGCGAATGGGCCCACTGCATGTATGTGCAGTAAACGCATTCGCATGGACCCCCAGATACTTGGGCCTCTGGGAATCAAAGTCCAAGAACACCTGGAGTGCAAAGGTTCACCAACACTGCCTTACTCTCTTATGGACAGAATAGAGATACGTACATTATTCTGTGCGCTCCAGAATCCGTATTTAAAACTATATACTGTATCAGCCTTTAGGGTTCATTTATGTATGTACATGAGTTGCTCAGTTTTTGTTTTTGAGGCTCCAGTGGTATATTGTTTAAATTATGCACAACTTGTAATTGATTTGCCCAAAATGTGAGAAAATTTTAAACAGTTTAATAAGAGAGGAAGTACTGGGAGAACTTGACGTTTCTTTTATCAGGACGTTGACTATGCAGTTGTGGAGGGTTCACATGTAAACTGCTTTTTAATTATACTGTATGTCTAAACTATCTTATAAATAAGTGTTGGGTATACAATTTAATGGTTAGAAAAGTCTACAGGTATCAACATAAAAAAACCCAAGATCATGGCATCTGGCCCCATCACTCCCTGGCAAATAGAAGGGGAGGAAATGGAAGCAATGACAGACTTTACCTTCTTGGCATCTAAGATCACTGCAGATGGTAACTGCAGCCATGAAATAAAAAGACGCTTACTTCTTGGGAGGCAAGCTATGAGAAACCTAAGCAGCATAATAAAAAGTAAGAGACATCGCCCTGCCAACAAAAGTCTGCATAGTTAAAGCAGTAGTCTTCCCATTAGTAATGTATGGCTCTGAGAGTTGGACCATAAGGAATCCTTTTAACTGTTGTGCTGGAGGAGGCTTTTGAGAGTCCTCTGGACTACAAAGAGATCAAATCAGTCAATCCTGAAGGAAATAAAACCTGACTGCTCCTTGAAAGGACAAATACTGAAGCTGAAGTTCAAGTACTTTGGCCACTAAATGAGAAGAGAGGACTCAATGGTGAAGGCCCTGAGGCTGGGAAAGATCAAAGGCAAAAGGAGAAGGGGACGGCAGAGGATGAGGTGCAGTGATGGGATGTAACAGGTTCTCACCAGTTCTCCAGAACCGGTAGTAACTTTTCC
Source organism: Furcifer pardalis (assembly GCA_030440675.1). Taxonomy (NCBI): domain Eukaryota; kingdom Metazoa; phylum Chordata; class Lepidosauria; order Squamata; family Chamaeleonidae; genus Furcifer; species Furcifer pardalis. Next base: position 114,406,753 of record CP126891.1, read on the forward strand.
CAGCGTTCCAGAGAACCTGTAGCAGCTTTTGGGGAGAACCACCTTCGGGGCTTACCTTTTCACTGGTTCCCCCACTGTGCATGCATGCCAAGCACTTGGTGTGCATGCACGCCTAGTGCTTGGCACATATGCATGGCCTCCTTGCTGTCCTCCCAAATGGGGAGGAGGAAGAGAAGCTGCTAGCCTGAAGCTCCCTATAGCCTGAAGCTCCCTATTTTTATTATTTTGTATTTTTTCTTTGGCCCCGCCCATGGCATGACATCATGATGTTAGCTCCGCCCACACTGTGATGACATCACGGTGGGGTAGTAAAATTTTTGACATCCCACCACTGATGAGGTGGCTGCAGTGATGGGATGTAACAGGTTCTCATCAGTTCGCCAGAACCGGTAGTAACTTTTCCCAGTGTCCCAGAGAACCGGTAGCAGCTTTTTTTTTTTTTTTTTTTGGGGGGGGGGGAAACCACCTTTGGGGCTTACCTTTTCACTGGTTCCCCCACTGCGCATGTGCACCAAGCACTTGGTGTGCATGCATGTCTACTGTGCTTGGCGTGTATGCATGGCCTCCTTACTGTCCTCCTTGCTGTCCTTGTGTTGTGGGTGGGTGGGTTCAGAGGTGTGTGTGTGTGTGTGTGTGTGTGTGTGTGTGTGTGTGTGTGTGTGTGTGTGTGTGCTTATTTTTATTTTATTATTTTTTATTATTTTTTTCTTTGGCTCCGCCCATGATGTCATGATGTTTGCTCCGCCCACACTGATGACATCACGGTGGGGTAGTAAAAAATTTGACATCCCACCACTGGGTGGCTGGATGGTTTCGTTGATGTGGTGGGCGTAGATCTGGGCGGGCCACAGAGGATGGCAGATGACAAAGGAGCCTGGCGGTCCATGGAGTTGCAAAGGATTGGACTTGATTGTGTGACTGAAGAACAACATATATTTGGTTTGTGTTATACTTCTGTTCTAGTAACTTTCATAAGGAGATATAACATAATTTGACTTTGAATTTAGTGAAATTAAGATAAATAAGGTAGTGAATGTAAAAATAGGTAAGTTCATTATGTGCATCCTATGATATACATTTTACCACGCTGCAGACATAAATGTGTGATTGAAAATTGATTTTTGAATTGGTACCCTGTTACTGCTGTTTCTGTGGTCCTAGCTAGAGTATGCAACATTTACCTTATCAGGCCACAATAAGAAACAGTATATTAAACAGTGTTGGATCGGGAATTCTGGAAGATATTCAAAAAAGTAACTGTTCCAAGTTATATCTTATTTATTTGTAATATCTATAAACTGTCTGATTTAGTGACAAGCACTGCTGTGCAGTGGAGTACAGACAATAACCCGAACCCAGAAACCTAAAAACTCACCCAACCCTCAACTCAAACATAAATGATAAACATAGCAAACAAACGGTTATGATTAATGATCTAATTAAAAAACCTCATATTGCCCCTATCAGAGGGGAGAATGTTTAAAGGCCCCCTTAAGCAGCTGTGTTTTAACTGCTTTCTATAAAACTTTGAAGTGAAAGAGCCTGGAAAATATCAGAATATAAATTATTCCACAGCAAATGAACCACCACCCAGAATGCATGTTTCCTCATCAAAATTCTTCACCAATTTTGGGATAGCAGTCTACAGCAAGGATGGCCAAACATTTTGGGCCACGGGCTAGTCACATGGTTCAAGGTTGCCCAAACTTTGGCCCAGGGGCCGGATCTGCCCCAATGCCAATTCATCCAGCCCATTACACCCTCATCACTGCCAGAGGCAGAAGTAAAACACACCCGTATGGGCACTTTTTACTTCCACTTCCAGGAATGACAAGGGTGTCGCAGGCTGGATGAATTAGCATCCGGGCAGATCCGGCCCCTGGTCTGTAGTTTGGGCACCCCTGGTCTACAGTGTCAAGGATTGGTTGGGTTGAGTTAGAAGCTCTTCTGGAGAGGCCCTCTGAGAGGTAATTTGGTCTCAAACAAAGGGCTTTAACTGTTAACATCAAAACCTTGACCTTGGCATAGTAAGCAATAGGTAACATGTGCAGACCTGCCAGAACTGGGGAAATATGGTTGAATTTGTTAATTCCCATGCTTAGTCTGGCCTCTTAAATCTGGACCATTTACAACTTCCATACTTACCTCAAGGGCAGCCTCAAATAAAGAGCTTTATTGTGACCATCGTTTGAAATTACCAATACGTGGACTGTCTGTATTGGGAGGGTGTTCACAAGTTTAAGTCTCACCTCTGGCCAAGTGTTTGTGTTAAGCCTTCAGATATAATCAGTAATAACTTCTTAGAGCTGGGATTCTCAACCTGCTCTAAGTGGCAACATTTCATGTGGCCTGCACCCCTGCCTGCACCACACCATGTGGTAGAGGAAGGGCAAAATGGCCATCCTGCACCCTAAGCTGCCTGAGGGAGCGTGGCCTGGCCCCCAGCTTTAAAAGTTTGAGAACTCCTTCTTAGATTATGGTAACACTTGTCCAATGGTTGCTCCAGTAGTTTGGTGTCTTGTTCTTCAGTTTCTTCTCAAGTGCTTTCAAGTCATTTGTAATTTACGATGACCCTATGAAATAGTGACCTTTAAGAACCATGCTCATGTCTTACGAATTTAAAGCTGTGGCTTCTTAATTGAGTCAGGCATCTACTATATTGCCCTTGTAGTATGAGTTGACCTTCAACTGAAAATGAAGTTTTTGTAAGTGTCCTTGGCATTAAAGGGGCTCCAGTGGCTTAGTAATTAGGATGCTGAGTTTGATGACTGACAGGTTGGCAGTTCAAGAACTGAGTGCTGTGTGACTGAAGAGCAGCACTCACCATTTGTCCCAGCTTCTGCCAACCTAGCAGTTTGAAAGCAAAAAATTGCAAGTAGATAAATAGGTACCGCTTTGGCGGGAAAGGTAACAGTGTTCCATGCTCTCCTGCATCTAGTCATGGCTGGCACATGACCATGGAAACATCTGCAGATGCAGACAGCGCTGGCTCTTTGGAAGCAAACGGAGATGAGCACTGCCCCCCTAGAGTTGGACACGACTAACTTTTGAGCAAGCGAGACCTTTATCTTTATTTGGCATTAAATCCCTGGGTGGCCTTGGTGGCATTTTTTAAATCAACTTTGGCTGATCCTCCTGTTGTGGATGTCTCTTTACAGTAAGAGTCTGGTCAATGGTCATTTCTGCTCTGGGGACCTTTAGGATGTATTGTTAAAATGCACCGTACGTTGTGCTGCCCTTGAAGATGTCTCAGAAGCTTCGGTCAGTGCAAGAGTTCACCTACCAAATTTTAATTGGTACTGCTGGGATGAGTCATTAGTATACCTGACATTTCTGGGAGAACCACATTTTTAAGATGTCAGAAATGTTTTTGAAATAACATGAGTTAGAGTAGTCGTTATGATGATGTGAAAAGATATTAGATTATTAGGGACTGTGGCGGCTCAGTCGTTAAGAAGCTCGCCTTGTTATCTGGAAGGTCAGCAAGTTGGCAGTTCAAGACCCGAGTACTGCATGATGGAATGAGCACTCGTCTCTGTCCCAGCTCCTGCCAATCTACCAGTTCGAAAGCAAGACATTGCAAATAGATAAATAGGGACCACTTTGGTGGGAAAAAGATCTTGGGGACATGAAAGGAGCCTCATTCAGGTGTCCCCTGATGTTCCTCCAGCAAAAATCCTTTCAACCCAGAAAACACCTTTGTTTGCTTCTGATACAATAAAAAAATTAGATTATTGTAAGCAACTTTTTATTAAACACAAATGCATGCCTTGTAGTAATGTTATGTATTTTTTTCTAGCTCACAGAGCTCTGGAATTTTTCAGCAAACAAGAGGGAAGTGTTGATTATCGTAAGGTAGGAGAAAGCTTCTTGTAATATTCTGTAACATTCTAATACACGGGCTAAAATGAGATAAGTTGCTCTAAATTAGGCTAGTTGAATCAGTGTGTGTTTGGTGACTCCTCTATAAGTTTCCTTGGTAGAAATAGGCCTACTTTAGTTGCAACTTATTCCGCTAAAGTAAGTCGCAACTAGTGTCTGTTCATTTTAATCAATGGAAGGAGGAGTTTAGTACCCAAATTACAGATTCAGAGGGCCTATTCCAGTGTCACCTAGATGAGCTAAACAACAGGTTATAACTAATATGTTTTCCTTTGTGATGATTTCCATCCAGTCTAGACTGAGTTATTTAAATTTATTTCTTCCTCCTTATTCTGTCTGTGTCTGAGCTATCTGGATTCATTTATTTTATTCTCCTTTTTCATTCTGGCTGGGAATCCTCCTGGAGCTAATTTTTGGGTGGCATGGAAGATTACAGAGTGGAGAGAAAGTTGCTCCCTGGTAGCATGTGTTGGTTGTAGACCAAGATGTGATAACTAAGATAGGTCAAAATTAGACTTATTTATTTATTTATTTATTTATTTACATTTCTATACCGCCCTTCTCGCCGGGGCGACCCAGGGCAGTGTACAACATTATAAAAGCATAATAAAACCCAACCCAAACCCATTGTTAAAAAACTTCAAAATTACAGTTGTAAAATTTAAAAAGTTTTTAAAATTTATAAACATCCACAGGTCCCAATAATCATTTAAAAGTTAAAAACTCAAAAACACAAGATTAAAAAGATGCTAAAGACAAACCATATGGAGCATCTTATCTTCTCCACGGCTTGCCTTTAGCTTCCTAGTTATAATATGGATGGGTGACTTTGTTTTTGTTAGTATTTCAGTGCAGAGGGGTCAGTTCTGAACCAGGCTTGCTGGGTCGCTCTATCACAGGGGTGCCCAAACCTTTTTGGCTGTGGGTCGGTCATTTGATTCTGTGGGCCAGTCATGTGGTTCCTCCCACCGGAAATGGAAGTAAAGATTTTAAGCTGCCATTTTCTTTGCTTAAGCCAGGGGTGCCCAAACTATGGCCTGTGGGCCAGATCCACCCTGACACCAATTCATCCAACCTGCATTGCCCCCATCACTCCTGGAAGTGGAAGTGAAAAGTGTCTGTACAGTGCATTTTACTTCCACTTCCGGGTGCGACGAAAGTGGCGTGGGCTGGATGAATTGGCATCAGGGGACGGATCTGGCCCATAGGCTGTAGTTTGGGCACCCCTGATTGATCATGTACCTAGTGTCAAGTGGTGGCTAATTTACATGACACATGGAAAAGCCAATACTGTAGTTTTAAGTAAAGATGCTGATTGTGGAATCTTGAGGAACTAAATACATTATACCTGTATTCCAAACCTTAATATTCCTCCCTGACCAGGGGCAATGTTAGTACTACTGTATCTAAATTCCAAAGGCAGCAGTTTGGAAATCTGTCAGGGTCAACATTCTGTCTTTGTAAAATCCTTTTTAAAGTAATACTGGCTAGACATGCTGAGTCTTGAGCAAACACTTAACCAGATGAAAAAAACTCTGTGAAGAATGAACTTACACCTGGAAATGTGATGATAACATATAAAAATTAAACAACTACGGACATGTCCAGACTGCCTCTTTAGGTGCAAGATGGATTAACTGCCAAAGCATCAGTTACAATGAAGGGGAAGAGAGATGTGTCTTTTGGTGTGTTCATTGCCTGTGAACAGCCAGGGGGAAGTTAATTTTTTTAATGTCTGGAGATCATCACTGTTGGAATGCATAACTTGGTTTAAATTTTTTAAAAAGTCTGTTTATTTGTGTATTGCCAATCAAAAACCTGCCCACAGCCACAGTTTTGATTGGCAATACACAAACAAACAGGAAATTTTTAAAAAATGTAAACCAAGTGATGCACAAAATTAACAAAAATAATAAACAAACAGAATACAGTGGACCCACCGCTTTTAAGGAAGGTCTGCCTACAACAAAACTCGCTTCAAGGAAGGAAATCCATTGGAAATGATGGTCCACTTCAAGGGGGGAAAATCATAAAATTGCTTTACAGAATAGGTTTCCCCCATGCTTTTCAATGCATTCCTATGGGAAACTGCTTTAAGGAAAAATTGCTATAAAGAAAACTCTGCAGAATGGGTTAATTCCTTAAAGTGTACTTTGGGGTGAGATTAAATGGCATATTTTGTCTGTGTCTGAAATGCTAGGAATTATATACCCCTTTAATGCTTTGTGGTCTGCCTTTTTCTCTCTACCCAGTTATTACTAACTCACCAAGATGCGTATCAGGCTGGAAGCCTTTATCCTGATGCCTTTTATTCTGGTATCTGCAAGAATGGTAAGAAGTGTTGGAATAAAGGTTATTCTGGGCTTTGCCCTCCCTGCTGCGCATTTATACATTCTGGCTGGAAGTTCCTGTAGTTAAATTTAACTGTTATTTAAGTATATATAAGGAATCTGCTATTGCTTAGGGAAAGACTGGACATAAGATCTTTATTTCTTTCTTTGCAAAGTTGCTAAGGGAACTGGAAAATGATCTCTTTGCAAAGTTGCTAAGTGAACTGCTAGTGGATGTTCTGTTCTTTACATATTATTTATTATTTTATTTATTATTTATTTATACTTACTACCCCGCCCCAATCGGGAGTACCCGACTCTGGGCGGCTTACAACGTGGATTAAAATCACAAATAGATCCTTAAAAGTTCTTAAAAAATTAAAACAATATGACAGGTATTCTACTGAATAAAACTGAAATACAGTATGGCAAATATCTTTCATATTTAAATCTTGTTTTCTGATTATTTTAGGGCAATTCCGTGATGTTTCTGAAGACACACATTGGACACCTTTCCTCATTGCAAGTGTTGACTACATCCGAAAGAATTATCCACAGCCTTGGGAAGAGGTAGTAAATTCTTCCTAAACTGCTCTAGCTGAAAGCTGTGGTTTCCTTTAGTGACTCAATCCATCTTGTATTCAGTCTTCCTCTTTTCCTGTTGTCCTCCAGCTTTCCTAGAATTACTATCTTTTATAGAGAATCTTCCTTTTTCACAATGTGCCCTCAATTTCATCTTTTTTTTTTCTTCACAGATAGTCCAGGCTTGATTTGTTCTGGATTTCATTTGATTATCTTTTTTGGTGTTCCAAAGTACAGTATCTGCAAATTCCATCCCTAGGACCACATTTCAAACAAATCAGGGTTTTCCCCTGTCTGTTTTCTTTAATGCAGAGCTTTCACACTCATACACAATGATTGGGAATACAAAAGTGAGGACTGTCTTGATTAAAAATTTGTCAGAATATCTATAATGTTTCCTAATGACCAGGTATAAAATGGAATAGTGTATTTAGTACCATATTCTGCTCTCATTCTACTTCGTGAAAGTGCTATTTATGTCTACTGTAAATTTTAATAATTTGTCGCATTGCTTTTCCTGCTTGCTTTCCTTCTATAGACTGGCCTAGTGTAGTGGTGGTTTTGTGCTGTCTTTAATAAGAACAGGAGCACTGTGCCACTCGGAGCAACAGAGGACAATGGTCTTTACAAAAATCTGGAAGACAGCGACTTGTACTTGTTACAGTACTGAAAGCACCCCCATTGTTCTATTAATAGAATTATCTAACCATTATAGAAAGTCTGGCTGATCGCATCCCAGACTTCTCTTTCTGTATAATGAAGATTGTCATGGGGCAACAGAAGATTAACTTTCTTTTCTACTTAAATTGTCCAGAGGCTACATGTGCTGACTTCTGCACCTCAGAGGGACCGTTATGCCCCCATTTGTCTTTATTTTGTTTTCAACTTGAAAAAGTCTCTCATACCCTCAGGTGTGGTGTTAGTTTTGCCATGTTCCAAGGGGCCTTTTTGCATTTTAATTTTTTAAAATAGGACCTGTGAGGAATACTTGGGCCCTGGGGGTTACATGAGCCCACCCGTATGCCATAAGAAAACTTAACTTGCACCATAGTCCTTTCATTCTTGGTTATTGAAAGTGTTGGCCAACCTTTATCCATAAACATGTGAACTAAAAGTGTTGCCACACATTTTTTCCCCTTGAATAATGTTGCACATTTGGGCTTGATAAACTTGCAGAAGCGTCATGCATTTTTATTGCTGTTGTTAGGCTACAGAGAAGCTTGTGGCTTTTCTCTTTGGAATTGCTTCTCATATGGTGGCAGATGTGAGCTGGCATAGCTTGGGAATTGAACAAGGATTTCTTCGGACCATGGGTGCAGTAAGTAGTACCTTCTTAGTGGGTCAAAACATAACATAAGGGAAGGATGTAAATGCAAAAATGAATAATACTGGAGATGTGTTTTGTTATGTTTCTCATTAGTCAAGGTGTTAAAATAATTCATGGTTAAAAGTGTTTTTTGTGTTCGCTTATTGATCTTTCTGGAGGAATTCAGTGGCTCAAGTTAAGACACTGACTGGAAGGCAGCAGGTCAGCAGTTCAAGACCCGAGTACTTCACGACAGAATGAGTTCCCATCTCTGTTCCAGCTCCTGCCAACCTAGCAGTTCAAAAGCAAAGAATTGCAAGTAGATAAATAGGTACCACTTCGGTGGGAAGGTAAATAGTGTTGTGTGCACTCTAGGCATGCCTGAAACTTGTCCATGGAAATGTCTGCAGGCACAGACAGCGCTGGCTCTTGAGCTGTAAACGAGATGAGCACTTAATCCGAGATTTGGATACAACTGGCTTTCAAGCAAGGGCAATCTTTACCTTTACCTACTGATCTTTCATGGTTGACCATTACAGCTGTTGATGTCAGTAATTTTGTAAGGTTACAGAAATGTGATTGATAGCTGTAGAAGTAACTTGAAAAGCAGGAGAAGTTTGGTTTTTTTGCAGCTGATCAACAAGAAAAGTGTGATAAGAGAATCCAATATATATAAGCAAAGGAGAAAAAAGGAAGCGGCAAAGTTTTGAATAATTTCCTGTCTATTTTATATGAAATGTGGTTGAGAAAATGTGTATCTATTCACTTTAATGTTTATATATCTCTGACAAATTATTAATATGCCATTTCTTTTTCTTTTTTTAACTTGTTTAATTTAGATTGATTTTCATGGCTCATACTCAGAAGCTCATACTGCTGGAGATTTTGGTAATATATATACTTATTGATTTTTGAAAATTTTCTACACGTTTCTCGAGGAGCTTTACGGAGTATTACCCAGTACCATTTAAGGTTCAATATCTTGAATCGAATTAGTTTCTCTCTACTTAGTCCAGGGAAATTTCCACATCAGAATGGAAGCCTTCACGCTGGCTGAGAGCCATTGGACCTCTGAGATATTTCAAAGTACAAGCTCGGTGTATATCAAACAAAAAATTTACTGGTGTATCAAATAGGGAAAGTACAAGAGTTTACTATTGTAAGAGCCTTGGTGGTGCAGTCGTTAAACTGCTGTACTGTAACCAAAACATTGTGAGTTCATTCCTTGACTCAGCCTTCTAAAACATGCACCCAGCATGTTGGGTGCAAAATGCTAATTACTTTGTAAACCACTCATCGAGTGCACTAAGCATTATGGGGTAGCGTACAAGTGTGATTGCCATTGCTAAGGTACAACAGATCAGATCCAGACTTGATTTACACCAGGGTTGCCCAAACATTTTGGGCTATGGGCCGGCCATGTGGTTCATTGGGCCGGTCATGTGGTTCTTCCCACCAGAAGCAGAAGCAAAATGCACATGTGCAGAATACTGCTGTAAAATCACCCACAGCTGTCATAAACGCACGTTTTACTTCCGCTTCCGGGAACAGGCAGCATGGGCTGGATGAATTGGTGTCGGGGCTGGATTCGGCCCACAGGCCGTAGTTTGGGCACTCTGATCTACACTAATGTACTCTTGTCAAAGGAAAGGATTGTTTTCCATCAATTATTAGTAATGTTTGTGTTTGCATATTTCAAGTTCCCACTTGTTTTTCCCTTCTTTCAAAAGAACAATCTAATATTAATTGTTCCACACACGTATGCCAGCTAAGATATATTGCTTTACCCAGAATGGATTTGTATGTTATAATCACAAACCAGGGTCTTGCTTACTTGCATTGTGAGGTTGCATGGAGCCAGTGTGCTCTCTTAAAACTCTAGATTTACATGAAGTGTTTCAGAAACCATTTGCTGATGGAGCCTGCTGTTTGAAAGGAAGGGCTGAAATCATGTTGCTTTAGTGTAGTAAGTCCCAAATCGATTAAGTTTAATAAATTGATGGAAATTCTGGAGGAGTTGACTCAACAAATCTCCTACTTTAATTGTGACCTAGTTGTATATTTACTTAGATTATATTGTGGGCTGTATTCTATGATATAATAATATCAGATGCAGGCGAGACTTTTTATACTACAGCATATACTCGAATATAAGCCAACCCGAATATAAACTGAGGTACCTAATTTTTACCTGAAAACCCAGGAAAATAGATTGACCTGAGTATAAGCTGAAGGTGGGAAATGCAGCAGCTGCTAGTGAGTTTCAGTAATCAAAATACTGTACATTAAAATATGGTAAAATTAATTAAATTGTTGGTGCATCTCAATCCAGCGTGGTCTTGGGACTCTCATGGTCATTGACCCGAGTATAAGCTGTGTCCCCTTTTGGGGGCTCATTTTTGGGGCTAAAAAACTCAGCTTATACTCAAGTATATACAGTACTGTACAGTAAAACCTCATATAACACTAAAACCTGGTTCCACAAGTCTTGATGTTATATGATTTTTAGTGTTATCTGATGCATGTTAAAATCCTATGGGATCCATAGAGATACATTGTAACCACACAGGCTTTAGCGGTGGTTATCTGAAGCATCCCATAGGATCTTAATGTTATCTGATGCAATTCTTCCCCCCAGATTCCTTAATGTTATGTGATTTTAGTGTTATTCGATACTAATGTTATATGAGGTATTACTGTATTTGAAACAGTCATAGGCTGTCTGACAATTATTTTCCTTCTGATTTTAGGAGGTGACGTTTTAAGCCAATTTGAACTTGATTTGGGCTATGTGAAATACAACTGGTAAGAAATACTAAAATAGCAATTTGGAAAGCTTTGCATATTGGACCTGAGTTCCTTGGCTGAAAAGTTTATATACAGTTTTAATGAGCACATTTCTGTTCTTTTGTGCAATTTAAATGCATTTAACTATCTGAAAGCTATATAGGGATGCCCTCTCTTTTTCCTATTCTTTTGTGTTTTTACTCTAACACTAGGAATTTCCCTTGATTTTAATCTGGAAATAGGGGATAACAGCTGAAGCATGGATGCATATTCCTTTATGAGTGCAGAGAAGAACAGGAAACCTGTTGGTGTTCTCTGTTCCCATCAATGCATACCATGAAATATTTGATGTCGTCTGCCCCAAATGCTCTTAATTTTGCCTGTTTTTGGGCAAACACTGTCTGAAATATGTTTATTAATTTTATTATGGTGCTTCTCATATGAACAAAGAAGAGCACAAGAAACAGTTACTCATTTGAATTTCCCTTACTTTCTTTGGCAACAGTTTATAGGACACAAAAAGCTACTTATTCCCTCTCGTTATCTGGTTGGAAAGAACTTCAGACTGGAGATTTTCCCAGCCCAGAAGAGAATGGCATTTGAACTTGGGATGTTTCCAATTAAACTCTGGGTTCCCCTAAAATTTCTTCCTGCCAAGTGCCTATTTCTTAATCTCAAAGGGTTATTGTGAAAATAAGGGGTACACAGAAAGAATTTCCTTGAAGATTGTGGTATTTTTGAACCACAATCAGCCATACCCTGACTGTGGTTCAGCTAATCGTTCTCACGCTAGGTTAGATGAAAGGAACTGCAGAATGAACTCACCAAAAGGCGCCTTCATTTTGGCAGTTTCACATCTGGACACAGAAGAAGAAGAATTGTGGAAATAAAGCAATCTCGTGGGATTATTCTGGAGATAAAACAGAAGCCCCAGATAAAGTGGCTGGATTCCTTGGAAGAAAGGTTGGCAGTGGCATTTGGACAAATGTCTGCCAGACATTGCTAACTTTCAAGGTCTGGAAATGCCAATGCTTGAACATGCAAATTTGTGCTTGTGAAGTATGTCCTCTCCTACTGGGCTGTGGCTCTTCACACATGCCACACTGGGTGCTGCTTTAATATTTAATTCAATTATTTTAATCCTGTACCATTCCCAATATTTATCAAGAAACTGCAAGATGAAGGCTTGCTTTAGATCAGCGGTTCCCAATCTTTTCAAGCCGGGGGCCAGGTCACATTCTCTCAGTCAGTTTTGAGGGCCGGATGGCCATTTTACCCTGTCTGCACGATGGGGTGGCCATTTTGTCCCAATAGCTTCAAAGAGGCAGCCATTTTGTTTCTCAAATACCCTTGGAGGGGGAGTCACATGAAATGGCACCACGGGCTGTATCCGGCCCACAGGCCCTAGGTTGGGAACCCCTGCTTTCAATTTCTCATTGTGACCATTCCCTGTAGATGACAGCCTGTGTGAATGCGGAGAAGTACAAACTATCTCCCATATGATACAATGCACACGATGCCCTTCAACGTGCACTGAGGAGGACCTTATGTTGGCAAAAAGAAATGCTGTTGATGTGGCCCGATATTGGGCAGATGTTATCTAGCTCTTTTTTAATTCTATTTTGTTTTTCGATGTGTTATTTTTAGCTTTGTATGTTATTATATGCTGGTGGTGCATCTGACATGAATAAAGAAAGAAAGATTGTGACCATTAATTCATTTCAGTAATTCTGTTGTTAATATGCTTAGGTATGTACCTGTCAAAGATTTAATATCAATTTATAAGGAATTATATGGCAAGGAAATGATAACAGAAGACGCAATTGTTGACTGCACATACCTGCAGCTACTTGAATTGTAAGTGAGTCGCAGCTTCCATGTCTTCATTTTGTAGAGTGAAAAAGGAATGCCTGTACCAGGGAATTTTATTTTGACAATGGGGGCTGAATAAAGATCAACAGAAATAACTTGTTTCAACTGGCAAGCGTCCTTGTTTTATTTTGTTCATGATTTGTGCTTCTCCTTAACACAGCACTTCCCAGAAGTTCTATTTCAGTGTACAGTACTGTATAATACTGTATGCAGTAATCTATACCTAGTAGAATGGGCCATGGTGACTTTTCCACTCATGTACTTTCCTCTCTGTTTTCCTTCCTTGATGATGTGTATAGTATTTGGGAGTTTCCCCTTCTCTCTTTTATTTAAATTAGTTCCTCAGCTTGTTATTATATTGACACCTTGACAAATGTGGTTATGGCTTATTGGAACATACGATCTTCAGACCATTATGAAACTGATGTGAAACACAATTAAGATTAACACCACTTTGTCCAGACATATATGTAAAACTTTTTATCTTTTCATGACTTTGCTAGAGGAGGAAAAGAGAAATGCTGATACTGTATGTAGAAGATGGAGTTAGCTTATTTTCTGGAGGTCATAGGACCCAAAGTGATAGATTCAAATTATTTAGGAGAATTTGCCTAAATATGAAAAAGAACTTCTTTACAGCAAAAAAAAATGTTTTAAAGTGAAATGACTTATTTAAAAGGGTACCAGCGTCTTTTTAATTGGAGATTTTCAAACAAATGTTAGGTGGCCACCTGTCCTTTAGCTGTAGATTTTCTACTTCAGAAGAGGTACCCACTGCCCCCAGTAATCTTTGGGGAATCTTCCGTCTCCACTATTATGTGATCTTTAAAGGAAAATGTGTGATATTGAAGTTTACTTTGCCTATTTTCATAAAGATAAGCCATGCTTTATTGTTATATCCATGTACAGTTAAATATTTCTTACTTAAATTGTTTGAGTTATGTTTTCCATAAAAATGAATTTATAATTGAAACTTCTTAACAGTAATTTTAATCAGGATAAATACCATAGGTATTATGTTTATTTTTTTAATACCTCAACTATCTACTGTGTTTTTATAGTCGTTCAAGACAGTATACAGTCCCCTCTCCCCCCAAAATATGTAGGTATACTTTAAGAAGCCTTTCGTTCACTGGAAAGTTCTACACAGATGGTAAATTAACCCCTTTTCTCTTACCAGGTTTGGTGAAATGACCAGTATTGCCAAGGTAATTGTATTTTTCCTAAAATAACTTTATTTAAAGCTGCTCTTGAGGTATCCATCTCACTGATTATGTTGCATTTTGATTTTCATAGCTTTATCCCTCCTATGCTGGAAAATCCCCATTTTTAGTGGATAAATTCCACGAATACTTTCTTGGTGGTGTTGATGATATGGCATTCTCATCAAATAGCATTTTTGAGTTAACGAGTCATATATTAACATATGGAATCAGGTGGGTTGCTGGTTTAATCTTGTGGTTAAATGTAAATGTGCTACGACAATAACTGGATTAGATAACAAAATAAAATAAACAAAATAAAAAACACTGTAGCATATCTAAGAATTTAGATAAAGAAAGGTGATTATTTTTCCATAATTGTTATGCATTAATAATAATTATTTTGATATTTTCTTTAGTGGCTGCTTTATTCCTGATAATCCTTTGTTTATTCGATGTGAAGATGAACAGAGGAATGCTATCATGTAAGTAAACATTTTCATATTTTAAATATCATGATTTGAAGGCCAGAATCCTTACCGTGAGAAACAGAAGCCTTAGACTTTTGGAGGTAATTGCCCCAGTAGGTTATACTATTTGATCTAGCACCAGGTGTTAAGTTCAGTAATACCTCGGATAACGTTTACCTCGGATAACGCTAAAATCGCATAACGTTAAGTAATCTGGGGAGGAGAATTGGATCGGATAACGTTAAGGTCCTATGGGATGTATCGGATAACAACCGCTAAAGCCTGTGGGGTTACAGTGTATCTCTATGGAGCTTTAACGTTATCCGATCCATCCCATAGGATTTTAACATGCATCGGATAACACTAAAAATCAGATTACACCAAGACTTGTGGAACCAACTCTTAGCGTTATCCGAGGTATTACTGTACTAAGACTGAGGGCACTTTCTGTGATCATTCAGATTTAGGCAGGATACCTCCTTAGCCTCCTCCTGTCTAGACAGGGTGGAGAAATTTTTCCTTGCATGATTTCCAGCACAAGTTAAACTGATCAGTTAAAATAGCTTTTTTTTTTTAACTATTCCAGAATTAACTCCCAACCAAGTGTTTTGAATTCAGGGGAGTTCTAAAACATAGATTTGGGGGCATTAAAGAAATAAAAGTGGACTGTTGATTATCACAATTCTTTTAGCTCAAAAGTATATAGTCAAAGGATAGCAGGCAAAAATGTGTAGTAAATTTACCATATGATTCTGAGCATCTTTTATTGTTGTGGTTTTAGCCTGTGTCAACAGAGTTTTAGTGTATCTGAAATACTGTACAGTTCATTTTTGGTAAATGAGTAATTAGGCCGAATACCAGTTGAGTTAAATCTGGCTCCCTCTGGAAAAAAGTAGAATTAACTTTTTTTAAGTTACAACTTTGACCCTGGAAGTCTATATGATCTGTCTTACACAGAAAATGAAAATGGATTTTTGTGTTCATTTGAAATCTAGCTTTTTGTGTAAAATGCTGTGATGCAAATTTGCCAATGCATAACAAAACTGAGAGTTTGTTTTGCAAATAAATAAAATCCAGTGATGGAAAATTTTAGACCACAACAGGATAAGTATTTGATTAAACATACAAAATTAAATTAATTGAGGTTTAAACATAAAAGTATCCAACATGCAAGGCTGTTAAGAACAGACATATTACAAATTCAGGATGTGTCCAAATAGACTTACTTAGTTGATTGTAATGGATTGACTTTCTTCAGCAAAGTCCTGTGAACTTGTTTATGCGTTTGTTGTTAAACAAATTAAATGTTGTGTATGCAGTTTGTATCATAATAATGATAAGTTAAAATAAATTTAAAATACTGTACATACTAATTTTTTTTTACTGCATTTGTCTGTGTATAAGACGCACTTCCCCCTTAAAATACATCGGAAAACTGGAGTGTGTCTTATATGCTGGCAAATACTGTATTTACTGGCGTATAAATGCACTTTCCCCTCTTAAAATTCACTGGAAAAACAGTGTGTGTCTTATACTGTCTTATACACCGGCAAATACGGTAAGTTGTTTTCCAATTTTGTATTGCAGCGAAGTGCTTATTATATTGTTGTCCTTAGAGTAAGATTTGTCAGTGACACTTCCTCTGTTTTTATAGTTCCATAATTATTTTCTGATTATTTCTGTCTTATTTCAGTAGGCTCAGACAGTCCAAAACTGAGCACCTCAAGAACGTAACTTCAGCCCTGGCCAAATCAGTCAACAAGAATGCCAACTATACAGAAAGAGGAGTTTATTTTTCTGTTCCATCTTGGATAACTGTAAGTCTCTGTGGCATCGAAACATTAATACTGTAGCAAGAAGCAGAGACCTGATTGGAGACATACACATGTGGGTTCTGCACATTTTGTGCCTTGAAGAATTATATCATTTAAGTAGGGTTTTTTGTTTTGTTTATTCATGCAATTTATATTGACTTCAAAATAAAAAAATTGAAGAACGTTTGAATGAGGATGAGGATCTTGATGAAGATGGTCATGACAACAACATAAGGCAGGAGTGCTCAAACTTTTCGGGCTGTGATCTGGTCACATGGTTCAGGGGGCTGGTCACTATGGCCCATGGCCTATGATGCCAATTCATCTGGCTTGTGAAGCCCTCGTCGCTCCCAGAAGTGGAAGTAAAACGCACCGTACGGGCGCATTTTACTTCTGCTTCTGGGAGCGACTAGGGCTTTGCAAGCCAGATTAATTGGCATCAGAGGCTGGATCCGGCCCATGGACCATAGTTTGGGCACCCCTGATGTAAGGCAATAACATGTTGACTAGGCAACATGGACTGAAGCATGTTCCCCATGTTTTTTCATAAGCCAATGGAAGAAGTCATTCTGAGGTTTGTATTTTAAATGTTTCAGAACAGGCATATAGAAAATGGGCTGAATCCATTTGGTAGTTCCAGTTAGAGCAGACCCAGGTGAACCACTGGGATTTCCATCAATAGGATTTAAGCTTGGTTATTCCATTGTGCATTCAAATGGAGATATACCCATTCTTATTTTAGAGGGTTTTTTATTATTATTGCTGTTTAAAACATTAGTTTCAATGTTGCTATTGTTTTATGCTATTGCTCTAGCTGTATTTTATTACTGTCTTCATGTGGCTCTTCCTTAAAGGTATGAAGTATGAAGATATTTGAAATAAAATGAGTTGTATAGAGACAGATACTGTACACTTCTGACATTTTTTCAGAAGAGAGATTTTTGGCATATAACAAATAAAAGATGCCTCAACTAGCTCAGGACATCATGTGACTGGACTGTTAATGTGTCTCATTATTTCCATATATATATTTAGACCTTTCTTCAGTTCATCGGTAGTGCCACTACAAAGAATTTGAAGGAATTGCTGACAATCACACAGGAACAATCTAACTATATCACCAAGCCCATTGCTTCCTACTTTTTGTCTACTCCCTATGCTAAACTGGGATGGTGAGTGCTGATGGATGGGTTGTTTGTTTTATAGGCCATCTCCAGTAGCAGTATTAGTATATCTAGAAACAGCACTGTTGCCTTTGTTCATATAGTGAGAGCCATTATACTTATATGCTGCCCCATAGCTCTTAGAACACAATCTAAGTCAGTGATGGCCAACCTTGGCACTCCAGGTGTCCTTGGACTTCAATTCCCAGACTTGGGCTTCTGCAGTGCTGGGCATGGGCCGGTTCGGACTGTTTCTCCAGAACCGGCTGGTCTCCAGGGGTGGGTGGGTGGGTGTTTAGTAACTTTCCCGGGAGACCACCAGGATTGTTACCTTTTTTTTAGGTGACAGGTTCGGTCGCCTCTCCGGCTGCCAGACACTGCACTGCTCCAGGTGCTTGCCTTGTAAGGGGGGGAGGGAAGCCACCCCCCGGCAAGGGAAGCGCCTGGAGCACAGGGATCCAGGCGCTTGCCTTGCAGAGAGGGGGAGGGAAATAAATTATTATTATTATTATTATTATTATTATTATTATTATTATTATTATTATTATTATTATTATTATTATTATTATTATTATTATTATTATTATTAATCTGGAAATTTAGGGGAATTATATTGTACTGACAGCCAGGGCATGGAGTGAAGGCAAAATTTGATAGCTTATTATTATTATTATTTGATAGCCTAGTTAATTTTGTTTTCTGAACATGTCATACACAAAAGTGCCTCTGTTCATTTAAATGTCATTGTCATTGGCTGCCATTTGTCTCCGAGAACACATTTTCTCCTGAAGCAGGAAAAATGTCATTGGTGTGAATTTGTTTAAGGTGGATCCCAGCTTGCCATAAACTGACACACACACTGTGACAGGTGTTCTCAAACTACCACCTGCGGCCCGGATGCAGCCCACGGCACCATTTCATGTGGCCCCCCACTGCCTCCGTTACACCTGGAGGTGCCATGTGTACAGGCCATCCCCATCGTGCAGGCAGGGCAAAATGGCCATCCGGCACCTGAAGCTGTCTGAGGGAGCCTGACCTGGCCCTTGGCTTGAAAAGGTTGAGAGCCCTGGCACTATGATCCTGTGGCACACATGAAGTGAGACATGCAGGATATTATCAAGATGTGCCTTCACAGCCAGTCCATCTGGCATGGCCTCTTCCACCTCCATGACGGTTGGGAATCAGAGTTCCTTCTCCACTCATTTTGCCTTCGGGCCCAATATGATGGTTTCCAGTGGCATTTCCTCCACTGAGGGACCATCATCCCACCTAAAGGGGCTCATCTGCCCTCAGCCATTGGTCCCTTTAGGGAGTACAGTAAAACATCGGGTAACGCTAAAACATGGTTCCACAAGTCTTGGTGTTATCCGATCTTTAGTGTTATCCGATCCATGTTAAAATCTTATGGGATGGATCGGATAACGTTAAAGCTCCATAGAGATACATTGTAACCACACAGGCTTTTAGCGGTTGTTATCTGATCCATCCCATAGGACCTTAATGTTATTCGATCCAATTCTCCTCCCCAGATTACATAACGTTATGCGATTTTAGCGTTATCCAATCCAATCCAATCGTTATCCAGTGTTTTACTGTAATGTTATTTACCACTACCCAACACTCGGTGTTGACTTGCTGGCTGTACTGTCTACTCCATTACCATAGCGGGATGTCTGGCCAGACAGTATTACTATTATGTATTGTCAGATGAAGGTTATCAACTTTGAAATAATTAGACAAAAATGCTGAAATCAAGAATTTAAGGTGTATAAAATTTAATTTATTTGCTATGCAGGGCGATGACTTCTGCAGATTTAAACCAGGATGGCTGTGATGATCTAGTGGTTGGAGCACCAGGGTATAGCCAACTGGGACACATTCAGATAGGACGTGTATATATTGTTTATGGCAATAGATCAGGCTTGCCTCACACAGACTTGGATCTAGACCAGGAAGCAGATGAAATACTAGAGGGAAACAAGGTAGGGAAACAAGTCAAATGGTGTTCATTGAAAATACTTAGTTGTGTTTCAAGTTGCTTAAGTCCAGCCCCATTTATTATTATTTTCCAAGCAATTCCACTAACTTGATTTCTGGGGGAAGTTGGGTTGAAATACTGCTTTTAAAAACAAAATGAAACAGTAATTTTGACCCCCTAAAGGTAGAATTTAATACCTCGGATTTTATGTAGCTTTTCCACATCATTAAAGAACTTAATCTTTTGTCCGTCAGTCTTTGATGGATGAATAAATCTTTAAAGAATGGTCAGTTAGCAGCTTGTTTTTTTTGAACAAGGATTCTTTCTTTCAAAACCCAAAATGCTAATATTCCAAAGGACAAGCTATACCGGTGGTTCCCAATGTGGGGCCCATGCCCCACAAGGGGACTTCAATTCCCAGAAGCCTAAGTCAGTACATGGGCTGATCAGTGCTTTGGAGAATTGACTTAGGCTTCTGGGAATTGAAGTCCAAAACCCAAAAGTTGGGGAACACTTTAAAAAGGCAAGTTAGAAATATTGACATTCAGTTTTTGTTCCTTAAGATTTCAGGAAGGTTTGGTTCTGCCGTTGCAGTGCTGGATTTCAATGAGGATGGTATACCAGATCTGGCAGTAGGAGCACCATCTGTAGGATCACAGCAGCTCAGTTATAGGGTAAGAATCACATTCGAAGTCACGTTTCGCCTTCTCTTACAATGTTTTCCCTCTGACAGTGCAAATCTTTCAAGGATATGCATGAGCAAGCTGAGTCAGGAAGCAAAGCCACTACCTCCCCCCTACCTACCCTCATTAAAAGATGCAGCCACTCAGCCCCATTTTACAATTAAACCAGGGGTGCCCAAATTTTTTGGGCCGCACGCTGGTCATGTGGTTCAGTGGGCCAGTCACATGGTTCAGTGGGCCGGTCATGTGGTTCCTCTCGCCAAAAGTGGGAGTAAAACACACCTTGCAATGTGTTTTGCAACAGGATGAGATAGATTTTTAGGCTGCCGTTTTCTCTGCTTAAACCAGGGGTGCCTAAACTATGGTCCATGGGCCGGATCCGGCCCCTGACACCAATCCATCCGACCAACTCTTGGAACCCTTGCCACTCTTGGAAGTGGAAGTAAAACGTGCTCATATGGGTGCATTTTACTTCCACTTCCAGGAGCAGCAAGGAGTGGCACAGGCCAGATGAGTTGGTGTTCGGGGGCCAGATCCAGCCCACGGGCCGTAGTTTTGACACCCCTGAATTAAACCTTTCTTGGCAGCAGGAGTGGCAAGGGTGTGGTGCCTTGTCCTCCAGTGGACGAGGAGAACATAGAAAAAGGCAGCCACAGGACACCCCACCCTATGTGAGAAGAACCAAAATGGGAAGAGATTAAAACCAGGTTGTGGGCCAGTGGGAAGGAGCAAGCAATAATGATAGCGGTGGCTTGCTTGCATGTATCGTGTGTATACCCCTAACCTGAAGCCTTGAGGGGAACCTGCAGCCTTGAGGGGGACCTGGGCTTCTGGGAATTGAAGTCCAGGCACACCTGGAGGCCCAAGGTTGAGAAACCTTGGCCTAGAAGATAACAGGCTAGTCCTCCAGGTATTCTGGAACTTCAATTCCCAGAAGCCCAGGCTCCCCACAAAGACGTAGGTTCCCCACCCCTGCCCTAACCACACCTTTCATTGTAGAATGCTGCACACACACACAACCAAAGACACACACTCTCTCCCTTCCATCTCTTTCTCCAAAGGTGTCAGCCAGACATCATGGGAGTGGGGTAGCCAGACTTGGGCTAGTTGGGGTGGAGTGGTGGTTTGATGCTACCTCTCTCTTGTCCTCCCTCCACCGGAGGCAGGTCCTTCCTGTGCCTTTGACACGGCTACTTCCTCCTCTGACAGAGGGGGCAGGAATTTTGCTTTCTAAACAGGGCACAGCAGCTCTGCGTTGGGTTCTCCTAGCGAGGGGATGAGAGATGGAGCAGTGAACGCCTCACTGAGGCTCATAGTAGTTCCAACCCTCTACTACAGGTGTTCTCAACCTTGGTGCCCCAGGTGTTCTTGGACTTCAATTCCCAGAAGCCCAAGTCAGCACACCTGTTGATCAGGGCTTCTGGGAATTGAAGCCCAAGAATATCTGGGGCACCAAGGTTAAGAAACCCTGCTTCACTACATCCTAGGATGCTGGATACACAAACAGCTGTGTTGTCTCCTAGCTGCTCAATCTCAAAGCCAGGACAAGCTAAATTGTCAAACGCATTTTTGAATAAAATTAAGGGTCTTTTCCATAATTGTCTAATTTTGTCTAATGAAGCACACTTGTCACATGTACCACAGGTGAGCTAGCAACATAGGCTTCAATAAATATGGGTACTTTGGAAGGCTGTGCCTTTTGGCTCTGCCCAAAATAAAATAACATGGATTGTTTGACTGATAGTCATCAGCTCCAGTCATCTTTGTGTGCCAATATTCATAAATCTTAAATGGATCGGTTAGATTAGTCTGGACTGCAGTACAGTGCCAAGATACATATTTTAATGGGATAATGAAAAGAGAGGTAAATATGAATTTAACATTTTAATCTAAGGGGCTGTGGCTTGAATTTATACCCTATTAAAATGTCATTTTCTGTTGTTTAGGGCTCTGTGTATGTGTATTTTGGCAACAGAGGCAAGATCTTCCATAGCATTCCAAATATAACCATTGTTTGTCAGGTGAGTTTGCCAATAAAATATCACACTTCTTAACCAATAATTAAGTGAGATTTTCTCTGTGTTTACCATAAGCAAACTGAAATTTAACATCTTGTCAATAAAGCACATTTTATTAGGGCAGAAACGAAGGAAAAACATTATTTGCTTACTATATCCCTTGGTGAAATTTGTCCTATAAAGACATTCGTGTGTTTTGCAGAATGACAACAAAATGTCAATATGAATCAGCTCAGCTGTTGGGTAGTTATTAGAATCCTGATAATGATCTAGATCAGGGATTCCTGAACTCTAGCCCATGGGCCGGATCTGACCCCTGACACCAATTCATCCGGTCCACGCCACCCTTGTCGCTCCCAGAAGGGGAAGTAAAATTTGCCTGTATGAGTGTGTTTTATTTCTGCTTCTGGGAGCGATGAGGGCAGCATGGGCTGGATGAATTTGCATCTGGGGCCGGATCTGGCTCACGGGCAATAGTTTGGACACCCGTGGTTTAAGAAGAGGAAATGGCAGCTTAAAATCCTGTTGCAAAAAAATTGCAAGGCATGTTTTACTTCCACTTCTGGTGGGAGGAACCACATGACCAGCCTGCTGACCCATATGATTGGCCCGCTGAACCATGTGACCGGCCCATGACCTGAAAAGTTTGGGCACCCCTGATCTAGATAGAATATTGATCTGGTTGTCCTCCATTGCTTGGCAGTTCATTTTTTGTCAGGAAAAATTATATTTACTCTGAATGTGAATATGTTATTAATGCAGTTCCAGCGGACATGTCCAAGCCATCTGAAATCTGGTTACATGGAAATAATTTCCAGTGACGTAGCCTGTGGATGTGAACAAAATGCATGGAGGGGTGCAGCCAATGATTTGTAGTCTTGATCCATGCCCACATTGACATTTGACCAACATCTGGGGAAGGTTACTGGAGGGATCCATGGAGTCGTTAATGCCTGTTTGCAAGGGAATGGACAGCCAGTGACCCTTGGAAGCAGTGGTACAACCCCCTCCTTGATGATTTTATCAACTAATACCTTATTCTTGGGCCAGGTCCTTGATGGATTAGTAATGACTCAACTCACAATGCTCTTGGATGAAGTAGTTTATCAAATTCCATTCCAATCCAGCTTCAACGCCATAGGTTTGGCACTAAATTGGTTGATCTGTGGAGGATTTCTTCTAGACAAGGGAGTGAAGTGCTATCTGGCTGATTCTCCTTTATTTCTCAGGTGCTTTTGATATTATTGATCATAATATTTTGTTGGACCAGCTCTGTGTGTAGAACGTGGATGGCATGGTGGCTGGGTGATTTTACCCCTGTCTATAATGTTGATTGTCTAAGGCAGGGATCTGCAAACTTGGCTCTCCAGATGTTCTTGGACTTCAGTTCCCAGAAGTCCTGATCAGCAGGCATACTGACTTGGGCTTCTGGTAATTGAAGTCCAAGAACACCTGGAGAGCCAAGTTTGCAGATCCCTGGTCTAAGGCAGTATTTCCCAACGTGGAGCCCAGACCCCGTAGGGGAACCTCAATTCCCAGAAGTCTAAAATCAGTACATTAGCTGATCAGTGCTTTGGGGAATTGACGTAGGCTTCTGGGAATTGAAGTCCCAAAACCAAAGGCTGGAAAACACTGGTCTAAGGTAATATTAGAAGACTTTTGATTAACTTCATGGTAACTGCACTGTGTAACCCTGCAGAGTTTCATCTTATTCCTCACGATGGTTAACATTTGTATTAGGAATGGGTAACTTGTAGGTTTCCAGATATTGTTCGACTCCAGTTCCCATCAGACCTAACCATCATAGCCAATTATAAAAAGTGATAAAAACTGTAACCTAGCTATACAGTATACTGTTTTTCATCTCTAAATGAAGTCACTAGATTGAGTCATAGGGGGAATTGTATGAAAAGTATCGGCAATATGCTGATGACAGTGAGATTTGTTTCTCTGTGTCATGTGAAACTAGCAGCTGCTGGATTTATCTAGATGAGGGCTAGTATTTATTTATCATATGGCTTTATAAACACATGGCAGATAACATAAAATATGGATAAAATATGATAAAATATATGTGTATACATATCACAGTGCTGTGTCCAGTTTCTTGATCGAGTCAATTGCAAAGAAGATAAAGTAAGACAATTTGTAGTGTACCTGTATATGTCCTATTTATGTATTCATGGACTAAATGAGGACCAGTAGATAGAAAATGACTCTTGACAAGACAGCTACTTTAGGTTTAAACGTTCTCCTGTCCAGTTGAGGGTGTTCAGCCTGTTCTAGATAGCATTGCACTCTCCATGAAAGAACAGTTGTGTCTACTCCTCAATCCAGTCTTGTCATTGAGGCTGCCTCATGTATTATTTGCCAGCTGTGAAGATTCTGGGAACAGTTAATCTAGTGGTTCATATTCCTTTTTGGATCAAGTGCTATACATGAATTTGCCCATGAAAGTGAATCAGAACCTTGTTTTTATACAAGAAGTGGCTGCCAGGATTACCATTGGTACAGCCAGGTGGGTTTTGATTATGAAAAACAAACAAGTGAAACTTAGGAAGGAATTGACTCACCAAATCCCTACTGATTCTACTCTAATTGCAGTATACTGCACTAAGCAACAGGATTTTCAGCCATTCAAATCAAACAGTTAATGTAGGATAGACAAATCAAAAGGACCATCCCCCAAGCTTGTGTTTATGATTTTTTGGTAGTCTGATAAAGGTAATGCTCACCCATGCCTCTGGATTGTTTAATTAATGCATTTTATGTTGTGTTTTACAAAGATCTCTTAAGAAAAAAGAGTTTTTGTGTGCAAGTGCCTTGGTGTCAGGGCAAGAGAACCCAAATTATGGGTTTTTCCACTGAGACCTATTATAGGGTAGTTCTGTTTCATCAGTGGAGAGGAGTTTTCTTTTACCCAGAAGGCACCATATTGCTTTTTTGCAGGAAACATACTGTAATCTTGGCTGGTCCCTGTTGGCAGCTGACATTGATGGAGATGGAAAGAATGATCTCGTGGTTGGCTCTCCTTATGCAGCTGGTGGTGGAAAACAAAGGGGATTTGTGGCTTCCTTTTATTCCTTTTTCAACAGAAGTAGCCAAGGTAACATTTGTTAAGAACTTGTGTTCTTATATCTTATAATTTTCTTATGTCTTACTGTAAACTCATTTTCAGATCATCCATAAAACAAGAGTACAGTAATAATCTTCTAGAACAGGGTGCCCAAACATTTTGAGCCATGGGTTGGTCATGTAGTTCAGTGGGCCTATCACATGGTTCCTCCCACTGGAGGTGGAAGTAAACATGCCCGCACATTCGCAGAAAGCTGCCATAAATGCACCCGCGCCTGTCATAAACACATTTATGACAGCCGTGGGTGCATTTATGGCAGCATTCTGCATATGCGCTGGCATATTTTACTTCCCTTTCTGGGAGCAGTGAGGGCCGCTCAGGCTGGATGAATTGGTGTCAGGGCCAGATCCGGCCCACAGGCTGTAGTTTGGGCGCCCCTGTTCTAGAACTACATGTGTGGTATTGCTACTAATAGACAGCATATGATGTTCTTAGTGCTACCGTGTTTCCCCGAAAATAAGACACTGTCTTATCTTTTTAAAAACTCCAAAATATGCGCGAGGTCTTATTTTCAGGGGCTGTCTTATTTTTCCATGACAAATACAGTACACATTTATTGCTGATACAGCAGATTGCCAGGGCAAGATTTAGGTGAGTGCCTTATTTTCAGGGGGCCCCTTATATTTCCGAGGTGGGGAAAAATAGGGGTGTGTGTGCCTTACTATACGAGGAGGTCCTATTTTCGGGGAAACAGAGTAATAACTCATAGACTTCAGATCCAGTGTAATTAAAGGAATTTATATACCACAGGACTGTATTTTATTGGGAACAGAAACATATTGCAGAAATGTTTTGCACTTGGTTCCATCATTGTGTGCTTACCAGAGATACCAAGGAACTGCCGTTAGAAGAGTTTTCTGAATGTATTAACTTTCTTCATAAAGGGTTTGTAGGTAAAGTCTAAGAATGTGCCTTGATTGAGCTCAGCTTTGCCAGGTTCAGAATCGATGCAAAGACTGAGGAATGCCAAGAGATGCTTCCGAGGAGAAGGAGATAAAAGGGAGAGGTGTGACCAAAAATTCTGATTTGTATATTTTAAGAAATGGTAGATGTTGTTACAGTAGGGTTTTTGTTAACTGGAAAGTTGGTTTAACTTTTTAAAAACTTTTCAAATATTTATGTAAAAATATCTAACAAATATGAGAGAACCCAGAGGTGCTGTAAGCCCCATAAAGCATGGTGAAATTATCTCCCATGTCTTTTAGTTTTAAAAATGCCCCAAGGCGCAACATTAGATTCTAGTCCAGTGCTATATGAAGTACTGTACAACTTTGACAAGTACCTATTCCAAA
This sequence comes from Furcifer pardalis, assembly GCA_030440675.1. Taxonomy (NCBI): domain Eukaryota; kingdom Metazoa; phylum Chordata; class Lepidosauria; order Squamata; family Chamaeleonidae; genus Furcifer; species Furcifer pardalis. Next base: position 114,433,268 of record CP126891.1, read on the forward strand.
GGGGCTTGTAATCTAAACATTTCCTAGACCTCTTAGCAACAGATTTCCACAGACCTCTTAGAGATTGTTTCAGTTGATGCTAAGGTGGTGTCATTTTGAGATCAGGAGAGGAGTGTCAAACCTTAGTTGTATTTAAGTCCAGTTCATGTCTCTTTGTCATTTGCTCATTCTGTTCTTTCAGCAACATATATCAAGTGGAAAAGAGTAGATCCCTCAGACAGTTTCAGGGGCCGGATGGCTATTTTGCCCTTCCTCCACCACATGGCACTTCCTAGTATGGTGGAGGCGGTAGGGGGCCACATGAAATGGTGCCACAGCCCGCATCCAGCCCACAGACCGCAGGTTGAGAATTCCTGCTCTAGGTGGCAAGGCAATTAGCATCCTCCCGCAACATGCTGGAAAATAATTTTATTGACCTTGAAGGATAGAAGGTCAAATCATCCTTGAGTCCCAGAATAGAACTCAAAACGACAACAGTTTTGGCTGTTGTACAGCAGTTTAACCTCTGTGCCATTTATAGGTATACCCTATAGATCCCCATGTAGGTTACACTCTTAAATATAGTTAAGATTATACCTACATGCATGGGATTAGCAAGTACTTCAGTTAATTTGTCGGATAAAGCTGGCTGGACACCTCAGTGAATTGAGATAGCTGGTTGAGGAGTTTGATTCCTTACTGTGTCTTCCAGAAAAGCCAGAGTGCTTATCTTGGGCAAGCATCCTCAGAAGAAAGAGTATGGTAAACCACTTCTGAATACAGTAAAACACCGGATAGTGATTGGATCGGATAACGCTAAAATCGCATAACGTTAAGTAATCTGGGGAGGAGAATTGGATCGAATAACGTTAAGGTCCTATGGGATGGATCAGATAACAACCGCTAAAGCCTGTGTGGTTACAATGTATCTCTATGGAGCTTTAACGTTATCCGATCCATCCCATAGGATTTTAACATGGATCGGATAACACTAAAAATCGGATAACACCAAGACTTGTGGAACCAAGTTTTAGCGTTATCCGATGTTTTACTGTATTTAAGGAAACTTGGGCAAAGGTTGTTGTATGTCAGAATTGACTTGGTGGCGTGTAATTTTTAATATTTAAATGGCTGCATTCTGTACTTTGTGATACAACTGGTAAAACATCAGTAGGCCTTCTGTGGTGAAATAACTGCATGCATCTTCCTTGTTAGGTTTTGTTGTGGAGATAGTCTAGAGTTGACCTGAAGCTTGGATGGTAGCCTCTGATGCATTTAAATAAATTGCATGGTAGATAGGCCACCTTCTACAGCACAAGCGGACATTAGAAAAATGTGTGCTATTTTCCAGAAACATACTATCCCCCCCCCCCCGATTTATTCTTGATTGATCTTTCAGGGCAACTGTCTATATCGGATGCTGATTGGTTACTGACAGGAAAAAGAGATTATGCCTGGTTTGGATTGTCGCTTAGTAGCACTGAGCTGCAGAACAGAACGTTGTTGCTCATTGGCAGCCCTACCTGGGAAAGTTGTACGGGGTATTTTGCTTTTAATTTTATGCCTCTCTGTGTGGTTGTATCCAGCCTATCAGTATGTTTTGCATTTTTCTCTACCATATGATAAGAACAGTAGTTTCAAACCAAAAGCCTTACGACCCTGAACATTATTTGAGAGATTACCTCCATTAACTCAGGAAAAGAGTCTGCAAGGCAATGGGTTTGATAGGATACTAGGAAATCAAATCCCATCTTCAGCTCTAGGTTCAGACATTTAAAAGAGGGGTTCTCATCCTTTTCATGCCGTGGGCCAGACCATGCCCCCCTGTAAGGGGAGATCTTAAGATTTTAAAAAATGTTAACCCATTCTTTGGAATACACTTAAGTGGGGCGGGGGGAGCGCAGTGGAACATATCACTCCTGGGCTTTCTTGTGGCTCCAAAACACTCACCTTACAAATTAAGTGGAAGGGCTGTAAAACAAGGTGGCACATCCAACGTGATGAATCAAGTTTACTCATTCTTCTTCCGTGTCTAGGCCAGACATAAAACTGCCAAAATGAAGGCACCTTTTGGTGGGTTCATTCTGCAGTTCCCTTTGCCTGATTTAGTGTGAGAAAGATTAGCTGGCAATAGAAGGTTGCCATTACCAGTGTATACCTATTGTGGTTCATAAATATCATAATCCTTGACGAGGCTCTTTCTGTGTACCCCAGTTTCCTCATTAAAACAAGATGTTCCTTTTCCCATCCAATAGGAGGCATGATGTGTCTGCTCCCTGTTTGTTTGTTTTGCTTGCTTGCTTGTTTTAGCAAATCAGAAATACTTAGAAACAAAAAATAACTTTTTCAGCAGATTGAGGAGTGAGGGTATCCTACTTTAGTTGCTTCATACTGCCAAATGTCAACAGTAGAGAGCAATAGAAGGATGTGTGCAGTGATGGGATTACAAAATTTCTACTACCACGCCATGACGTCACGGACGTCATGGGCGTGGCCAATGTAATGACGTCATGGGCGGAGCTGACGTCATGACGTTGTGGGCAGAGATAACATCATGACGTTGTGGGCGGGGCCTTAAAATAAAAATAAAAAATAATTTAAAAAAATTAATTAAATTAAAATAAATACACCCACACCCACACACCCCTCAGCCCACCCACACACCCACAACACAAACACGTAAATAAATTAAAGAAATAAAATAAATAAATAAATAAAATTAAAATTAAATAAAAATACACCCACCCACTGAAAACACAAATAAACCACCCACCCACCCCAAACACAAAAACCTCACTTACTTACAATTGGAAGTGATGGTGAGGCCCGCCCACCGCCGCCACTGAACTCCCCCAGGGCCACCAAGCCCCCACGGCACGTCGAGGCCCGCTCAGGCTGTCTGCTGCCGCCGAGCCCTCATGGCCTGGGGATGCCGGGCAGGCGGCAACCGCAACCCTCAGCAGGCGGCGTTGGCTGAGGAGGAGGCCGGGCGACCCCGGGCCTTGGTGGCCGCAATCCTCAGTGGGTGCCTGGTGGAAGAGGAGGCTGCAGGCGGCGGCGGTGCGCTCCACCAGGCGTCCCCAGGCCATGGGGTCTTGTCGGCCCCAAGGCCCTGGGAGGGCTCGGCGGTGGCGGATGGCCCGGGTAGGCGTCAACGTGCCTCCTCTGAGGGCTGGTGCCGCCGCCGCCGCTCCGAAAAGGTGCAGCTCCAGCTAAAAGAAGCAGCGAATGGCTGCCTCTTACTGTGCATGAGCAGAAACTCAATCTGACGGATGTGCAATGCATCAGATTGAGTTTCTGCGCATGCGCACTAAATTGGAGCCATTTTGGCTCCAATTTTACATTTTTCTTTCTTTCGGTGAGGCGTCCAGAACCGGACGCCTCAAAAATGGGCTCCCCTCCCGGAGAACCCTCCGGAATTGTTCCTACCGGTTCCGGGGAACTGGATGGAACCTGGGTCATCACATCACTGGATGTGTGGCCCATAGTGAGATTTGGAAGGCCAAAAATTGACCTCTAGATTTACCAAAAAGATGTCCATGGCTGCCTTTAATGATCTGTTCTCTAAGTGGAAAACTAAGATTGGAATAAATAGGCACCTTTGACAGCCTGCATTTTCCAGATACTGTACTGAGCTTTTCAATCAAGGTAACCCTATTTAATTGTGGTGATTTTATGTCCTGCAATGCCTTCTTGGCGCAAGCACTTAAAAAACTAAATGCGGTGAGTCTGTTTGCCCTAATGTTTTGTTTGTAATTATCGTTGTGATCTAGTCGACGCTGCTCCTTCTCAGAAGACACAAAGCAGGCTGTTGGACGGGTCTATGCCTATCTCCCACCAAGCACGCGCAGCTGGTTTACTTTAACCGGAGACAAGGTAAGCCTTTTTGGTACCCCTTAAGATAGCAAATACTGTATTAAACTATACAAGGAAGAATCCAGCTATACAAGTCTTAACAACATTGTTTTAAATTAATACACAGGACATGGGGAGGCTTGGTTACTCCTTAGCAACTGGCTTCCTTTCTGTAGAAGGAATCCCCAGGCAAGTGGTGGTGGTTGGTGCACCAACCCAAGGTATGTCTGGGGCAGAGTCTCAGCAACACATCAAATGATAACTTGACTTGTATCATGAAAACAGTGTCCATTGGCTTATAAATATATTGCGTGTGGCTTTTTTATAGTGCCATTATGTTTACCATTTTGGGCCAATGCCATGTCTATCCCCTGCTATATAATTCCACCTATCTCTTCATAATGTACAGATTCTCAGTATATTAAATTTATCTGTAATTGAGGATTCTAAGGTGTAACGTGTTTGACATTTGGGATGATTTAATCCTGTGTATCTTCTCAATGCCTGTGGAAGCTGCCCACTGTTTCCTCCGCATCATCAGACTTTGTGTATATTGAAAGGTGTGCATATACTAGGACAGTGGTGTTGGACCTTTGGCAGGTGTGCCAGAGAGGGTACTCAGAGCCCTATCTGTGGGCATGTGTGCCATCACTCGAGCATAGAGTTCACTCTGCCCAGCAGCCCAATGGGAGCGCTTCCTCCCTCTTCAGCACAGAGTTTGCCCTGCCCCTATGCCCACCACCCCAGTGGGAGTCCTTCCTTCCTCTCTGGCACTCAATCTCTAAAAGGTTTGCCATCACTATACTAGGAGAAGGTTGCATGTAACTAGTCTCACATGTAGATGGACTAGATTTGATCATGTTTAAAATGTAACACATTACATCGAGCCCAGACTATTGCTCCATACAGCTCATGACTTTAGATTGACTACCTGCATATATTTCCTGATGTCCTTTAAGCCAAGGGACCTTAAATATACAGCGTATGATCCCCACAGCAGAACTTTGGCCCCTAAACTCTAATCACTACTTCCAGATGTCACCTCACTAAAATGATAATATTGCTACCAGCCTATATTCGACTACAAGTCGTCCTGAATATAAGTCGAAGTTACCTAATTTGGACCTCTAAAAATAGGAAAATAGATTGACCCGAGTATAAGTCGGGGTGGAAAATGCAGCAGCTGCTATTGAGTTTCAATAATTAAAATACATGAAAATATGGTAAAATTAATTAATTTAGACATTTGTGTATGTTTTTGAGTGTTTATGTTGACCAGAGTATAAGTAGAGTCCCATTTTTGCACCTTATTTTGGGGGCTAAAAAATCTCACTTATACTTAAGTATATATGGTAATATTAAAATATCAATTGGTAAGCATTTAACATTATAAAAGCAACTATGGGGGGGCGGCGGCGGCGGCGGCGGCGGCGGCGGCGGCAAATTTATACATTGTTTTGTACTTGCAGGTGAACTTGGTAGAGCCAGGATTTCATGCTGTTAACTTTAATTATAACCTTTTGTGAGGGATAGTAATTTTTTCAGTGTTTTTAGCAATTTTAAGGGTCTCTATAGTTTTAAATGTTGGGGATTTTTATGTACGCCGCCCAGAGTCACATGTCGATTGGGGCAGCTATACAAACTGAATAAATAATAATAATACATAATAACAATAGTGCCCAGCTACTGCTACCAATATATCACTTTCCTAGGAACAATGTTGCTTGACCCTGTTTTCATCATACTCAATGTCTTTCAGATAGCATATCTAGAGTTGCTTTTATACCAGCAAAGCTGCATCAAGCCGGAATTACTATGATGTACGATTTGACGGAGGGTTCCAGGCCTTCTTTGCTCAGCAGTTTCAGTGGGGACAGAAGATTTTCACGCTTTGGTGGCGATGTGCACTTGCGTGACCTGGACCATGATGGACTTGGTAATAAGAAGATTATCAGTACAGTCAGCATTGTATTTCATTTGTGGAGCAGCTAAATTATTGACTGAGCTGTGGTGGCTCAAGTGGCTAAGACGCTGAACTTGCTGACTGGAAGTTTGGAGTTCGATTCCTGGATACTGCATGATGGAGTGAGCTCCTGTCTCTGTCCCCATCTCCTGCCAACCTAGCAGTTCAAAAGCAAGAAATTGCAAGTAGATAAATAGGGACCACTTAGGTTGGAAGGTAAATAGTGTTCCGCGCATGTTGAAGCATGTCTGCCACATGTCCACAGAAATGTCTGCAGATGCAGACAGCGCCGGCTCTTTTGCTATAAACAGAGATGAGCACTGAATCCTAGAGTTGGATACAACTGGCTTTTGAGCAAAGGCGACCATACAGTTTAAAAAGACATAGGTGCATACCTGGCTTAAGATGGGCACCATAAGTGAGGTAAAGGGAAGGGATCAGGACTATGCAGCTCTGCATATTGAGGAGAGAATGTGGATAGTGAAGAGTTTATAGAAGGCAGCCTAGAGCCACTTGCTTAACAACAAACATTCAGGGGTTCAGCCTGTAGGGATTGATGAATGTAGGGATGTGGGGGAGGACACACAAACCCTATCTCTTACCTCCCCAGCCTATTTGGAAGTCTTTCAGATCTGTGTGTTTAATGTGTTTAAGGTTTGCAGCAGAGGCTGAAAGCATGTTGGCATGAACAGAAAGCACTTGTGTGATCAGGAGTTCTACCTTGCCTGAGCTACCAGTCACACAAGCACTGTATACACATTCTGTTGCAGATCTTTGTATCAAACTAGATAGGATATCCAAAGAGGAAGGACTCACACATATGCCCCTCCGTCCCTGCTAACCACTGAGCCCTTCACAGATTCATGCTTGAGTAGAACTGTTATTTTGTTGACTGTAATTTCTTTGATATCAACAATCTGAGATATGCAGATGATACTGCCCTAATGGCAGAAAGTGAAGAAGACCTAAAGAAGCTCTTGCTTAGGTTGAAAGAAGAGAGTGCAAAATCTGGTTTGAGATTTAACATCAAGAAAACAAAGATAATGGCAACAGGCCCTATCAGTCCCTGGAAAATAGATTGGGAAGAAGTAGAAGCAGTGACAGACTTTACTTTCTTAGGATCCAAGATCACTGCAGATGGTGATTGCAGCAATGAAATAAAAAGGCGACTGATTCTTGGGAGGCAAGTGATGAGAAACTAGGGAACATAGTTAAAAGAGAGATATCACCTTGCAAACAAAAGTATGCATAGTCAAAGCAATGGTATTTCCAGTAGTGATGTATGGTTGTGAGAGCTGGACCATAAGCGCAGAAGAATAGACGCCTTTGAAATGTGCTGGAGGAGAATTTTGACAGTATCCTGGACAGCGAGGAGAATGAATAAGTTGATCTCAAAAGAAATCAACCCTGACTGCTCCTTGGAAGGTCAAATAGTGAAGATGAAGCTAAAGTACTTTGGACATCAAATGAGAAGAGAGGATTCACTTGAGAAAGCTTTGATGCTGGGAACGGTTGCGGGAAAAATAAGAGGGCAGCCAAAAATGACATGGCTAGATGGCATTGTAGATGCAATGGGCACAAAGCTGGGTGGGCTGAGGATAGTGGAGGATGGGGGTGCCTGGCGTGCGGTGGTCCATGGGGTCGCAATGGGTTGGAATCAACTGTGACTGAACAACAAGAAGGATGTTTATAATGCAGGTCAAATGTAACTTCTTTTGAATTCATTGACACCCCCACCCCACCCCACCCCCATGAATATGTATAGCTAGGATAAAGAACCTCTGGATTGCCATGTGGGTGATCTTGTCAGCTGTGCTAGCTGGAATCTTTTGGAGAGTTGGCATCCAAAAGAGGGGGAAAGGCCGCCAAACCCCCCCCCCCCGGTCACACACATCTTTGGCATACAGAATTGCAGCCTTAATTGGCAAGTAGTTTACCTTGGCGGGGCCCCGTATAAAAATTTGTTTGGGGGCCCTTTATATGCGGGGCGGCGCTAACGTCATGACATCATGACGTCGTGGGGGGAGCCAACGTCATGACATCATGACGTCGTGGGCGGGGCCAAAAATAAAAATATAAATAAATAAATAAATAAAATAGAATTAAAATAAACAAACAAACACACACCTCAACCCACCCACCCACCCAAACAACCACAACACCCGTAAATAACTTAAATAATTAAAATAAAGAAATAAAATAAAAATTTAATAAAAATCCACCCACCCACCCAACACACACATAAACCACCCACCCACCCGAAACACAAAACCCTCACTTACCCTCCTGGGGCCGCATGGCAAGACGCGCTGCCCCCAACTGCAGTCTCCTCCTCCTCTTCCGGAGCCGCTTGCCGCTGCTGCTGTCGCCGGCGCCGCCTGCCGCTGCTCCTGTCGCCGTTGCCGCCACCACCACCACTGCCGGACCCGGGTGGTGGAACAAGGTGAGGGGAAGGGAAAGGAGCCAAAGCTTTGCCGCCCCTTTTAGAAAGCGCCGCTGGGGGCAACCGGCCCCCGTGGACCCCGCCTTCCTACGCTGCTGGACCGTGGCACACTCTGCCAGGCATCCCCAGGCCATGGGGGTTCGGCAGCAGCGGACAGCCCAGGCAGGCCTCAACCTGCCCGTGGGAGCTGGGCGTCCTCAGGGGAGGTGCCCTCCTCTGAGGGCCACCATTGGAGCCGCTCCGAAAAGCTGCGACTCCGACTCCGAAATTTTATTTTTTTAAATTGGAGCCAAAAATGGCTCCAATAAAGTGCGCATGCGCAGAAACTCAATCTGACGCATGCGCAATGCGTCAGATTGAGTTTCTGCGCATGCGCAGTAAATTTTTGCTCCAATATTTATTTATTCATTTGCCATTGGGGGGCCCCGTAGCCCGGGGCCCCCGTATAATTGATACGGCTGATACGGTGGTAGCTACGCCTCTGATTGGCAATCTTAATTGTCATGACACTAATAATAATTTCGTGTCAGAGATTATTCTGAAAGGATTTTTGCTGGAGAAACTTGAATGTCATTCTGAAGGATCATTACAATGCAGGGTGGCTTTGTGTTAAATGAGCAGGAAATGGGAAAATTCCCATGCACCGTTTGTGGAACTCCATTCACAGATCTTAGTATCCAAAATCTTGTTTCAAGAGGAGGGAGCCAAGCTTAGGCCTTGGGTGTCCTAGTCTTCCACTCTATCCACTCAACACTGGAATATCTTGGTGTGACTCTTGACTGAAGGCTCTCTTTTAAGCAGCACTGCTTGGATACCAAGACTAGAGTTAGTTTGAGGAATAATATCATCAGGAAATCGACAAACTATACATGGGGAGCGCAACCACACACTTTTTCCTTGCGTGTCTCCGCAGCAGAGTATGCTGCTCCAGTATGGAGAGTATCTGCACATGTGAAACAAGTTGACATCACTGTTAATGAAGCAATGTGTATAGTGACAGGATGCTTCAAACCTCTACCAGTTGAGAAAATTATCCTCTTGTTGGTAATGCTGCACCTAAGATAAGTAGCAGTAGATGCCAAGTGAACTAAGCAAGTGAATGACTTTCAACACATTCTGGAGGAACATATGCCTCAAGCTGTAGCAATCCATACTCTTTATTTGTCAAGATACCACATTTCTGTTGCTTGAAGAGCTAAAGCTCTTTTGAGAGGGTTGCTGACCTTAAACAGTGTTATTATCCACTTCTACTCATGCATGACAACTAGCAAACCAAGATAGAAATGGTTCCTTGATCCATGAAAATTTGGGACCAAGGGTATCGGTAGGCATGAGTCTGCTGTGACATGGAGACACTTCTTTGTTTGTTTGTGACACTTAATAAGGAGTTGCTGATTAATGAAGTTTCACTGCTGCCAAAAATGTTACAGGTTATTGTAAGACACTATGTACCAATAATTACTAGAAATATTTGTATCACTGAGTCATTTTATTGTCATTATAAAGTAGATGTCTCTCTAGAAAAGAGATGATCATTATAGCAAAGGTGTAAACAAACAGACCTCTTAAAAACCTGCATACTTCAAGGACTCATAACAATTCAGTATAACTACAATCAAACCTCGCATAAAGAGTGCCTTGCTTAGAGACTGACTTGCTTAAAGAGCGGAATTTTCTCTGAATGTTTGCTTTGTTTAACAAATAAAACCAACCAAAAACTCGCTTAACAAATAAATCGGGGTTTGCACACACACACACACCCGAAGTCACAATTGGTCACTTACAATGGTGTTTCGCTTAAAGAGCAAAGTCGCTTAAAGAGCAATCCTGTTGAACACATTATGCTCTTTAAGTGAGGTACAGCTGTAGTTTTGTTCCGTGTTCAAGTTGGGTCTATTAAGGGCTAACAGGTTTTAAAGTTACAGTAATACCTCGGATAACGCTAAGACTTGGTTCTACAAGTCTTGGTGTTATCCGATTTTTAGTGTTATCCGATCCATGTAAAAATCCTATGGGATGTATCGGATAACGTTAAAGCTCCATAGAGATACATTGTAACCGCACAGGTTTTAGCGGTTGTTATCCGATCCATCCCATAGGACCTTAATGTTATTCGATCCAATTCTCCTCCCCAGATCACTTAATGTTATGCGATTTTAGTGTTATCCGAGGTAAACGTTATCCGTTTACATCCCATAGGATTTTATCCAGTACTGCATTTTGCGAATCATGTCAAAAACCTATTACTATTGTATCGTAGTGTACATATTTTCTGTTATGAATGATTGCAGATGAGATCATTGTAACAGCACCTCTTCGAAGCAAAGACATCGCAAATGGACTATTAGCAGGAGAGGCTGCACGTGTTTATATATTTAGTGGAAACCAGACCACCTCAGGTGATGTTACAAGCCACTGCAAATCACGGACTGCCCCTTGTCCTGAAGAATGGGTAAGAAAATATTATCCTTAGTTGGTCTGAGATTTTGTTATCTTAAAATATAATTTGTATTGAAAAACATGTTGATGCTTCTGTTTTAGTGGTATTGATTTCTGCAACATTGAAGGTATATCACTGAGGTTGATACAAATTTTTGTTTTCAAATACCTTGTGCAAGAGTCTGATGTTATTATAAATTCATATACCTTTAAAAGGTTTGCGGCTGAATATGTTTTGAGAAAGATGAAAATGCTTGCCTCCCGATTTTTAAAATTTACTTTTTTTCTTTCTTCCACAGGCACAGCATGTTATAATTTCTCCTGAGGTAAGTGATGAGATCTTGAATGGACAATAGGTTACTAAAGTTGAAAGAAAAAACCCAGCTGAGGACTGATGATTACCGGTAAATATTGGCCCTCTGTATATTTAAGTGGGAAAGACACTGAACTTGACTGGAAGGTCGTCAGGTCAGCAGCTCTAAACCAGAGTACTGCCCGACAGAGTGAGCTCCCATCTCTGTCCCAGATTCTGCCAAACCCAGCAGTTTGAAAGCAAGAAGTTGCAAGTAGATAAATAGGTACCACTTCGGTGGGAAGATAATCAGTGTTCTGTACACTCCAGTGTCTAGTCATGCCTGCCACATATCCATGGAAATGTCTGCAGGCACAGACAGGGCTGGCTCTTTGCCTGTAAATGGAGATGAGCACAAACCTAGAGTAGGATACAACTGGCTTTTGAGCAAGGGTGACCTTTACCTATACCTATATTTAAACATGGAAGTTAGGTTATGTAAATATATAGAAAACCATTAGGACAACAGATTCAGTGGGTCACAGGCAACTGGTTTTACGAAGCACATTTATTCAACTGAATTCAGTAAGATCTGTGATTGAGTAGAATGTGCTTGGGATCACAGAATGCAATTGCTCAAAGGGTACGTAAAAGAAATTCCAATTGCCTAGCAAACCTGAGCTATTTCCCTTTTTCTATTGCATGGGCTTGCTTATTCCCTGCAGTAATTGAGAGCCATTAGCTCATGAAGCATCTTTTTGCAGTGTAGCTATTCCAGTGGTGGGCTCAATTTTTTTTTTTACTACCACACTATGGGCGTGGTATGGTGGACGTGGCCAGGAGGAAAGCCCTGTGTTGAATTCAAATTAGGACTACTTTATTTCAAAACTTGGGTGGGCAGGGCCAGCGAGAATTTCTGCTACCAGTTCTAGCGAACTGGTGCAAACCTGCTGATGCCCACCACTGAGCTATTCTCCCCCAGTAACATGTTGTCAGCATTCAGCTGGAAGAACAGTGCTCTGGTCGCCCTGTTTATCTGCATGAGATTAAATAACCTCTGGTTTCAGAGAAGCAAAATCACTATGACAAAGACAAACAATTGGCTGTAGAAATGTTAACAGGTTTTAATTTAGTTTTATTTGTATCCCACGACAATTATTGTCCAAAACTATTCTAGGCAATTTACAAGCATTCTCAATATATAAATAACTGAGGGTTCATTATTGCAGGAAAAATCAAGATTTGGAAGTTCTTTGACTACAGTAAAATCTGGACAAAAGGTAACCAAAACAAGCACTGTGAAGAGGATTAATAGCTCTGTAACAGTTAATTTCTGGAGCTAGTATATAACATTGATGGAAATTCTATCAAACACACCAGCTGGGTTAAAAAAAAACCCTATTCTTATGTATATTTTTCCAGCCACAGCATCTTAAGGAAATAATTGAAGAGAAATTTTTTCCCCATGCTTTCCCTCATACACTGCTTTCTTGGGTGACGATGCATTTGTATCCTTGGGTGAAGGAAGAATGAACAAGGAGAGCATCATTCCCCTGGCATGCTCAGTTGCCCATAGCATGGCTAGTCAATGGAAGGCCAGAAATGTGCCATAATTGACAAATATCACTGCCACTAAAAACAACACTTAGCCCTTATCCTTCATAATATGAATTGCACAGTATAACCGCATGTTTGGAGTATTCCAGCCAGTACTACTTTTTTGTTGCCACTTATACATGTAAAGGGACTGCAGTGGCTCAAGTGGTTAAGGCGCTGAACTCGCTGACTGGAAGGTCGGAGTTCGATTCCCGGGTACTGCATGACGGAGTGAGCTCCCATCTCTGTCCCAGCTCCTGCCAACCTAGCAGTTCAAAAGCAAGAAATTGCAAGTAGATAAACAGGAACCACTTCGGTGGGAAGGTAAACAGCGTTCCGTGCAGTCCGGTGTTGAGGTGTGCCTACCACATGTCCGTAGAAACCTCTGCAGACACAGACAGTGCTGGCTCTTTGGCTGTAAAGCAGGAGTTCTCAACCTTTTAAAGCCAGGGACTGGGTCACGCTTCCTCAGACAGCTTCGGGGGCCAGACGGCCATTTTGCCCATCCTCCATCACATGGCACTTCCTGCTGTGGTGGAGTGGGGGGGGGGCACATGATATGATACCATGGGCTGCATCCAGCCTGTAGGCAGCAGGTTGAGAATCCCTGCTATGAACAGAGATGAGCACTGAACCCTAGAGTCGGATACGACTGGCTTTCGAGCAAGGGCAACCTTTACCTACACAAGTAAAGAAGCAACTTTAACTTGCTCCAAGGTGTGATGGAAAAAAGAGATGTGCAATTGTCACTTTAGCAGAATGACTACAAAACAGTTGCATAGATTTAGCTATAGATTCAAGACTGCATTTTTCAAAATACTTGTCAATGTGGTTCCCCCCCCCACCCGAGTTCCTGATGAAGTCAAGAGGCAACATAACCAAAGATAGCTAGTCAATTTTCTTGCTCTGAAATCAAAGCAAAAATTACCCAGTTAATTTTTTTAAGTAACACCACCTTTCTGTGCATGGTTGCAATGGGGGTTCTGTGGTATCAATAGCAATTTTCTTTTTCAGACTGAAGTTGTAATCGCTGCTGAGAGAAGTTCAGTCAAAGCACGGCTTAGTGGGAGACTCTTTATCTACAGCTTTTAAGCGCCACATCGTTTTTCATTGTGCATCTTCAGCAAGTTACTTTTAATTTTTTTGAAACTGCTCCCTCAAGGAATGTTACATATGCTACTGGACTTTATTAACCATTTAAAGCAGTGATGCCCAAACTAAGGGCCGGGGGCCCCCAAAGCCCTCGTCGCTCTTGGAAGTTAAAGTAAAACATGCCCATACGGGAGTGACGAAGGCTTCGTGGGCCGGATGAATTGGCATTGGGGGCCGCCCCTGGCCCTTAGTGACTGGCTCCTTGACAGGGGCGTAGCTACTGCCGTATCTGCCATATCAATTATACGGGGGCCCCGGGGGGCCCCAATGTGCGTAAGCAAAAATTAATAAAAACTTCCCAATTTTTTTTTATTTCACAAATGACAAAAGTAAAAAAAAAAATTTCTTTTTTCCCTGCGTAAAGCGTGCATTCAAAAGTTGGCAACACCCTACGTCGGTTATCGCGGGGCTTTTAATTTTATGCAATTTTTTTTCTTTTGTGAGAAATCTTTACCCTTCCTAAGGGCCCCCAAACAAATTTTTATACGGGGCCCCGCCAAGGCACGCTACGCTTCTGCTCCTTGAACCACATGATCAGCACAAAAAGTTTGGGCACCCCTGATTTAAAGCTAGGATCATCTAAAAGGAGCACACTTCTAGTTAGATGTCAATATTAAAAGTAATATTACCTGTATTAAAGTACAGTAATCTTCTTTATTTCCTCTTTTACCAGATTGTCATATATAATGTAGCAGTGTATTGGAGAATAAAAACCAAACAAATTCTACAAAGTTACAATGTTTTAACAGAGTCTGTTCTGAACTTACATTTTCCTCTTCACTCTTGTGCTATTTTATTTATTTACTGCATTTATATCCCACCTATCTAGGATATTTTCACATTATTTTCCTCCATAGCTGAGAAAGGGCTGCCCCTGCTTAAAGTAAATGAAAAAGAGGTAGAACAGCTTTACAGTAAAACTCCGATTTACATATGCCTCGAGTTACATAAAATTTGACTTACATAATGATTTTGTGCTAAAACCATGTCCTGATTTACACGATTTCTTATGGGTTTGCTTCGTGTTACACAAAGATTCTTTTTCCTATGGGTTTGCTTCGAGTTAAGTAAAAAAACAATTTAAGCAAAAGCCTATCGAACAGACAGCCATTTTGATGTCTCAGCAATAAGCAGGGCTAGGAAGAAGAACTGAACATTTTCCTCTCTATGACAGCTGAATGCCCTTTAGGCTCCTGTTACTTAGTCTATGAAAACTGAAGGCATCAAAAGCCGCTATTTCCTGCCCCATGTCATCTCTGGAACAACAAGGAAAATTACCTGCAGATATGCTTGGATCTCAAGATAGTGGGTGAAGACATACATATTTTATGAACGCAGGAGGATGAGAGGTTGTGTGTGTAGTAAATGTGGTAGGCTACTGGTCTATTTAGTAACAGTGAGGTTTGTTAATGTCTTGCTTGTATATATGCCCTCTTTCTAGGCTGACATCTACCAGGCAATCATACTTTCCCCCAGTTGTTGGAGATGTAAATGTGAAAGTCTAACTTAAAATGATATTAGACCACACAGTAAAGGACTCGATTTGGTCTCCTTCCAATTCCTTTCTAAATCATTATTTAAAAGGATTTAAACCAGGGGTTCCCAATCTAAGGCACACAACATCATTTCATCTGCCCTCCACCCCTCCAAGGGCATCTGAAAATCAAAATGGCCACCCCTTTGAAGCTGTTGGGACAAAATGGCCACCCCATCATGCAGGCAGTGCAAAATGGCCATCTGGCCCTCAAAGCTGACTGAGAGAACGTGACCTGGCCCCTGGCTTGAAAAGGTTGGGAACTCCTGATTTAAACCATGTTGATGGTACTGTATTGCTCTTTTCCGAGTAAGACAAAAATAAAATTCCTGACTGCCTGCAAGGTGAAATAAATAGGGAATAGGATGAAACATTTATTTATTATTCACATTTATATACCACCCTACTCATATGTTGTGTAGTTAGCTATCCTGTCATAGCTCAGAGCTGCTGTGGAAATCGTTACTTTAAAAGAAATTGCCAGGTGTTATTCGCTCATGTAATTGTTATTCGCTTATGTAATTGCTCAGATGTGAAACGGATACTTTGGTTTCTAGTTTAAATGAAGATGGGACCTTTCTAACCTAAATTACTGTGAGATAATTTGGAATACAGTACTTTGAGTAGGAAGACAAGGTCAAGCTAATGTTCATCTACTCTCCTGGGTTTCAACTAGAGGTATTTCCCCTTACCCACTGTCGGGACCTTTTAACTGGAGAGGTCAAATATTACATCTATGCAAATCATGTGCTTTACCTCTAAACTGCTGAAGAAATTTAAATAAGTACAAAAACTTCAGGAAAAGAAACATATTAACTTAGGAAGCTGCTTATGTGTTCTATAATAACCGAAGTTCTTTAAAGTATATCAGAGAGTAAACAAACAAAAATGTTGTAGCATTTTAAAGACTAACTGCTGTTTTTTAATTTTAGCTTTCATGGATCAGGTCCACTTCGTCAGACATCAGAGTGAGACTTTGTGGCATCAATTTATACATCAGCTACAGGGGGGTTGGTTAGCATAATAGAGAAGTATACTCACCAACCACCCTGTACCTGATGTATACATTGATGCCAAGAAGTCTCATTCCTATGTCTGAAGAAGCGGACTTGATCCATGTAAGTTAACATTAAAAAAGAGCAGTTAGTCTTTAAAGTGCTACAATGTTTTTGTTCTGTTTACTCTCTGATATGCTTAAAACACAGACTAACAAGGCTACTATACTATTCAAAAAATCAACTAAGCTATTTAGTTTTTTCAAAAGAGATTGGACTGATGAAGGCTACCTATCTCTGTATTAAAGAAGTCTACTGTTTAGAGATTACTTAGATAACACATTTTTCCTACACAGCCTTCCTAGTACAAAGGAAAGAAATGAAGTCACCACTATGTAAGAATGGAAGTAATATTTATAGACTGGGTTTTGTATTTCAAAAAGGATATACTTCATCGGCCCTTAAGGCCGGTTTTTTTGTGGTGACATTTATCAAGGTGATAGTAGTAAAGGTTTCCCTTGCTCGAAAGCCAGTCGTATCCGACTCTAGGGGTCAGCGCTCATCTCTGTTTCTAATCCGAAGAGCCAGCGCTGTCTGCTTCTGCAGACGTTTCCCTGGTCATGTGGCAGGCATGACTAGTCACCGGAGCGCATGGAACACTGTTACCTTCCCACCAAAGTGGTCCCTATTTACTTGCAATTTCTTGCTTTCGAACTGCTAGGTTGGCAGGCGCTGGGACAGAGACGGGAGCTCATTCCATCCTGTAGTACTCGGGAATCGAACTGCTGACCTTCTGCCTCCCAGTCAGCATCTTAGTGACTTGAGCCACTGCAGTGATACAAGATGATACAAAACCATAACTCCCATCAAGTGAAGCAGCCTGCCCTGTAAGCTTGTGAGTGCTTGAGTTTTTCTACTATTGTGAACTAAATTTTGCTGAGTTCTTCTCTGTAAAGCCACAAATCTGGATGGTTGCAGATGCACATCTTTGGTGAATATCGGGAATAAATGATAACTGCTACCTTTTCTTAGAGAGCAACAAAGGGTGCCAGTCCCAAATTCAGTTCTGTAGGAACAGCAAGGAGAGGTGAGGTTACTATTGGTTGGTCACTGTGTTTCTGCTTTACCCAAGGGCTTCTGTTTTAAAGTCTCTTTTAAATTCCACTTTTCCATTTGCTAGCTGAGTTCTTTTCAATAAAGAAGTACCCTAGGGAAAACAGCAAAAGATAAGTTGGGACAACAGTTAAAAAGCACAAAGGAGGTCTGAACTCCCCCAAAAGACAGACAGACTGCTTGCATTTCATGGCTACTCTGTAGAGGTTTTCTCTATTAACTACATGTTCAAAAATAAAAAATATGAAACAGGTAGAATAGGATGGTTAATTCATTATACAGTGGTACCTCGAGTTACGACTGTCTCGAGTTACGAATGAAAATTCATTGAAAATAATGCCTCAGAATATTTCCTTGAGACCAGTTCTATCAAAATAATGATCTGATTCTCTTTCCACCCCTCCACAATTCCTATCATCCTAAGTGACGTGGGCAATGGCTATACTAACTGGGGATGAAGGGAACTGTGCTAACATAGAGATGGAGGGTATGAAGTTGCAGAATGATGCCAGAGATGACTGAGGAAAAGGGAGTTATGTGACCAGTCCTGAGATAGAATAACATCTTTCATTGTAAGTGATGCAATTTGACCAGAAATGAACCACCAGCTTCAAATGAAGCTACTTACTTTTGGTCTGGGTTTCCCACAAGTCTTGTCACTGGTCTTTCAGTGTGGACTTCAAAAAGGAAAGGAAAATCACTTCACATATCTTTTGAATGTTTAAAAACATAGTGGGCTGCCACATGGACAGCCAGGAACTCTAAGGAAAAGTCAAGGCACTCAAAATGTGACACCCAAGTATAGTTCTTCTCTGACTTGGGGAATGACCAAACCCACACACTAAAGTTGCTGGGTCTCAGTTGCCTGTCATGTGAAGCAGACTATATTAACATATCCATATGAGTCCTATTCAGATGTTACGCATCCAGCAACTTGAAGGTTTTCCACACTTTTTTTCTCTGATGAAACTTGTCCTCTATGTGAGCAAAGAAATGATTCCATATGAAACCCTACTCTGTCTATATCTATATCCATAACACCTGAAGTGGGCTACAGTCTCCCTCTGACTCATCCTAATTAACCAAGTGATTAATGTCATGCTCTTATATGTCAGTTTGTCACTATATAAACATTCCAGGGGGAAACACCTGGAAAACCAAAGTATCGGTTTGTGTGTAGAGTTGGTGGAGGTATCATGCAAAATTTAGTTTCTACTCACGGGTGCAGGTGATATTTGTAGATGTCTTCCAAGGAACGAAAGAAGCCGCCGCCAAATTAAGCCACTGCCCAGGAACATAATTCCAGTTACCAACCAAAAGGCACGGCGGTCCTAGCAGAGTAAGACACGTATTTTCTTTAAAGATACAGTAATACCCTGGATAACGCGAGTACCGTATAGCGTGAAAACCGCATAACGTTACAAGATTTTTGGAAAAATATTGTATCGAATAACGCGATTTTTAACGTTATCCGATACAGTCGTTCTTAGCAGCAGGGTGGCTGGAAAGCTGAACCGGGTTCTCCGTTCAGCTTCCCAGCCACCCCACAGCTGCGGAGGCAAGGGCGGGTGGCTAGGGAAGCAGACAGGGAGTCCTCGTCAGCTTCCCCAGCCACCCTGCAGCTGTAGATCGGGTCCTCTGATCTCTCTGGAGCAGGCAGGGGACACGATCCAAGCTGTTTCTGGGCTTCCCCGACGTCCTCAGCCAGTGCAGCAAGCCAAAACGTCAGGGTTCAAATCCCAACATTCTGGCTTGCTGCACTGGCTGAGGATGTCGGGGAAGCCCAGAAACAGCTTGGATCGGGTCTCCCCACCTCCCTAGACCCGGGGAGGGGGGGGTCAGAGACCCCAAAATTGGTTAAAAAAAACATCCATTTTTTAAACCAATTTTGGTGTCTCTGACCCCCCCCCCCCGGCTGGGTCCAGGGAGGTGGGGAGACCCGATCCAAGCTGTTTCCAAAGTTCCCCCATCTCCCTGGAGGCTGCAGCAAGCCAAAATGTCAGGATTCAAATCCTGACGTTCTGGCTTGCTGCAGCCTCCAGGGAAACAGGGCTTTTTTTTAACATTGTGAGATCAATGTATCGCACAATGTTAAAAACCGGATAACGACGGGACTTGTGGAACCAAGTCATAACGTTATCCGGGGTACTAGTGTATTGCTTTTCCCTCATCACAGTGTTATTTTCTTCCTAAAGCACAACTATCTATAACAGGTTTTCTTTTAATCTTAGGCCTTCAGGTATGCTTGAACTTCAATTCCCAAAAGCCTAATTCAGCACACCTACTGATAAGGAAATGGCAGGCAAGTGCCAGAGATCTGTTCTGATTAAGAAGGAAGAAAATGGTGAACTAGATAAGAGGAATGTGACTTCTAATGCCCGTTTTGATTCATGCACAGAACACAATCCAGAGTTCCAGCAGGTATGAGAAAACATTTTTCAGACCTCCTAGCTCACCTCTTCAAGTGAAGACTCCAAGTTCATGCCAAAAGCTACTCCTATCAATCCAAAGAGCGAGAGCGAGAAAGTGCCCATGGTCAGCTGCAAGTTCAGCCTCATCATCACATTTCGGTGACTAAAAGAGAAATTCAAGGATGTCAAAAAGACAGATTACCTGTCAGTTATTTCTTTCACATATTTGGCCATCTCTGGAGGGAAACACACCTCTCTTCTTCTCTAGCACTCAAAGGGGAAACAGGATTAGAATGAGACAGCCATGTGGAAGGGTTTTCCAAAGGGACACCCTATCACCGTGATGGTGAACCTTGGCACTCCAGATGTTCTTGGACTTCAATTCCCAGAAACCCAAGCCCCCATACAGGCATGTTTTACTTCCGCTTCCGGGAGCGATGGGGGCAGTGCTTGCCGGATGAATCAAAGCAAACCCATTTGTGTGGATTCACGGGGGCTTGGGCTTCTGGGAATTGAAGCTCAAGAACATCTGGAGTGCCAAGGTTGACCATCATGGCTCTATCAAGCCTCTGCAGAATTCTGGGAGGTGTGTTCCAAAACCGATCAGCAGGGCATTTCACAACGGTTGGAGTCAGCTGATGAGAAGCCCATGTTCCAAAAATAATGGGTGCTGTGTAGTGTTTTAACTTTTATAAATGGAGTTAAGATTATGAATTTAAAAAGTGACAGAGCATGCTAACCTTATGTTACATAAATGAAAGAATATTAATACTACACTACATATGAATTCAAAGAGTCAGTAAAAAAGACAATAAAACCCACGACTGGAGGGATAGCTAGTTGGGTTTTTTTTTTTTTAAATCAAAGTTCAATGGTGTTTATGTTCAATTTTGGAAGCTAGGTATTCTGGAAACCAAATAGGACACAATCTTTTTATGCCATCTCTGATTCCTCTGTAAGTACCAACACAGTAACAGTACATGTCATGGACATAATGAAAGACTTGCTTCCCAAAATTAGCTTTTATAATGTATGCGTAGTAAGCTGATTTACTGTTACCTTGCAACAATACTTACAAAAAGAGCAGAGGAACAGAAAAGGCTGTGGAACATACGGCAGGAACATAATGACCTTTAGGGGACTTAGCTCTTCATTTAAGACTGCTTTCTGGCTTCCTGATACAGCATTCTCTCTCAAATATTTCCCTACAGAAGAAGAATCTTCACACAATATTTTTTAATGCAGAATTAGCACGATGTGCAAATAACTGCATTTCAAAGAAAAACTGGTGTCTTTCTTTAATTCAAAGAAGTTCACCAATCCATAGGTAAAGGAATGTTTCCTTTAAAATGAGAGAGTTTATCATGTGATCTCCAGAGATGCTCGTCTACAATTTCCATAGCCCGACTAGCCATGTTGATTAAGACTTATATTTGTAGCCCAAAACATCTGGATGGAACCAGGTGGTCTAGCACAGAGCCCAAACCAAGAGAAATTCATGTTACAAGACACTTAGCTTCAAGGGAACTTATGAAGTTATTCTAGGTTATACATTCACTACCATGTTGGTTTAACCCTGCTACGCTTTAAGAACGCACTGTACAACTTGCTAAAATAACCACAGCATTTTACAGGAATCAAGTCAACATATTCTTTCCAACTTAAAAAAGCACAGACTCCAGAAGCATAAATGATATTAAACATTTCAAATATCTTGCACACAGAATTGCAAATACTGTACTAGTAACGGGTCTATTACATATTGCTAACCTGTCCAAGTTGATGAAGATAATGCTTTCAGAATCATCAATCAATACTCGAAGCTCATGAGTTTCATTGAGAAGATCTTCGGCTTGCCTGTAGTAATTTTCCAACAGCAGTTCCATCTCTTCTGCATGGTCAATTCCAGAGAGAGACTCCTCACTGACAGCAACAGTAACTTTTATTGTAATTAAAATGCCAACACACTGGAACTATGCATATTAATTCATGTAGAAGCCCAGATAAATACTACCCGCTGACCTCCCAACAGTACCTATACAGCTACCTTGCAAATGAAACGTGTGCATAGAATAATCAACATGATAAACTGAAATATTTTGTCTATCAAAGAGGGAAAAGTCCTATTTAACAAATAATTATTCCTTTTTGTGAACCAAAATCCTAGGTTTCCCTTACTTGAAGGGCTATTTCAGCTGAAAGGAACTGCTCCTCCCATTTTAATCAGTAACAAAGGGCTCTATATACTCCACTCCACTGTAAAGTCAATATCCATTTGTAAGAATATTGTAGTTAAGTTATGGACAGTTGACAGGTATGAATCACACCTAAAATTGGAATTCTGTCCATTTCCACCTTATTCTAAGAAACTTGATAATACAACACCAAACCAAAGAAGTATGAAGTCCTACAAATCCTCAGTCTTGCTGCAGGGGCCAGTATCCTATTGCTAGTCCAAATAGCAGACTAAATGAGTCAACACCTGTGCAATCTTTGTAAGTCAATGGATCTACTCTTCTTGGGACTAACAACTGCCATCAAACAAATCCAGAGGCATAATATGAACAATATCCATATCTCTACAATCAATGGAACTACAGTATCTATGGACCTTCCAAAAGTGCTGGGGAAAGACATTTAGCTGTTTTCCCACTGGAAATTTTATTGCCTAGCCCTAATCCAGTGTGTTCCCAACCTTTGCTTTTTGGACTTCAATTCCCAGAAGCCTATGTCAGTTTCCCAAAGTGCTGATCAGCCAATGTATTGACTTAGGCTTCTGGAATTTAAGTCCCTTTGTGGTGTGTGGTCCCAGCCTTGGGAACCACTACCCTAATCCCTTATCTCCTGTTTGTTGGGAGCAGCTCACTGTTTGTTCTTGAGGCAGATGCAGCCATTTTGAACACTATAGCTGTACTAGAGGAAAACTCTCTTCATCTTTTTCTTTGTTAACAAATCTAAATCTTCATCCTCTTCTACCAAATGTGAAATCAACCTGTTAGATTTCTGAGCATACAGTGTACATATATCTTTCCTCTTTTAATCCAGATTTTTGGTCTCAGTAATTACTGTATTTGCCCGCATATAAGATGCATCAGAATATAAGACACACCCCATTATTACCAAAATGGCCCACAATAGGCCGCTATATACAGTACAAGATGCATTCCATTTTTAAGAGAGGGGTGAGTCTTATACACGAGCAAATACAGTAATTTTTGGATGGGAAATGTGCTAAGCATGAGGGAAACTTCAGAGGGAACTTGCAAACAATTAAAATCTTAATAATGCCTCACTTTTGCTGTGCAACTATATAGCCAATGGTTTTGAACAACTAAATCATGTTTACATATACAGGAAATGTTATAACTACCCCCATAATTTTATTAAATTTGGACAGAGACATACTTATTGAGCCTCCTTGAAAAAAGCATTACAATGCACACTCACAATACTTGTGGGTCTGTCCATTTAGTGAGACACAACTCTTCAAGGACTTCTTGCTCATCTAGAATTTCCAATAGGGTTTCTTTGAAAACTTTAAGATCTGTTTCTAATTCTGACAAGCTGGAAAAAGCAGAAGAGGAACAATCAAAACAAGTAAGATATCTTTCACTGGAAATTTGTTTGTATATGTTTGCTTGATTGTTAGCCAAAAATCAAAGCAGCTGTTCTTAAAGCATCTCCCCAGTTGAACCATAGCCAAAATCCTTTTGCTTGCCATAATAAATCACACTAAAATAGGCCCACTGAATCAAAGAAGATTCAATTGATTCAAACAGGCCAACTAGCTGCAATTTACTATGCTGGAGTTGCAGTTAAGAGTTGGCCTATTTGAATCAATTTATTATAGTAAGCAACAGGATTTTGGCTAATGCATCTCCAATGCTTAGCAGGATGCCCAGTCATCCAAGATGTTTTATACGAATCTACAGATTTATGAACAAGGCTTTATCCAACTGACCCCAATGTTAGGAGATAAATCAGGTAACCTCAGGGACAGTCTGTTCAGTGGCCTCTCTCCATGCATCATACAAAACAACAGAATTAACTAAATAAGTGATATTATGAAGCAGGTGGTTCAATTTTTTTTAACAATGGTGTATTTTCCTCAAATCTTTTGGAACTTAGGTTTTAGTTCTGATAATACTATACTATCTTCGTTGCATGACTATTATAGTGTTCCCTGATTTAATGGGGTTTTTTATTTTAAAAAATTGGTAACTTACTCTACTTGATAGACTTTTTAATAGAAAAGCAACATGTCAACATTTCAATTACTTGAATACTAATGAAAAGTCATGGAAACTGTTGGTGTACAAACATATTTGGTGAAACTAATGTTTCATCATTGATTTACATTTTCTCTATTAATTCATAGCATTTCTTATGAAGAAGAGGGTGTATCCATGTTGTGATCTATTTAAGAAAAGGAGGTTATGGTTCTTCTTTTACAAAAAGGAGAATCAGACTTCAACAAAGAAATGCCAAACCCCAGGTCAGCGGGGTTGCAGTTTGGCAGTGCCCAAACTGCAACCCAAAACCCACTTATTTATTGCAAAGTGCCAACACAGCAACAGGTGAGGAAAGAAACGCTCCCATTGAGCTGCTGGGTAGAGGGGCGGGTGAACTCTGTGCTGGGGAGAGGGAAGAAGCACTCCCATTGGGCTGCTGGGCAGAGGGGTGGGGTGAACTCTGTGCTGGGGTGACTGCGTGGGTGCCCACAGGGAGGGCTCCGAGTGCCATCTCTGGCATGTGGACCATAGGTTCACCATCACTGCCCCAAGTCAACACTTCATACTATCTGTTACAGCACAAAGACTTCAGCTGTTACATAGTCAAAAAGTCAAATTTGGTAGAAAAGATGTAATGAATTCAAAAGGGAACGGAGGCTTCCTTACCTCTTTCCATTCTGCAAAAGGACATGAACGGTGCTTCTGTCCAAGGATAAAAGCTTAGGGTCCACTAAAGCATTCAGCGTCTCAAGAATCTGAGGCTGCAGACTGTTAAGTTTCCCATGGAGGTGGCCGATCTAGATAACAACATGACCCTTCATAAGAATTAGAACAATGTATTTAGAATATCTGGGCTCACTGAACAAAAGAGGTAACAGTCATGTGTCCCTGAAATGCTTGAAGCCATTTTTTAAAATTCATGTCAGAATGCACCACCAGCATATAGTAACATACAAAGCTAAAATTAATACATCAACAAAATAGAATTTAAAAGGGCTAGATGATATCCTCCCAATATCAGGCCACTTCAACAATATTTCCTCTTGCCAACATAAGGCCCTCCTCAGTGCACATTGAGGAGCATCATGTGCATTGTATCATATGGGAGATACTGTAGTTTGTACTTCTCCGCATTCACACAGGGTGTTGTCTATCAGATTAGCCCTTGATCTTCCTACCCCTTAAAGCCACGAAGTGTCCCTCAGTAAAATCAACTGTTGAGATGTACACCGATCATATGGACATACCAGCATCATTAGAGAATATTCTTGGCAGCCAGCCTGAAAAAAATAACAAGCTTCTCCCTGACTGACATTTGGACAGATGGAGCCAAATGATTTGACCAAGTATACCAGGTGTGCCCAAAATATTTAACAGAAGGAGGGGGGCATCCTCTAGATGGCAACAGACCACATTGGAGACTCACTTCTTTCCAATTTACCAGAGTTGTTAAATCCAATGGGGTTTATGTGTGTATGAGACTGACCAGTACATATTCACACCATTCTCTTGGACTATTTCTGCTTTAACCATATTTCTGGTCTGTACCTGTTCCCCTCAGCAAACTAGCTGAAACTTTCAGTATCTAGTAAAAGTATGCTCACCCAATACTGCAGTATTGCTTCTATAGCTCTGAATTCAAAAGGTAAAGAATAAGTAACCAACTGCCCTTCTCCAGCTAGCTGGGGTGCCAGTTCTTGGAACAGCCAGTTTTCCAAGTTCATGTGACGATAGTCTAAGATTACAAGATATTCTGGTGTCAACACAGCCTTCAAGAACTAAAAGAAAAGAGAATAAATTAGACATCATTTCATAGTATGAACATTAGGACCATTCACCAGGGATGTCATTAAACAGAAATGCACCCTGAGTTCATTCTGTCATCAGATCAAAATCTTACTTTCTGAGGCAGATTTTTGAGATTAATTGGCTGGCAGCTGAATCCTATAATGTGTGATCAGACGTTCACTGAGTTAGAATTGGACACTTTCAGGAAATTGTGTATAGGACTCTTCCACAATTTCCCTTCCCTGCTGCTTTACTGAGGTTCTCTGCCACTAGCCTTGCATTTATTTGCTGCTACCTCATTTGCAAGGGACAGCAGTGGCTTAGTGGTTAAGACGCTGAACTTGATGACTGGAAGGTCAGCAGTTCGATATTTGAGTGCTGGATGACAGAATGAGCTCCCGTCTCTGTCCCATCTCCTGCCAACCTCGCAGTTTGAAAGCAAGATATTGCAAATAGATAAATAGGGACCACATCGGTGGGAAGATAAACAGCTTTCCATGCACTCTAGTGTCTAGTCACACCTACCACATGATGTCAGAAATGTCTGCAGATGCAGATAGCACATGCTCTTTGGTTATAAACAGAGTTGAGCACTGAATCCTAGAGTCAGATATGACTGGCTTTCAAGCAAGGGTGACCTTTACCTTTACCTACCTCATTTGCATTTTATACTAGACTTTTTAAACCATTTCAACTTCCTTTTATGTGCTAGTTTCTATTCTTGTTCCTTTGGTGCATTTACTTTATAATGGACTATGCAACAGACCTCTCCAATTAAATACTGTACCTCCAACTTGCTGAATGTTCTCTCTTTACCAGACTAATGGAAGAGTTAATACAGTACAACTTTCTTACACAGAAGTGATATGCTTTTAGGAAAAGCAATTTGCACGATCACACATAACAAAAAGATAACTGAAAGAAAAACCACATACCTCCATTCTCATTACAATCTTGTTGTTTCTGGGTGATATGCTGACTTGATGCTGAAATCGTAGATCTCTTGGTTGAAGACTCAGTTCCTGGTACAGTTCTGTTTTCTTTCTTTCTGTCCAGAAGATATTTAAAACATGATATAAAACAAGAGCAGACTGCAATGGACAAGTAGAACAAAACTTACAGTCATCACTCCAGTAAATTTAAGACCCAGAGAAATGAATTCCTACTCCATATGATGCTATGACTTTGTTGAAGCGAAGTAGATTTTTGCCTTATCAATGCCTAGATGAGAAACTTCAGATTCCATGATGCTACAAAGGCAGGATGTAAACCCTTTCATTAATTTACTTTTAAATAAGTAAAGGTAAAGGTTGCCGTTGCTCGAAAGCCTGTCATATCTGACTCTAGGGTTCAGTGCTCATCTCTGTTTATAGCCAAAGAGCCAGCGCTGTCTGCGTTTGCAGACATTTCCATGGACATGTAACAAACATGACTAGACAACGGAGTGCACAGAATGCCGTTACCTTCCCCAGAGAAGTACCTTCCCTACTTTGCAATTTCTTGTTTTTAAACTGCTACGGTTGCCAGGAGCTGGGAGAGACATGGAAGGTTACTCTATCATGCTGCACTCTAGTCTCAAACTGCTGACCTGATGACCTTCCAGTCATCAAGTTCAGCGCCTTAACCACTAAATTACTGCAGTCCCCCACTTTCAACTTAGGACCCAGGAATTAAAAGTTGCAAGCAAATTTAGTACAGCACAATCAAAGAATCCATTGTGTTAGTGTTTCATCTTTTTATGGTGTTCAGAACTAAAAGTGACTAGCGTGCTACATACCATAACAGCTGATATTACCATCTTTATCAAATTTCATCTGAAAAGGAGAAAAGAAATGATGGTCACTGGGTTTTTGTTCTTTTTTACAGGACAATGACAGATTCTAAGAAGATTTGGAAATGTACTGAGATGCATAGACTATGTAATTGTTTGTACAGTTTCTCAAATTTCTATTGTATAGAATTGAATATCCACTTTAGACAACACCTTGGCTATAGTTCTTCAGATCATGTAGTATTTTCATGTCATAGAAAGGCTATCATTCTGGGCTACAGAAATCATAATACAGTAATACCCCGTATAACGCGAGTACCGTATATCGTTAAATCCGCATAACGTTACAAGATTTTCGGAAACATCTTGTATCGAGTAACGCGATTTTAACGTTACACGAAACAGTCGTTCTTAGCAGCAGGGTGGGTGGAAAGCTGAACGGGGTTCTCCGTTCAGCTTCCCAGCCACCCTGCAGCTACGGAGGCAGGGGTAGGGTGGCTGGAAAGCTGACGGGGGGCTCCCCCATCGGCTTACCCAGCCACCCCACAGCTGCGGAGGCATGGGCGGGTGGCTAGGGAAGCTGACAGGGAGTCCCCGTCAGCTTCCCCAGCCACCCTGCAGCTGTAGATCGGGTCCTCTGATCTCTCTGGAGGTGTTTCTGGGCTTCCCCGACGTCCTGAGCCAGTGCAGCAAGCCAGAATGTCAGATTTCGAATCCCGATGTTCTGGCTTCCTGCACTGGCTCAGGACGTCGGGGAAGCCCAGAAACACCTTGGATCGGGTCCCCACACCTCCCTGGACCCGGCGGGGGGGGGTCAGAGCCCCCAAAATTGGTAAAAAAAACGTCCGTTTTTTTTACCAATTTTGGGGTTTCTGACCCCCCCGCCGGGTCCAGGGAGGTGGGCAGACCTGATCCAAGGTGTTTCTGGGCTTCCCCGACGTCCTGAGCCAGTGCAGCAAGCCAAAATGTCAGATTTCGAATCCCGATGTTCTGGCTTCCTGCACTGGCTCAGGACGTCGGGGAAGCCCAGAAACACCTTGGATCGGGTCCCCACACCTCCCTGGACCCAGCGGGGGGGTCAGAAACCCCAAAATTGGTAAAAAAAACGGACATTTTTTTTACCAATTTTGGGGGCTCTGACCCCCCCGCCAGGTCCAGGGAGGTGGGGAAACCCGCTCCAAGCTGTTTCCAAAGTTCTCCCACCTCCCTGGAGGCAGCAGCAAGGCAAAATGTCAGGATTCAAATCCCGATGTTCTCGCTTCCTGCAGCCTCCAGGGAAACAGGGCTTTTTTTAACATTGTGTGTTCAATGTATCGCCCAACGTTAAAACCCGAATAACGACGGGACTTGTGGAACCAAGTCATAACGTTATTCGGGGTACTAGTGTACAGTAATGAAAGATTCTATACCTTTATTTTATACACATACACATTACGACTTAGGGCATATGGCTCTCAATTGTGAATGAGAAGAAAATTTGAGTAACATTTGACATACAAACTCTCTCTCTCTCTCTCTCTCCCTCTTTCACATTCCTCCCCCTCCCCCTTTCTTTACCATTTTGCCCAACAAAGTATGCTCAAGAACATGAATGCTTGCATTGTATTTTGCAGCCTCTGCACTGGCCCAGTAAGTGTAGTGCATCAAATACTGTCTACAGCATTTTTTAT